>JYDV01000007.1:0-600000 GCA_001447645.1 Trichinella pseudospiralis | reverse complement strand
AGCCAAGCCAAGCCAAGCCAAGCCAAGCCTAGCCTAGCCTAGCCTTGCCTTGCCTGGTCTGGCCTCAGTGACGGACTGCTTTCTTTGCCTGGTTGGTTGGTTGGCTTTTGCTCGGTGGGCTTGTTGTTGGGCGTTTTGTTTATATATATCTATATATACCAGGCTATAATTAAAAAAGAAATATGATCTCCGTGAGAACGTGATGGAGTAGTTCTCTTTTAAATACTTTTTTTTTCTTTTTGATTTTTACGCAAGATCTCACAACATATATAAATATTGTATTCAATTGAACAATTTATTTATTTTGTATATTCTTAGAACAAAACAATAACAACCAGCATATGGATCATCATCTACAACAACAAACTGTTGTCAAAGTGGATGATTATTTAACTTCACCCGCAAATGGACAATCGTCGAATAATAATGATGATGCAAATACAACAACAACAACAACAACGACAGCCGGTGATTATTATACTACTACTACTACTACTACAATAACTACAACTACAACTACAACTACTAGTAGTGCTGTTGATCGTGAATCACCGGTGTCAGAATGTGAAAATCCAACCACAGCTATTGTCAATAGCAACAACAATATTGTTGAAGATTATGACAAAGAACAACAACAGAAAAATAATAATATTACTTTGACCGATTCAACAAGCACCCAGTTAATATTCCCTTGGATGAAAGACAGTCGTCCAGGTGGTAAGCTGCGTTCTCAACGAACATTTGAAGAAGCATCATCCCAATCACCTCCAATAATATCAAACGACAGGAAGCTTTCTTCTGGTAAGATTTGATTTAAAAAAAAAAAACATTTTCTCCTGTACTTTGTTTTTTTTTTGTAAATTTTCACTTGTAGTATGGTGGAGTGGGGATACAAAAAATAAAAATAATAATTGTAAAATTGATGAAATTATTAATTTCTTTTTTTTTTTAATCATCTTCTATGATTTATGTTTCTACATGCGAGGTGATATGCTGTACAAGTTTCGGTTTCTTCAGATGTATTGGCATATATATATATGAGTGACGTTTCGTTTTGAAGAAAATGATAAATTATCAAGGGCTGTTTGTTGGGATGTTGCATGATTTGAAGTACACTGCATTTCAAGCAAATGGCTTTTTTTCTACTTGTTGTTTTCAATAAGTTTTTTTAATAGTTTACATAGAATATGAAAAAAAAAGAATTTTTTTTTTCAATAACTGAATATAATCACTTGTAAAATGTAATTTCTGTTCAAATTGATTGATTATGAATTTTCGCAACATATTACGTCTATTGTTTATTGTTTCAATGTGATGACAAAAACATATTTTATTTATTCCACTTTTGGAATTCAACTTTAAAAATTTTCTTTTTTGTAATATATTCAATTTGAATAATTTATTTAAAAATATTTTCAAAAAAAAAATGCAAATTAAGAAACGTAAGCTGTAGGTAAGAATGATCGAGAAAAAAGTATTAAAAAAAAATTTTTTTTTGCATCTATCAGTGAAGTGCAAAAGCAAAGAATTATTATATATAAAATAAAATGCGTCAATGAATAATATAGATGATGCACATTTTGTTCCGATGCAGTTGACCTTGCAACGCCAGCTGGAGAACATGAAAAGGCCATTTTCCTCATCTTGGACGTTCCAACTGAAATGATGCATTTCTTCTTCTTAAATATGCAACGTTGATTGTTAATGATTTTTTTTTTGTTTGATTTAATTGATTCAAATTTTCCACAATTAATTGTATACACAAGACAAGAGGGTTTTTCTTTTGTTTATAAAAAAAAATTACATATTCTGAAAACGTTTCATCATAATTACAGTATAAATTAGAATATTTTTTAATTTATTTGATATGATATTATTTGTAAAAATTATAAATTGAACAAAATAGAAAATAATAATAATAAATTTCAATCAAACATTGTCGGCATTGGGCTTTTATGATGAAAGGATTACAGAGAGAAAGAGAGAGAGAGTAAGATTGCTGAAGGGCTCCTGAAACAGAAAAGCAGAAACTTGATTCCTCGATTGACACATCATCGTTCATTTCTGCCAATAAGTAGTTTATATTCCCCTGGAGAAATTCCAATCATACAAGAAATTATTTAAATCATAAAAAACACAACTGAACAGAAAGACACAGACAGCAGATATATATATATATATATATATATTTATAGGAAGAAAATATTGATTTTTAAATTGTTTACAATTATTATTATTATTATTTAAATTAAACCTCCTATTGCATGAGAGAGAGAGAGAGAGAGGTTAGTTCAGGTTAAATGATAATCAATCACTTTCCCATATAACGAGTGCAGTGAAATTTTATTCATTATAAATTTGAATATTGTTGTTGTTCATCCACAGTATTTTGACATTGTATTGATACTGATTATTTATTTCTGCTTGTACAATAATTAATTTAATTAATTAATTAATTGGTTTTGTTTTTTTTCATCTAGCAACAATTCCTTCATTTGAGATGTTGATCTGTTTATATACGCTGATGTTGTCATGTGACATTGAACTTGTTTCAAAAATAAAAAAGTCATTTATCATCAAATCTTTCGGCTCATGAATTTAAATTTTAAAAAATTATTTTTTTTAATCTTTACATAATTTAGCATATATATATATATATATATATATATATATAATCAGCATCGACTGCGTTTTGCATATTTTTGTTGGTTGATTGAAATGTTCAGCTTTTTTTGAATTTGTTGATATGAGAGAGAGAGAGAGGAGAGAGAGGAAACAATGCGTTGTGTTCTCTAGCTTTTACGTAGTCAGTTTGCAATTGCTTCGTGTTGCTTTCATAATTTGAGCATCCTTTTTAGAATAGTTTTAGATGAAAAAACAAAACATTTTAAAATTGTGGGATTTTTTTTTTGAAATTTTTTCAAACAATTTCAAAAATTTGTGCATTGAAAATTATTAAAAATTCATAATTAATTTAATTAATTATAGACAGCAGAATGAAAATAAAATTTTCAACATTTTTCTATATTATGTTATGTGTTTTATGTAGAATGTGTTTTCACCGTTTTTTTTTTAGCAACAACAGCCGTCCATTAGCTTTGATGAATTAACTTGAAATTAGAGAGAGAAAGTATTTCTTTTGAATAATCTATATTTTTTACCTTTAAAGTTTTTATTTATTTGTAAATTAATTTAAAAATTTTTAATTATTATTATTATTTAATTCAAAAAGTTTAATATTTAGATTCAACAGTAGATTGGTATGTGCATATTCTGGGGGAACATAGATTGTAATTTACGATACGATAATTAATTAATTAATTAATTAATGAAAAAAAAAGAGTTCAACAATTTGCTCATTTTGTGTCGTTTTAATTTTTAAATATTATAATTTGTTCAAAACATCTCAGATTGGAATTTTACGAGTTCACTTTTTCAATAAAGGTACATCTTTTTTTAATAATTATCTTTAAAAAAAGAATATGAAATTAATAAGAAATAATTTTTTGTTTGTAATCTGATAACATATACATGTTTCTATTTTTTGTTAGTTTCAAATTTTAATATATAGAAGGAAAATCAATTGTGGCTTTTGCATTGATGTCCGGTTTATGGGTTTTTAAAATGTGTTGTTATACTTGTTTTCTTGTCGATCATGGTGAAACATTAAACTTTAATATGAACAGTTAGTTGTTGTTGTTGTTCAGAGATGCAATTATGGACCAGTTTTAATTGATTATAATAATGCTGAATTTGCATTTGCTGATTTAGTTATAGTATTAACCTTAAAGAGGTTTGTAGAAAAATTTTAATTTTTTAATAAATCAAGTCAAGAAAAAACGCAAAGTTTTGGTAAAATGTTGTTATCAGCATCAGCTATAATAAAAATAATTAGACGTGTGTGTGTGTGTGTGTGTGTGTGTATACGGCTTGTTTCATTCATGTCAGTAAAAAATTTTTTAAAAAAAGTACAATACAAGATGTGAGTTAAATTTTTTGATACAGTATGACATGAGATTTTCTTTTGTTTGTTTGTTGTTTGTTATTTTCAGATTGTGGGCAATTTTACCTTGAGAAAAAAAAATTAATTGTGGTTTTTTTTTCATTTTTTGAAAATCGTTTAAATTCAAACCGGTTTTGAATGTGTTCTGAAAGTAAATGTGCTGTTAAATTGCCTGAAGCGAAGTTTCCTTTCTTTTCTTTTTGATTTCGCCATTTTCACTCGATGTTGATATAATTGGTATCAAGGGTATATATGTGTGTGTATGTGTTTGTGCATTTTATTATAAATAAATAAATATATATATATATATATATATATATTTCAAGTTCAAGTTGTTATGGGATTTAGTAACAGTTCAAGCTAATCAACACTTGCAGTGATGGAGAATCACTCGATTGTTGAGAGAGAGAGAGAAATTTGTGTATTAAAAAAAAATTTTTTTTAAGTTTTTTTCTTTATAAATATCGTTGGGTAATAATTTAGTTTTTTTTTATTTGTATCATTTTCTTTTGAATATTCAAATTTTCTCAATTTCATGTTGATTGGCGGGTACGTACACGTCAACAGAAAGAGAGAGAGTGAGAGAGAGAGAGAGAGAGAAATGGACAGAACAAGTTTTTCGCCATTTTTGACTGGTCGGTCCCGTTGCTTCTTCAATTTGTGAAATATTTTTGACATGTCGGTTCCCTTTTGAATTTTATCTAGTGCAGTCTGGTGCAGAATTGTCATACTGTAGTGTAGTGCACATAGACAGACAGACGGAGAAAAATGCAAAAATTCTCACATCATAACGTATATGAGATTGTATCAAATTTTTCAGAATCATTTTCTTTGGTTCAAAAACGTACACGCACCGCGTATACGAATCGCCAGTTGGTTGAATTGGAAAAAGAGTTCCACTTCAGCAGATATTTGAGCAAGCCCAGACGCCAAGAATTGGCCGAGTCGTTGTCACTGAGCGAAAGGCAAATTAAAATTTGGTTCCAGAACAGACGGATGAAGATGAAAAAAGACGAACGAAATCGCAAATCGACCGCAGTGTTGGATTTGAGCTCCGGCGCCACGTCGACCTCCGTTGTATCGCCGGCCTCAAGGCAAAAGTTCGACGTCACCAAGCTGGGCTTGTCTCCATCTCCGTCGGTGGTGTTTCAGACGATGATGTCGGCGGCGTATCCGGCCGCGATGGCTTCAACTACCAACCATCGACGCCAGTCGCTGGACGGTGGAGCTGGTGTTGGTGGTGCTTCATCGGCTTTGGGTCATTTTCTCGCTTATGACGGGTGCTATGAGAAGCTTTCCAAAGTCACCAGCAACAACAATCATCATCACAACGGCAAAGATTTCAGAAATCAAACCAACACCAGTGCAAAGTTGGGTTTAGAGTCCATGCTATTGAACAATAGTGTTCTTGAACAGAGGAGTACAACTGTTGCTGCTGCCGCCGCTGCTGCTGCCGCTGCTGGTGTATTACAAGCAAATTGTTCAGCATCCAGCAACAACAACAATAATAATAACAATAACAACAACAACAACAATAATAATAATAATAATAATGCAACTACTTTTCGACTTACTACATTGCCTCCGATGATCAGTTTGAACGACAGTTGTTTGCCTTCTTCCTTGGAATGCGCTCAACCATGGATGCCAAATCCCGCTGCATCCGCCTTTCACCATTGCTCATTGTACGACTCTCTTTGAGAATCTTTGACAATGTACTTTAATTCTTTCATATCTACCGACCTCTTACTTTTTTTTCTTGTTCTGTCTATGCCATATATAAATACCTCAAAATTATTTATCCTACCTACTAAATATTATATATATATATATATATACGCATATTTTTACACATTATTACTGTCTGGTTTACTTTTTATTTCAATTTCATTTGCTTGATATTTTTATTTATTTATTTAACATTATATTTTACAATTTCAAATTTTGTTATAGTTCATTCAGAACAGTTTTCTTTTTTGTTTTTTTTCTAGTCTTTTCTTAGCCCGTGTGACTTGTTGTTTTCAATCTTAATTTTTTTTATTTTTTTACTCGGTGCATTTTCTACCGTATACGCCTCCTCATGATAAATATATATATATATACATATGTATAGTATATAATATGCTGGATTTGTTTGTTGTTACATTTCCGGTTATTGGTTTTTTGTTGTTTTATAAACTGTGTGTTATTTGATAATATTTTGCATTCAGTTGATTAGAACAAATATTGATATTTATTTTTGTTTTTTCGCACACGGACGGGATTGAGTTTATTTGAAAATAATAACGTCATTGTTGTTCTATATATTTATTTGTTTATTAGCCACAATTTATAAACAAAATTTCATTTTGATTGTGCATAAATTAATTGAACAATTATTTAATTGCTAGCATTTTAAAAATGACTATTGAAAACAATAAGCGAATGCTTTGTTAAAAATTGAAGTGTACAGTTGTTTAAAATTTGCTTCAAGTTTGGTTATAAAAGCAAAATTTGTTTACTTGTTGCAATAATTTGAATTTGATTGAAATGCGCTGTTAAATTTTCTTTCGTGAAAAAAGAAATCGTTTTATCAAATCTTGTTACAAATAACAATGAAACAAATCAAATGAAAGTTTCATTAGTTGCATTTTGATTATTTGAAATGAAAATTGATATTCAAATATTTGAAATGTTGAATTTTGTTATTTTCAATTGTTAGCTAATGCTTGTCAAATTTTTCGAAAGATAAAAAACACGTTCACACTTATTATTTTTGTAAATGAGAATAAATAATAATAATAATAATACAACACCTGATTGGCTGGCATTGGCAATACCAATTCCACCTATTACCCACCCGATTGGAGGAAATTTTATTTTTACAATTGAATTCAGTTTTTAACAAATTCAAATATTAAGCATAATTTATTATTTTAATTTAACAATAATTTTAACAAGGTAATAATAAACAAATTGATGAACAAAAAATCAAATAGCTTTCACATCGTCTCTCAAACAGCACCGATTATAATCTTTTATTTACAAAATTGATTAATTTCTGTTGAAAAAATAAACACCGTTTACAAATTTCCGGACAAACAAACAAACAAAAACAAAACAACAAGGTTTTCCTATTCAGGACAAGGTAAATAATTCAAAAAAGTAAAGCAAGAAATTAATCAGCAATCAGTGGAAGTTATTTTTTACAAAATAAATTAAATATGCAGCAGTGTGAATACTTTTTTATAAAATAAATATTTCATATTTAATAATACTTTTTGATAAAACAAATTACCAAACTTTTAAAACAATAATTGTTCGTGTAATATGTTTTCTTTATAAAATTATTATTCAATTTTATTTTAAAATAAATCAATAAATATATTGTAAAAAGTAGCAAATTTGTTTTTTTTTTATTATACAGTTTCATTTTTGTCCATTTTCAACATTTGAATTTGTTATATTTCAAATAAATTTTCAAAAATGTAACTTTATTACAAATGTTTGAATGGCTATTACAGCAAAGAATGACATGTGCTGGTGTTTTTTAAAAAATTATAAAATTTGTACTTTCTCAAAAATGTGTTGAGAGGGTGGGAGATTTGTGAACGAAATACATTAATCACTGTTGATCGTGTCAGGTAGAAATATTTCTTACACTCTTCTATTATTTAAAAAAAAATTAAAATTTCCAAAGCAATTACTTGCTCGTGTGTTGAATATTTTACAGTGCAAATAATAACGCAAAATAAATTATGATATTTTCAATTTATTTAAATAAAAACTTTTGATTTCAAAAATTGGATTGAATTTTAGAATAATAACGTTTAATTTTATGAACTAGAACTGGTAAATTTTGAAAAACAAAACAATTAAAAAAGACCGAATACAAATGTGAACTAAGTGATGATTGGAAAGAAATGGTCAAATGTGATTTATTGATTTTACATTGATTAAAATTGAGATGTTGTTTAAATAATAATTTAAAAAAAAATGAATTAAATTTTCAATAACAAACAAAACCTATTCTTCACATGCAAATTTCATAAATACAGTAAGCATGTTAGAGTGTAAAAGTTGGAATAATTTTTTGAATGATATGGAAAGTGAAAGTTTTGGAGCAGTTGAATTTTAGTTAAATTTTAATTTAAACTACGATTTTGAATGATGAGCTTTGTGGTTTCATCAATAAAAAGTTGAAAGCAGATGTTGGAAGCGGTGAAAAATCGGTTTCTTTGAAAGCCTAGACAGAAAAGTGGGCATTTTTCTCTCTCTCTGTCTGTCTGTCTGTCTCAAAATTTAACCCATCGCAGATGCTTTCACAACAACAGCAACAACAGCAGCATGCTTTTCATCTTTTTCTTTTTGAAAAATTATTTCTTTTATTTTTATTATGTTTTTTTGCAACAACACACACAAAACAACTGTTGTTGTTTGAAAATGTTCTCTAGGCGAACGATGAATTAAAAATTCTTTTGCTCGTTTTAGTAAAAATTGTTTAAAACAAAAAATTATAATTTTAATCTATTGAAATATATAAAAATTTTAGTAATTATTTTTTTAAAAAAATACTGTAGTGATGTGAAGAAGATATGAAAAAATAAAAATTTCATGCTTCTGTTTCTTCAGTTATAATTGTTATAAGAAAATATATTGAAATTTCTAATTTTAAAACTAAATCAAGTGAACAGAATCCATTGTCGACCAGTCAGAAAATGTTTGACATTCTGCTGATTTCCTTTTTGCAATAAAATGGGACTTCTTTTGACCAATTTGCCGATTTGTCATTTGATTATCAATTTTTCACCAAGTTATACTGTAGTTCATTTTAGATACCATCGAATCTTAACTGATTTATTGCAAATCAATCTATTTATTATTGATCACCTGCTAATAATAATGAACAAGTAAAAATACAAGAGAAAAAAAAACAATAATCAATAAACTCTATTATGAAGTTTTGTTTGAAATATGATAATTTTGTATGATAAAGAAAAAATTTTCAAAATAACAACAACGTTATTCAGATTTTCAAATTGAATTTTGAATGCACACTGTATCATGGCACAATTGAAATCAAAAATTGATCAAATTTAAATAAAAAAAAATTACAAGAATACTTCTGGATGAGAATAATTATGAATAAGATATGAAATTAAAGTTCTGATACTGTTGATATACTGTATTTTTGTGATTGTTTTTTTTTCTCTCATTCCATGAGGGTTGACGTCCGGAGCAGGCGAGGTCACGACGACGACATGGCGAGTCGACGCAGCTGGGTAGCGTAGGCGGTGGTGGCGGGACGGCATAGTTCTTCAGGTCGGTGTCATCAGACAAGAAGAAAGGTTTGCCGCCAATGTGAGATTTTATTTATTTATTTAATTATTTTTTTTGATTATATTAATTTTATTAATATTTCAAAATTTTGAATATTATTTTGATTTCGGTCTGTTTGATTGATCAACAATGGTGATGAAAAAAGGAAGAAACACACACACACACACAGAGAAACTGAGACCAAAGCCGCAGGCTGAACGTGCAATCGGGCCGACGTTTGTGATTGGTCAAAAAGCGGACGCCGGGTCTCTTTGAACTGTCAGCGTGGATTTTTTTTTTCTGATTTATGATTGCGCCGTGCAACGACAGCCGCCGCCGCAGTTTGGCCGCCGGACGGCCCACTGTGCGCCGTCGTCACGCCTCGGTCGGCCGCTTTTCTCGCGCGTATTCTTCTTCTTCTTCTTCTTTTTATTGTTGTCGTTGTTGTTGAAGAAATTTTGATTGTCGAAAATTTTTTTTTTGTTTTTATATTTATATATTATTAATATTTTTTTTTAAAAAATCTTTTTTTTTTGATTAATTTTTTTTTTGAATTTTAAATTAAAAAGAAAAACTATCGTTGTCACAGATACTGATGAGCTGTGAGATGATTTTCAAAAAAGTCCACGAACGCGGCAGTGGCGGTGGCGGTGGCGGTGGTGGTGGTGGCTACGCTTCCGGAAATGGCAATTATTTGTTGTATAATCGGAACAGTTTGAATGCGGCCATCGAGGAGGCGCCACAGTCCACGGTTGTAGAACAACAATCACAATCCTTGCCGACATCACCACCAGCAACACTACCTTCGTATGTATCCAATTTTGACGATGCCAAATCAAACACATCACCTCCAACTGCTGCTGTTGCGTGTGCATCGACAGCGGAGGAAAATTCCAACACGGCATTCTATCATCAATTCAACCATCCTGACCAACAGCAACGCCGTTGCCAAGCGAATCTGTTCACCTGCACAAACGTACCATCTTCTTCCGTACCGTCTTCAACTTCCACACCTTCGTCCACGTTGGACTGTAGTCATTTGAAATTCAACCAACCCTCCAACATTGTTTGTCCACCAACAACAGCAATAACAAAATTAACAACAACAACAACAACAAGTGCATTGCGTCTTTGTCAATACGAAACTCCGTCGACGGTGGTTGTTTGTTCAAATCTACCGTACACCGTAGCCAACAGCATCAACAGTAGCAGTAGTGGCGCGGTCAACGGAACCACCGTCGACTACAACAATCACCGACCACCGTACGGTTCGTCCAATTCAATTGCAATATATACCGGCACGGCCGACTTGACCCTGGCGAATTCTTGTTCCTCTTCTTCTTCCTCTTCTTCTTCATCCTCCTCCTGCAATCCTGGCCAGTCGTCGACAACATACAAATGGATGCAAATTCGTCGCAGTGCACCACGTATTGGTAAGATGAATAATAATAATTTTGTTCATTGAAATATATTTATTATCAAATTTAATTTTTGATTTTCTTTTTTATAAATTAAAATTTCTCTCCCTTTCTCTCTTGGTTTCCCTATTTCGTTCCTCTTGTTGTTTTCTACAGTGATTGTTGTTCATTTTTGTGACGACCAGCTTTTGGTCCAGGCATTGGGACTAGAAAATTGCTGTGACAGATTTGGGTCGTCACGTTCCGGCTCCAACGACGCGCGCTTTTCCTGTTCAATCGAAACCGCCGGTTTGTAGATGTAGATCATCACCATTGGCGGAAAGAGGCTTTTTTCTTCTTTTTCTTCTTCTTCTTCTTCTTCATATTCGAATAATTTTCTCATTTTATATAATATCTTGGTATTTCTCTGTCTTCAACCGCCTTGCTCTTTTGCTGCTTTTCTGTGAATGACCTCCGCCATTGATTGGCTACACCGTTTTCAAAATTGACTTCACTTAAAACTAACCTGTTTACAAATTGCAAATTATTATTTATTTGTTCATGTTGATTACTTTGAAAAGATATCAACACTGTTCACTCATAAGCAATATCTGATGATATCTGATGGATCATGGTGCTCACAAACAATCAACACAATGTTTACTCATTTTTTGTTTTTGTTTTTTTTAAATTATTGCACAATTCTTCTCAATAGCATAATTTTACATTTGCTTTTTTATTTCTGTGTGTGTGTGTGTGTGTGTGTGTGAAATTTCAAATTTTATTTATTTTTTAAAGAACAACAAAAAATGGGGTGAATTGTTGCTGAATATGAATAATCTCTTTTCTTTTCTTTTCTTTTCTTTTCTTTTCTTTTCTTTTTATTTATTTATTTATTCCACTGAGAATGCAAAACAACTTTGTTAAGCATACTGTAATATGAATTGTATTTTCAAAAAGAAAAAACGAAAAGTTTCCATTTGAAAAGAATTGAATTTTTTTTCACGTGAATTTTATATTTTATTATTCAAAGCTTTTCAGAAAATCATATTTACATGCATTTAAGATAAGCAACCAATTGTGAGACAAATGTGTGTTTCTAGTAGCTTTTGAAAGTCAACCGTATTTGAAATATTGATATCAAAGTGGCAATTAATTAATTAGTTGGTAATTTAACTGAACACTGGGAAGAATCGATAAAGAAGTTTGACATTGAAGATAAATACTTTACTTCTTCTTCTTCTTCTTCTTCTTCTTGTTTAGTTGTGCAAATTGGCACTGTAATAGTGGAAATTTTGTTTTTGGCTTCTTTTCTTTTTGTTTACTGCAGCTCTCTATACACTGCATATATATATTTTATCAATAATTATGAAGAAATAAAAATTGAAAAGCAATCTTGATTCGCTCAAATGACGGATCAATAATAAAAGCAACGTTCATCATCGCAACATGACTTGCTAAATTTTTTGTTTTTTTTTTAAGTGATATTTTTTTCACCAAAAATCCATCTATGAGCTAATTGTACTGCACAGTTTTTTTTCAAAAATATCAAAATGGAACTGTTTCGATTTTGTTACTTTTTTATGATTTGCTATTTTTTTGCATTTATTCGAATAGTACAAACATGGTTCGATTTAACACGTGGTGAAAAATGATTCATCAACTTGAAATCGTGTATTATACAATGCTAGTTATATATCAGTAGTTTATTATTATTATTATTGTAATTATTGAATATATTTAAAATAATCATCAGCTCATGAAATATACAATATCGCATCAAGTGTGATCAATGTTCAAATAGAAAATAAGTGCTCGTTTTCAGTGATGTGATTAAATGCAAAGAGCAATTTAATATTAAAAAGCATTTTTATTTTTTATACCAGTTTTTTTTACTTTAATAATGGAATTTTTACATGACAGAGTTATAAAGAATTCACTTGCAAATTGGTTTTGCATTTTACATTTTTTCAATTGATTTTTTATTTTTTTAATTAATATTTTTGTATGTTTAATTTAAAATTAGCAATGTGCAGCGTTTTTAAGTGTGCTTTTATGTAGATTGTATATTCACTTTGCAGTGTAATTTATGATAGAATTCTTTTTCAATTTGAACTTTGATCTTTTTGCACTGCACAGTTTCTCAGGTAATTTATTATAATCGGAAACAACCTTGCCAAGATCGACTTTTTCTTGTATACATTGACAGTTGAAATTACTAGATTATAATAAAGTCAACTTTAATCAACAGGAGCTTTAGATTTTTATCATTCACTTTTTATCGTTCTACTTAAGTATGAATATTGATTTTGTGATAATTCTTTGATATTTGGTTTTTTCTTTGATTCAGCAAATGCATAATATGCCGTGAGGATGTAATATTTTTTTTTTTGCATTTGCTCTATATAACAATATAATTGTAGTGTAGTCTTGTGAAGAAGCAGAAGATTTTTTTAAAAATATTTTGTCAACTGCGCATATTATTATAAACGTGAACATTGAATGAACAAAAAGTTGCCTTTATTATTCGGCAGAACAATGATCTATTTATTAATTTAAACAAACAACATCAGTGAAATTGCTGCTGCTTTTACGCGCAGATGATCAAAATGAAAAATTATCCAAATGCATGTGCTGCTGATAAGCATCTTTTTTTACTCTTGAAATCACCAGTCCTGGAGCAATTGTGCTCAATGAATAAATACTATAAGTATAAATAATAATAAATGTTTCTTCGAAAAGGATTCAAATATTCATCCATCTATTTATATTTTTAAGTTAATTTTTAAAAAAAAACATTGTTTTACTTTAAATATTCAAAGATGGATGTATACGATATATAATGTGCTGTTTGAAGTGTAAAAAGCATTCATTCATTCATCGATGCTAGTTTTAAAATTGAAATAATGTCAATGTTATTTAAAATACAATTAATTGTATACATGAATGTGAAAGGATAATTTAAAACTTTGAAAAATATTGCTCATATATGTGTGCGTTGGATAATGATATTATTTTCTATTATTTGTTACTTGTGCTACTTGTATAAAAGTCTCATTTATCACCTGTGCGTATAGTAAAGTTGATTGCAGTCCTGCAGAAACAGCATGTTTCAATAATTTTATAGACAAGTTATTTGAATTTGATATATATATATATATATATTTTTGTTTTGTGTTTCAGTGAATGTCAATGGTTCTCCTGAGAATTCAATTTCGACAAAATGCGGTGGTGGTGGTGCTAATTTGGCTGGCCCTTCCAAGAGACGATGCTCTTCGTCCATTTCATCAGCTAATGATCAAGGAACGATGGTAGAAGGGAACAGCAACAACAACAACAGCAACAGTGTATGCACAACAGCCGTGCCCAATCGTACTAACTTCACCACCAAACAGCTTACTGAATTGGAAAAAGAATTCCACACCAATCGTTACCTGACCCGTGCTCGTCGTATAGAAATTGCTTCACAGCTCGGCTTGAACGAGACCCAGGTGAAGATTTGGTTCCAAAATCGTCGCATGAAGCAAAAGAAGCACCTCAAAGAGAAGGGTTTTGCTGCTGCTGCTGCTGCTGCTGCTGCTGCATTGATGCCATCTTCGTCAAGTCATGCTTCTTCTGCTTCGTCGTCATCCGCTTCATCTTCGGCTTCGAACTGTTGTTCAGCTTCTTCTTCTTCAATGGTGGTCGGCTCGGCTTTAGCTGCCGTTGCCGCTGCTGCGCATCCTTCTTCGGTGGTTGTTCCGTCAGTTTCGGAACTCTTCTCTTCGCCGTTGCTTCACTCTCCTCAACATTCATTGCATGCACAACGACAACAACACCAATCAACAACATCCAAAGATGGAAATTTGCATTTTGCTAAATTGTAATAATAATTTTTACAAAATGAAACTTTTGTCGCTCGCTTTTTCAACTTTTTTAAATATAGATTGGTCGTTAGATGGCAGAGTTTTTAATATTTTTTCTTCACAAGTTACTACGGATTGTGTATTTCAAGTTAGTTTTAATTGTGAAAAAAAAAGAGCAAAATCATATTTGTTGCATATAATATATATAAAATATGTTGTTGTGTTGTTTTTTTTTTTGATGAAGAAATTTATTGAAAAGAGATGAAAAAGCTTGCCGATGTTGAAAGCAAAAGAGAAAGAAAATGACAGATATAGATAGATAGATGAGAAGAGCAGGGGGAGAGAGAGAAAGAGAGCAAGCCGAACGAACAATTTTTGTGCTCATTGATGTGTGTGTGTGTGTGTGTGTGTGTGTGTGTGTGTGTTTATATCGATCAGCATTTTGGCGCCTGCCAGTGGAAACACGTCTGAAATATAAAATATAACAAAGCACATAATAAGCAGATAGACGTTGTGACTGACGAGTGTGGTAATTTCTTATCCGCCAACTGTTACAAATTATCCAACAGTGTTGTTGCTGTTGTTGTTGTTGTTGACAACGTTTCAAATTACCTATCGTCCGTTGTTTAAGATATTTGATAGATTTTTAAAATAATTGATTAAAGTTTCATTTTGAATTAAATTCAATTATTCTTTAACAAATTATAAATTGAAAGTTTTACAAAATTACAGTATACTAGGCGTTTTCGATTTTCGTCCGCATGTCAAACGTTAACAAAGGGCTTGCCGTGCAAATCTCGGCCCGTCTGGCGTCCCATTTTGAAAAGTGTCAAAACGAGACGGCGGCATGCTTTGATCAAATTTCTCCTTGGACAAGTTTCACATTAGTTTAATCTTGCTGTTCTTGCTTGCTGCTGCTGTTGTTGTTGTTGCTGTTGCTGCTGTTGAAACTGAATCTCAATCGACCGGTCGGTCAGTCGGTTTTGGTTGGAGTAAAATTTTTATCTAATCAATCGGCATTTTATGCTAATTTTATTTATTATTATTGAAGTCTTGGTGGAAAAAAAATATTTGTCTTTTCCTCTTTTATTCTTCTTTTGACAATGAATATTTGAATAATAATAATAATAATAATAATAATTTGTTCAACCGACAAAACCAGTTAGTCTTCTCCAGCCGATCGATTGTCGTCAAAAAGCCACAGGCGCAAACAGCGACAACAAAAAAAAATATTAATATTAATAACAATAATACTTGTTGCACACGCGATTGCAATTAAAATAAATATTTACTTTTTTTTTTAATAGAAAATGAAAAAAAATTTTTTCTAGTATTATTTATTACAAGGGAAAATTGAGCGGATGTTGCAAATCAATACTCACTCACCTCTGCAATTGTAGCAATATTTTTTGAAACACGGAAATTGATCATTTCATTGTTGTCAAAAAAATATGTATATAAATTGCACTTTTGTATATAAAATATTCATTTAATTTTAATAACTTAAATTGGGTGCGGTTTTTTATTTTACTTGAAAGGAAAATCTGGTTATTTGTTTGTTTGCGAAGAAAATAGGTCAACTTGATTTTCTTTGCATATTTCCAACAATGCCGACACTGTTTTGAAAAGCAGAAAAAACAACTTCAAACGTGTTTCAACATTGTTTGATTATGTAAATTTATTTATTTATTTATTGTACGCAGTTTTTTTGAGGTGAAAAAAAGCAATCACGTTAATAAATTCTCTTTTTTTCTAAATTTTTTTAAAATGAATTAATTATTTTGCTTTCTGATTGATTTATTTTAATCTGATCACTGATTATTTTGATAAATTGTTCAGGATCAAGCTGAGAGTCGATTAAAAAAATAAAATTTGCATACAAATGAATTAATTATTGAACTGATATGATCTTTACCAGTTTGTCAGTGGTTTGTTTTGTTCATCTTCGAATTTGCAGCATCGTATGCAAATAAAATGTTTGTTTATAAAATTTCTTGAATAAATGTTCTAGTTTTTTATTTCTAACAAATTTTACACAAATTAAACTTCAATTTATGCAAATTTCTTTTTTTTGTTCTGGTTATGTTTAGGCAATGTTTTCAAATTTCAATACTGAATCACCATCACTGATTGATTAAAAAAAAGAATATAATTGTAAAAATGATCAAAATAATATATTATTTTCAAAAAAAATAAATAATGCTAATTTTTATAACTGAATTGAATTGAAATGAATTATGAAAAAACTGTTCAAATTTTACTAATTTCTTATTTGTTTGTTCATTAAATTTGTGGAAATATATTAAGCTTTTGAAATCAGTTTTTGTACGTAACACTAAAAAAATATAATAATTTATTTTTTGAATATGAATTATCACTCTATTTGCTATTATTTATTATTTTTTGTGCTATTTTAGCATTCATAATTTGCAAAAAATTTTTAACAGTTGTTTTTATTTTTAGAAATCAACATGACAACAATAATAATAATTCAATTTTTATGTGGGATCAAATTTTATGTGGAAATTAACTTTCGAAAATAAAATTGGAGCATATGGAAAAAGAAAATTTTGATCATAAAGTTTCAATATTAAAATTTTTCTTTATTTTAATTTTTTTTCAGTTTTCAACGTTTATTTTGAAGCACTTTAAACAAAAAACAATGCACATAATGAAATATTCAAATTTTAATAAATGTAATACTTTTTGAAATTATTAATTTTTAAATAAACATACAAGGAAATAAATGATAATGATACGAGTGCGAGAAAAGTATTTTTTCAAGTTTAAAATTTTTCGTTGAACTTTTCTTGTTCTTCTCATGTGAGAATGTGATGAACTCTGCGGCCAAAGTTGATCATGATTTATTGCTTTGTCAAAAATATGTAATGCAGATTTTTTTGATAAAGCAACTCCACTTTCGAACGACGACAAGCAATAATTTTTTTTCCTTGATCAAAAATTAGCTTGTCCATTTTTAACAATTTGATGAACACTTACTTTTTTACTTGCAAACATTCTCTTATGCAATGCAGTTTAATTGCAAAAATTAAAAGCTGACCAACGGTCACTTTTGTTCATTTTCACCGAACTTCTCATCACAGGACAAACGAAGCTTCATCTTGTGTACATAATTTATTCAAATTTCTATGCACAACAATTGAACAATTGCAATATTTAATAAATTTATTTGCATAAATTTGAATAATAAAAGCATAATTCAAACAATTCAATCAACGCATTCATGTTTTTTGGTGAAAATCACAGATCGCATCATACATACAACATACATTACAACAATTTAATTCTTTCACAAATAAGCTAAACAAAAATTTGATATTGAAATTTTACTAGAAAATAAAAAAATAATTTTTTTTCTTTCAAATCACCCTAAGATTGCACGGAAAAATATTCTAAAATTAAACTTGACAATATTTATATGTAATGTAAGTTTGAATATTCATTATAAGTTTGTAGTTTTGTTAATTTGATTTAGTGAGAAGAAAAAAAGAGAATCACAAGTTGAATATTTTAAATTTTACAAAATTTTGAATTTATATGAAAAATTGAAAATTTCCATTGCCAACTCAAGTGAATAATGAATAATACTTGCTTGCTGTCCAAGTTGTTTGAATAAATTTCTACTGCTTCTTGAGCAGCTGTTGTTTTGCGGCTTCTATAAAAGAATTTGTCGAAAATAAAGTTGTTCAACTTCCTGCTTGCATATTTTTCATTTATAACAATTAATAAGCTGAAAAATGGCTTTGATCATGCGACTTAAACAATGAAGAAAACTTCACTGCTATATGGAAGTGATCAATCTTGCGTCATTTGTGCAAATCATGATGATTGAACATCCCTGACAAAGTTATCAGTCGTGCACTTTTCTGATTATTTCGCCGAAATGATGATCATTTTTCATCTTTTCCAAGCTGCGCACTTTTATCATATTTTTATATTTCATAAAACTGCCTTTTTGCAAATTCAAGTCACCAATTTTAATATATTTATTTTTTAATTATATTTTTGCATTTAAAATCTAAATTATGCTAATTATTATTAGCAATGTTAACATGCAATTTGATAGTTTATTAATTTTTTTATATGAATAAAAATTACAATGCAATCAATTTGCTAATTTTGCAAATGTGCAAATTTAAATATTTCACAATTGAATTTTTAGCAAAGATATTTTTGTCATTTTATGATAATTACAAATATAAATGAAATTGAAAAAAAGAAACTTTTTTTTAACATATGCTAATAAAATGTTCTTTAAATTTAATAAAAAAAACTTCAAACAATATTTTAATAAATAATTAATAAATTAAAAATTAAAATAAAATAAAAAAAGAAATAATTCTTTAAACATTATTTTATTGCAACAATCAATTAATAACTTTTTTGTATATTAATGAATTGCATTTTATATTATATTATATTATATTATATTACAAATAATTCTACCAAACTTGCTCTTGTTATTGTATAATTAAATTTCTGAAACAAACTCGCTCGTTTATTAATCATTTATTAAAATATTATTTTATTTCAAAAGATGTTCTTAACAAAACTTTATCAATTAATTTTTTTTATCTGAATTCTCTTCTAACTCAGTTCACTTCTATCAGAGCCAATGTCAATTTAACTTCATTTTCACATAGTGTACTGTTGAAAATATTAAATTAATGTAAGCAAAAACAGATAATAATAAGTAAATAAAAAAAATATCACAAAGTAAACGAACTAAATGATGAAATGAATTGATATGATTACATTCTTAATGATACTGATAATTATGCTCAAATATAATTTAATTCATTTTCAGTAAATTTTTGAAGTATGAATTTTGAACAATTTTGTAGAAAGAAAACTGAATAAAAGTTACTGTTCAAACATTGCGTTGAATATTTTGTCGATTAGTCAGAATTATGAATAATAATTGAGCATGAGTAATCAATGAAAAACTTATATCCGAAATTTATTTATAAAAGTTTTTGTCAATATGTTTTCATACATTTTAATTTAAAAAAATGAAATGGAGTTTAATGAAAAAGTTTAAAATGGAGAAATAAAATATTACTCAAACAAGTCAATTGCAACGTCGCATTAGCATTTCAAATCATTACTCTAAAAATCTTTAATCACCAATTAAGAATATTTTATTTGTTTATATTATAGTTATCGAAATTTTTTCTTGAAAAAAGCGTCATTCATATTCACATTAGCAAATAAATAATATTTTTATTCAAAAAACTTTGGCACGTCAGTGTTTACATAATCAAAAAAAAATATTTAAAAAATATGTTTCAAACAAAATGAATATTTTCAAGAAAAAAAGAGTCAGCAAAAAATATCTATCGGAATATAGTGCATTTATATTCTACTGTTGGACAATGAGTGTACACTGTCCGGTGATTGTAATAGACAAGATGATCCAGTCGTTGTATACTGATGATGATCAGTAGTAGCAGAAAGCAGAGGTAGCTTTTCTTGTTGTGGGCGGAGTAAATTTGGCAAACTTGCCTTTGCCAGTGGTTCAGCAACTGGTGAACAATTTCCCTGCGTCATGGTTGCATTTCGATTATTACATTTTTTCTCTTTGGCACGCCGATTTTGGAACCATATCTTCACCTGCCTCTCTGTGAGTCCTCAAAACAAAAGAAAAGCAAAAATAAATTCATAAGCCTTACACAATAATTATCCACATATTTGAAGCATTCAAAACAGTTGTAAAATAGTTTGTCATTAATTAATTTCTATTAATTAACAACTATAATTTTAATGTGCTTTCATTGGAATAATCATAAATATATTTACACGAGAATAGCAAACATCTTAAAATAAATAGAAATTACTCGTAGAACTAATTTTTTTCTTTTAATTTTCTTTAAAATTATACACTAAATGCATTTGAAATTTATTTTTCATTTCAACGCTAATACAGACAAAGTGAGTTTAAATAATAAATATAAACGAAGCATGAATGATGTAAAGGGGTGTGTAATATAGGCAAAGTTTAATTGCAACAACTAATACATAAATGCATACATGTATAGTGCACATTTTTGATTGTTTATTTTGTTAACTAAATTAATTTTTTCATATTGAATAACAATGAATATCAGCTTACCAAGCAGTTTAGATAAAATACGTCTACGTTCAGTAGTGACGAAGCGATTGTAGCAGAAATCTTTCTCCAATTCGAGCCTTTGAAAACTTGAATAGACCATGCGATATTTTTCTCTCGTTCGAGTTTTGGTGTGCTCTTTTGCAATTTCAGTTGTAGCATTTGCAGTTCCGCGCATCCAAGATACGGACGGCTTGTTCGGCATTGGCTGTGCTGAAGTGGCTTTGACATACGGATCTGTTATTGCTGCTCTTGGAACAAACAATCCACCCGTCTCGACATTGTCCGTGGAATTCAATGCACACGAAGCTGCCGGATGATTTGTGGTATTCGCTTTGCAACTGTAAGATTCATAGGCTGCATTGGAGTTCGGGTATGCGACCGCATAGTTGAAGCCACAGTTCAACGAGGCACAGTTGTTCGACCCTTGGCGGTATGGAGCTTGTTCAAGGCGTGTTTGCTTCACATTTGGATAAAAATAGTGCTGCTGTGGAAACAACCCGTTGCTGAACAAAGGCAGCTTGTGAAAATCATACGCTGAATTTGCGTTCACCGGTGTCGAGTCAAAGTTCATCTGTAATCAAAATTGCGTTATGAAAGAACAACATTGACATTTTGTTCACTTCTGTTTACTTTGCTTTTAAGAAAACAATGCTTCTCAATTGTCTCAAAATAAACCCACCAGAATACATTCTGCTCATTGATAACCTTATCATTGAAATCACTGTCATGAGGTGGGGGCGCTGAAAAACTGTAAACCAAGAAGAAAAAATTTTTTTGAAATTACACCAAAACAGAAGAAGAACAAATAATCAACTAAAACGGTTCTTTTCCGTTTCCAATTTAAGAAATTAATCAAAAAAAAGTATTGCATATTGTTACTATTGATTGATGACAAAAAAAAATGCATCTACATAATAACAGTAGTGGAATAGTTTGTAGGCAATGTGTTTTATGTTGAAAATTATTAATTATCAACCTTGAAATGCGCTGTCATTGACGTAATTTTTACTGTAGTCAAGTGAAACAGAAAAAAAAAGAATACCATCACACTTTTGAAGAACAAGTCCACGTTGAAGGGGACACACGGACAGATGCTAATTTACAACGCATTGTTGTTGTTGTTGTTGTTGTTGTTCAGAAAAGAGGGAACATGCATATCTAAAACGCGCTTCTTATACTTCTTTTTTCCCTTTGGCTGTCAAAATTGGAACGTGGATATTAAATTAATAATCACAACGTGCGACAAAAGTGAAAAATTGGATTTTTAATTTTCCAGACCAATCCTGTTTCTCAGATAGAACAACAGTTGCATACAATAATACTAGACTGACTGTCGTCTCTATGAGCTGGTGAAAGATGAGCACCATTTTTCTTTTCTTACAATATCCCTTTCATCATCATCATCATCATCATCACATACGTATGCACGTTTATGTTTAGAGATCTATGCTGGCGTGATGAGAAAAAACTTATGCAATTCTCATTGTCACGTAATTAAGATTTGCTTTTTTGTTAATGGTAATATTTGTTCTTTGTATTTTACAGTAGTTACACCAACAAACCAAAAGATGAATTATTTAAAATTTCCTCTGAAAACTAGCTTAATTCTATTGTACAATTGATTCTATTTTAGCGTACAATAAAAGTAGCTACAATGCTGTTGTTGTTTAAAATTACAACTTTTTCCATATATTCTTACTACAGTAAATACAGTACCAGAATACCGTAACAAATTGTTGATAAACTTTGTAAAAAATAAATAGAAACTTGTGTTGAAATTTGTTTTTTTTGTAGAGATTTGAAAAACTGTTGAGTAGATTGATTTTTACAAAAGGTTGTCAATGAAAATGATGAATCAGCCACAAATGATATAAGTGAAACAGTGAAATAGTTGGACACTTTTTTGAATATTTGTATTTCACATGCAATGAATGTTGAGATGAGGTGAAAATTTGGCAAAAAGGTTAAAGCTTGAAAGAAATGTGATCGTCGATTGTTGTTGTTAGCAAGAACAAAAAACAATAGCAAATGCAGCACGCACGTATGCGCACATACATACATACATACACACACAAACACACAGCACAAACAAATGATATTTGAGAATGAGAAGAACATTTGCGCTGTTGGTGTGAAGAAGGAAAAATAAGAAAGAGCCAGCCGCGCTTTATGCAGAACAGATGTCATATAATAATTGATCTCGTTTGCATATTTTGAAAAGGATTTTTTGATTGGATTTGGTGTGAATAAAAAAAAAAGAAAAAGAAAATTAATTAAATTATTACCGTTCGTTCAGAAGAGTTCAGCCGATGATTGATGCAGTCGAACGGTGGTTCCATTTTCAAACTGAGCGTTGGTGAAAAGTTCAACGGTGGAGACGGTGTATGGCCACTAACAGAGCAATGCTGTATGCTCAAGTCGATCGGGAATGTCGACTTCGGATGCATCAGTAAAGTCTGCGATGGAGGTGAACAGATGGAACAATTTTGCCCGTTAGCATTGGTTGCACATTCTGTCGTCGTACTGTTGATCAGAGAGTTGACTGGCAAAAGCATCTCTTCACAAATTCAAAATGTTCAATATTGAGGTAGTGGATGAAATTTAAATAAAAATTGTGTTTGTCAATGAGAAATGAGATAGAGAGCAAGATATCTTGTATATATCTTTATCAAATATATATATATATATATATATACTACGGGAGGGAGAAGCTGTTGAAAAAAGCAGTGAAGTGAAAGAGCAACAAAGTCTACACTGGTGACGACTGCTCAATGAGAATATAAACGGTCGAATGGCGACAGAGCGACAAAACGCCCGGCAGCATTTATCATCAGTGTCAACGTGAACGCAGCGCAGTTTACGCGCCGATGTACCTAAATTGAAAAGCTTTGATCTCGCCGACCATTGTGTTTACCGGCTCGGCTTGTTCAGCACAGCTCGCCGAGGCCGGCAACGCTTGCTGACCATCGGTCAGCGGTCAGCCAATCAACGTTGATCTACGACCAATAAATGTCGACCGGCATGCGGCGGCATCTTTTTGATCACAAGCCAAAAGGTTGAGATTGCAGAGGGCCAACAACGCGTGTGTTCCTCGGCCAAACGCAAGGCGATGGATCTAGTAGATCAGAAAAAGCAGCCGGCCTTTTTGGCATTTCGCCTCACCGGCGCCCAGCTGTGAGCCAATTGGTCAATCCAATTAGCTGACGTGCGTCTCTCTCTCTCTCTCTCTCTCTTTTTCTCTCTGTTGACTGGACAATTATTATAACACACATATCACTTCTGGCCTTCTGCATCCGCTTTCTGTTACGGCTTTTCTCAGCTTTATTCTTTTCCTACTGGCTACTTGCATTTATCCCTATTGTTGTCACTGTTGTTCTTTTTATTTTATCCCATTGTGTTTGTTTGTTCAAGCAAAATAAATCAATGAACAAAATTCCATTCTCACCTCTACACTATTGTAATCAATTAATTCTTCAATTCTCTCCTACCTGCAGCTAATTATTCGATACATTTATAATTTTTTTTCTTAGTTTAAATAAAAATTTATTATTTACGTATATTAATTTTTAAGAAAAGTTCAATATCTACCCTCTACCCCTCTGGTACCCCTTGTCATTTTTGCCCTTTTTTGCAAAGCAAAATAATACCAGTTTTATCTATATTATGACTTCAGTTGTTGGTAAAATTAATTTATTGAACATATGATGGAAATAATGGAGAAAAATTGCATGACTCATTCATTTCCTGTTTGCAAAAATTGCATCTCGTCGTTGCGTGTAAAGAAAGAGATTGTTTGTCGATCAGCCAGCCGCGTGAATTGATGCAATGGAATTTTTCAATTACAAATCAACAGCCAAACTTTCAAGTTGAAAAAAGAAAAATTAGCACCAGTACGCATTATTATCATTCAAAAACAATAATAAAAATTTGAATATGCAAAAATTTTAGTGAAACATCAAAAATAATCTGCAGCTATGTATAATAGCAGATGGTAGTAATGGTAATAGTAGTAGTTGTTGCTGTTTTTTTTTTAAATATATATAAAATAAAGAATTAATCAAATATATTAAATTTCACCTTTATTTGTTTTCAATTAAAATGACGTATTGTTTTTGTGATTGATTAGTAAATTAGCTGCTTGTTTTACCTCTAATTGGATTTGAAATCTATAATTAATTTGTTAAATTTGAGTATTTGGTTAAAAATGAAAAATGAAGACATAATTAATTTGTACAAAACAACGTAATTAGCGTCAACCAATTTCTCCGTTGAAGTTATGCTCATTTTGTGACTGGCACCAGATAATGATGACTAGTCAGTCACAGGGTTGTGTCGTGTTGTCACCCGTTAGGTTGAAGTTTTATTGCTCTAAAAAACCAAATACTTCATATTATTGTACAATCAATTATGGTGAAATATGAAAATGTTTATTTTTTGAGAAAAAAAATACATGTGTATCAATGGATATTATTGTAGATTTAGAATGCAAGATAGGCATGCTTTGCTAGGGTAATTTGCACAACCGGTGCGGCGTTCTTTGATCTTGATCGTTAAGCGTGGCCGTTCTTCTCGCCTTTCCCATACGTACAGTTTTTCCGCTTGGCCTCCTCTGACCCTGACTGTTTTGTCATCAGTACTGTAGAAAAATGCTGACAGAAAAATAGAATAAAAAAAAGATCAATTCAAAATTGTTCCTGTGAATCATTATGCAAATTTTTAAAATAGCATTTTGTTTCATCATCGCACCTTTGCCAACGGCTTTTGTTTATCATTGGCAAAAAGTTCAATATTGATCTTTCAATCAGACAAACAAATAGAACAACAAACTGCCAACAAATTGACAGCTTTCACATGTCAAATGATCATTCCTATGTTGTTAATTTTTTTTTTCTGTTTCTGTTTGTTGAAGTAAAAAAATTAAAATTATTATTATCATTGAAACACTCTCAGTTGCCAGATTTCAATTATTTGGTGCTTTCTTTTTGATAATTTTTACAGTATTGTAATAAATAAAAATTATAATAAAAAAAAGACATCCATCTTTCTCATGTCTGAGGAATAAATATGGCTAACCGATGTGAATAACCAAGAAACAAAGAACAAATCCAAAAAGAAACAAAATAAGCTTGGTGACAGATGCAATGGAGAAGTAAGTTTACTCATTTTTACTTATATTATTTTTTGTTTTTTCGGGAAAGTGACCAGATGCAGTTGACGATGCTTTATTATTGCTTCCATTGATTGTTTTATGTGGTTTTATTAATTGCTATATGTGGGTCAACTTGTTCGGTCACATTTTTATAAAAAGACGCAATCGCCTCTTAGCATTGTCTTCAGGGTCGGTAGGATAGTCTGGCGTTTGCACTTAATGGTTACCATAAATCAGAAAGCTAACGTGCCGGTCAACAATGAAAAGCAGCGCAAAAAATTCCACCTTCTCAGGGCTTTTGCAGTTATTCAACTGCCGGCCACTTGCCACCAAGCACACAATAATCATCTATTCATAACGTAATATATGTATATTTATATATATGGTAATAAATGCCAAAAACAATATGCTTCCTGAATTTTATTCTTCTTATTTATTATCTTTCAAGTATAACTATTTTTATATTTTTTGAAAACAAAGTTTTATTGTTATTTATTCATTATTAATTTGAACATGAATAAATTCCAAAATCGTTTCTACTAAAACAGCAACAAAAACAATAATACATCATCTTCAATATTATGCTTATTCATCAAACTGCAATGTGCTTCCAATGTTTTCCAAACAAAATTAGCTTCAATTAACAATCAACAGAATAGGTTTTTATTCATTTATTTTTACAAACGTAACATTTGCATACAATAATTACACACCGTCATCATTGATGTATCTTTTTTTTCAATTATTAAAAATGTTTTTGGAATTTTATTTTTAAAATATTTATCTTATTTTCAGTATTACTTTCAAATGGTTTCAAAAATATGTCAAGCAATTTAAAATTTTATCATTATTATTAATTAAAAATTAGAAATAATTTATCGCATCTGTTGAAATTTGACAGCGTGACAATATTATTTACTTGATCTACTCTAATGTGATGCAAATTACAATTTGAACGCAGCTTGTTGTCAAGGTTAATTTCAGTTTTTGTTCTTAGATGACAATAAAATACGTTTTTATAATATATTTGCAAATGAATATACGCATGCAATTATGCAAATAATGAATTTACAAAATTCCATTGACAATTGTTTGTTCACGCTGTTGAAATCATTGTTTGCTCATTGTAAATCTGTGCTTTTTTTTCTAGCCCAAATTTTACGTTTAACACTGTTTACCACACTGCCGAGTGCCATTTTCGTCGCGTATGCTGTAATTGCTTTTCACTTTTTGTTCAAACGACATTTATTAAAATTTCATCCGTGCATACTTTTCTGGAAGTCATTTTTAAATGAAATATCAATAAAATACAAATTGAAAATTCTGTACACACAAATTAAGCTTGTTCATCTTGTTTGCAGAAGAAAGAGAGCACAACTACAGAAAATATACCATCCATTTTTATCATTATCAAGTGAAAACAATTCAAAAAAAATTTCAAGGTAAAATTTTACTTTTCATTTACAATAATCCAAAGCTGATTAATAATAATATAGCTTGAAGTAATTTTACAATTGAACAAATTCGAAATTAATCTCAAACAAAAAATTGCAAATCATAAAATATAATTTCGGAATTTGTATGGAAATTTTTAGTATATAAAATTTTCATTCACAAACACACAGTACGATCATTTGCGTAAAAACTGAGCAATGTCGTGCATCAGATCTACAATTGCAGCCATCTTGGCGTTGATGGAAACTTCAATCATGTGCTGAAGATGATACACCGCTTCTTCATCAGAGAGACGAAGGAAAAACCGATCCTGAAATAAAATAATTCATTCAACAAAAATTTTCTACAATATTAATTGAAAAATTCAACATTTCCACATGTGATCTTCATTTGCATTTTATTATTATAAACATGATAAAATATAACACTGAAAAAGGGAAAAAATACCCAAGCAAAACTTCTCAAAAATGACACATCATCTCATCATGCATGCAGATAGAAGAGATGAGTCAGAAAACACTACTGACTACATGTTTTTAAGTATAAAAAAAGAAAATATCAAATTTTCAGTTGAAATTAATTTGATTGATTAATAGATTTTAACAGTTGAAATTTTTTGATTCTGGAAACTAAAATATGAACATTCCAATGATATATATCAACAGATAACATAATAAGAATAGAACATAATACACTTGTTTAATAAATATTTATTTGATTTAAAAATAAATGACAAAAAAAAATAATTTACAATTTCTTCGATTCATTTAATTTTCAATTCTACATTTTCAGCTGCAGATTAATAATTCATTTAAAATTTGTAAAATATAATTAATTTTATGCTAAAAATTTTCAATAACATACAGTTATCTAATCTCTTGTACTTACTGATTACATAATTTTTGTCAATTTTCCATTCCACGTAAACGAAGAATGCTTGAAATTAAATATTTATTTCTTTTATTATTATTCATGTCTTGTCTGCAATTCATAAATTCACTTGAATTTATGAAAAAAATTTTTTCACCCAATTATGTACTGTCTTAATGAATAACAACAAATGAATTTCAGATTTTGAAAAACCTGTCAATATCATAAGAAAGTTTTCAAGTAGGCTGCTACTCTGACTGTTGATTATTAAATAAATAATTTCTAAAAGCATTCAATACTATTTATATACCTGCAACTTGCTAACGGCTTTTTCCGGCTCAGACGCAATATCAGGTAAACTGGATTGCACCATGAGAGCGAATATATTTACAAATAAATTTACATGCCTTCTCAGAAGAAGAAATGCGGTGTACATGAATTTTACAAATTCTCGCCAATAAATGCTGCGCAATCCGCCCATCGCTTCCACCATTTCCTTTGTTAACTTGATTGGTGGTGGCAGAGGCTTCGGATCACGACCTAAATTTTATTACATTTATTTTACATTTCCAAATCGTGAACACGATTTATATAGCATTTAATGGAGAAAAGCTGTACAAAAAAAGCCATACCTAATATGTAGCCAAAATCAATGTGAAATAAACAGCCATTTTTGCAGAGCATCAAATTGTGAAGATGACGATCGCCAACGCCAAGTAAAAACGTTATCACTGAATAACCCGCACAGCTACGGACATAATTGTCCATAATTTCTGGATGAACACCGTACAAGGCATCCTCTGTTGCTGGTTTTTGACAACGAAGAAATTCCTTTAATATACATACATATATATATATATATATTTGTAACTTGATTTTGTTGATTAAAATCAAAAAACAGTTTTACCTGTATGGTTCCATATTTGTGAACCACTTCGCGTAGTGTAATCGACTCTTTGAATTGGACAAAACCATGACTAGAACCAGTGGCAATCACTTTGTAAGGTGTCAGCTTTAAGTCCAAATTCTCTCGCCGTAACAATTCATCCATCAGTGATATCGTCTGCAATACAAGCTGATCTTGTCTGAAATAAATATCCAATAAAAAATACAGATTTTTGCATGCATTTATTACTACAATTTCAAAAAGAAAAAAGCATTCACCTCAAATCATCTCCATATTTAAATATTGTCGTATATTCTTCACCGTCGATGGTTTTGAATGTTAACTTTGCCGGTGACATTGCACTGTTAAACATGGTTGCCTTTTCGGCCACTATGGACTGCAGCTTGACGCCAGGATCCAAAGGGAGAGGCAAACCTCCCATATTGTGCAAATTGAAACGTTCGTCTTCCGCAGCCAACAGTTTTTTAAGATGTGCCAGCTTTTGATTTCTGGGTCCACTGTCTCGCATAACTCTACCCATAATCTATTGAATGATGCAGATTGGCAACGGATGCAATGGAATGAAAATTTGCAAAACTTTCACTCACTCACATCTAGTAAATGCGCGACAAATTGCTCTTGACGTTTTATGAGCTTGCGTCGGCGCTTAGCCTCGGTTCCTCCGCGTGCTAGAGCTTTCAAAAGCCTGTCGACCATAGTCGAGTAGAGCTTTAGATAGGCTCTCAGTTTCCATTCCAGTTGTTGTTGCTTTTCATCTGTTGCCGGTGAACCTTTGTCCGACGCTTTGCTTCCGGATTCTCTGGAGATGATTTCCAAATGCAGACAGTCGCGTTCAGTTTTCAAATGCCAGTACAAGTGATTGGCTAGTGTGGGATCTTTGCAAGCGACGCGTATGAGAAACGAAGCCAAATCGGTACCGTCATTTTCCGGATGCAACTGTTCCGACTGGGCACAGCTCACGCCAGAGTCCATCTCCTTGTCGGACGGTTCACTTGAGCGCTCGACAGAAGTGGTTCCGTTCGAACAACTCTGCGGCGCAGGATCGTCGTCGCCGGTCGCAAGGTTCGACTGCAGCGGTGTTTGGTTCTGAATGTTCTGCACAAAGGTCGGATCAGTTCCGGCACGGATTCGTTCTTGTTCTTCGAACTTCAACGCCTGCACCAGCTGCATCAGATAAGTGTGAACCACATCCGGCGACGAATCACGGATCCGGCCGACCGCATATTCACGCACTAGGGGCTGTTGGAATTTCGACGACAACAATTCCAACGTGTCGGCCACGCTCATCGGTGCCCACTCGTGCAACAATTCCTCAGCCTGGGCCAGTTCGGCTGGCGATTGCCACTGCACGCATTGGAGGAATTTGACCAACGCCCGGCCGTTGCTTTTCAAATAGTGGCGAAATTTCCATATCAGTGCCTTGTCCTCGTTGTTCAATTCACAATTTGGCGGATAATTGACCACCCGAGCCAGTTGATCCCGGGTGGTGGGATTCGGCTTGATGTCGCGGTCGGCCATCACGCTGCGCGTGGACCTTGCCAACAAGTAGTTCTTCAATTCGCACACATTTTCCAAATCCATACTCAAATCGACAAAACGCGTCAACGTCGGACACCGGTTGAACAGTTTGGAATTGTCCATGTCGGCTTCGAAATAGACCATGCAGAAGTCGTTGCCACCGAAATGGAAGACCGGAAAATCGACCAACAAGAACAAATCCTTGCCAAGGCTCTTCTCCTGAGCGCAGACGCGTTCAATTTGTCGAAAGGTGATCCGATCAAGCCAGTCAACCTTTTCCATCAGGCCGGAAAAGTAGCGCTTCGACCTCTTCATAAGACGAACCGTTTCTGAACAACAGCCAGCGCCCACTTTCAGCTTGCCGGGGGTTCTGTTGGCCGCTGTACCGTCGCCGCTCTGAAACGGCCACACCTTCAAGTCGTACTGACGACGGCGCAGTATGCCCCTTTTGCTGAACAATGAAATACTGGTGCCGCCGATGACATGCCGTTTCATGTTGCTGTGCACGTCGACAATTGTGAAAGCCAGCTGCGCATCTCTCAAAGAACATAAAAAATCACTGCTTTACAATTCTTCGTTTATCAAATGACAAAACAGAATTACAGCAAAAAATACAAATAATTAAAATAATACATTTCACTGCTGAACATTTATATACACTTACCTAGATAACTCGCTGTACTTGATCGGAAGCGTAATCCATTCATCCCAACAGTACAAGGTAGTAAAATATTTCGAACTAGTGACAATAGGAAGACCAACAGGTTTACCCAAACAGTACAACTGACATTCTACGTAAATGTTTGGCTGACATTCTTCTTGCAAAGCAAGACAATCTACCGCACTTGGATCCCTTAATATATCGTTCAAAGAAAACCTTGGAAGAAGGCCTTCCAAGCAACCAATTTTAAATTTCACCGGCTTATGAACATCACAACTGTACACATAGTTGACCCGGTCAGTGGTTATAGTATTGGGTGCCATAAACAAATAAAGCATCAATTTAAACTGAAACATCATTAAACAAAATTAAATTCACTCGTGCGCAATACATATAATCAAAAATGTCTAAAATGCAAATAACTAAAGCCCATAATAAAACTATCTTTTTATACGTAATTTTAAATGCTCTTTGAAAAAAACAAAAAAGACAACTTCGAATAAATTCATCAGTTTAGTCGAGATTAAAAAACCTTTATTATATAAAAATATTAATAATTTATTCTTTCATAAAGCAGTTACACAATGAAATTTCAAAAATGACTCCCATGTAGAAGTTCGCTTTATTCAAAGTTTTGGCTAAAATACTCTTATTATTAAATGTGATGACATTAAATAAAATCAGTGGTAAAAAAAGATCAGAAATTTGTAAAAATTTACATTAACATAAAATTTTAGCTATGAAATTGCAATAATGCAAATTGATGAAATTGAAATTTAAATAATCATAAATTTAAATTAATTCAAATAAATCAAAATTTTGCATAATAATCCTTACTCTAAAAGTATGTTAAATTCATGAGAGCAGAAGAATGCCAAATAAAAAATCAAACAACTTTGCGCATAATAGTACGGTAGTTTTATGACGATCAAGTATAATTTCAATATGAAATTGTTGCTCCTCGGTTTTTTTTGTGCATCACATGAATCATACATATACTTAATTTGGTCAATAAATATTTGTTAAAATTTAAAATTTAATCTTTTAAAATAAAAATGAAATACGCAGTTGTTTGTTCTAAATGAACTTGATGTGATAAACTTGAAAAACTTTTACATTTTTGTATGGCAAAAAGTTTCTAAAGTTGGGTTTACCACAAGAAAAAAGTGTTTCATAATTTTTATAAATGTTCTTTATATTTTAAATTATGAGTTACAAATTTTAATTAAATAAAAATTACTTTTCAACAAAAAAACAAATAGCTATTAAGAAAGTTGAGATAACTTGCAAAAGTAAGTCTTTTTAAGCACTGACTGCAAAAGAAGTACTTATAAATTTTTACAGATGAATACGTTGATATGCTAAAAACAGCAGATATATTCAGCGAATAAAGAAAAATTGTTGCAAATTTCAAGTAAAACAATCAATAGCATGTCCAGTGTTGGTGATTACGCAGCTTTTGCTTGCTGGTTTTCAGTTAACCATGATTATCATGAAATGCGATTCATCAAAAATGTTTTTCACATGCTACCACACATTCTGCTCATTTTTCATGATAAATAAAAAATAAAATTTTTGTTTTATTAAATTTTCTAAACAACTGCACTTTTTCAACCATCAAGGAAAGTGCATCTGCAAATAACTAACATTGTAAAAAACGGTCATTTTAATAATATTTCAAGAACCATCTTCTGATTCTGGAAACAAATCTTCTGAATAAACGGTGGTCTGCTTTTGAAGCTTTTTCCTTCTTATCTCGTCCAACTGTTCACTGACAGCTCTGCGAATGCTAACCATCTGCTTGTAAAAGTCTTGCATTTGTTTCTGAAATAAACATTATTCAAAGTAAAATATGCAAAATTAAAAGAAAATTAAAAAATCTTCTTACCATCCTTTGAAGAGAATTGTCAGCCGGATTCCAGCGAAGATAATATTCAGACCAAAATTTCATACGACGAGCAGAACAGCATGGTAAAAGAAGATGCGAGTTCAGACTATAAGCCGGATTCATGTAAAGAGCTGCACTGCTATTAATGAATGACCACAGCGAATTGGTCTTTTCTTTAACAGCCTCAAATAAAAAAAATTCAATTATTAAAAATAAGTTATACAATGAAAAAAAAACGTATGCATACTGCTTCTTCTCTTTGCTTCTCATTGTTGAAAAGAAAAGTTCCAAATCGACAACTGTACAAATGATCCAAAATTGTAATAAGCAACTGCATGTTGAATTCGAAGCTCGTAGGAAACTGAAACATTCGCAAATCAATAATTTATTAATTATTCATGTCTAGATTTTTTTATTTGTAACATGATAATAATAATAATAATAATAATTTCAAAGTTTTATAAATTATACAAAAAAAGTAGTAAAAACATTCATTACCTAATTTATTAATTTTAATTTGTTTACCTGCATGGTAAGCTGATAAACACAGTCGATAAATTGAAGAAAAACAGGAGACCGTTCAGGATCAGAATGTTTGTCATCACCATGTCCAACACGCTAAAAAAAGATGTCATGTTCAACAATATTAAACATGAAATAATTGAAAATGAAAAAAATATACTTGAGCAAATTTATGCCCAAAACTGCACCATTCCTTTTCTATTAGCACTTCAAAACCTTTCAAAGTGCGATAATATGGATCAAGCATTAACATTGCCAGTGAAGTAAGCTAAAAACAAAAACAACAACAATAACAACAACAAAAAAAAATAATAATAAGATGCAATAAATGAATAGCAATCACCTGAGATGTTCTGTCCCAACCGTCACTGCAGTGTACTAACACAGAGGTGGCATGATTTTCAATTTTATCAACAATTCTAGCAGCACCACAAAGAATTAACTAAAATCTTCATATAAAAAAAATGAACTAGCTAAATAAAAACTTCACTACCCTGATGTGCTCTAGCCAACGAGTCTCATCTAAGTTTGTGAACCAATTTTTGTAATCTGCTCTTGGAGCGCACAAATCCCGCAGCTTTCTCATGCTGAAATTTATAATTACACCAGTACATTATTTAATAAAACGGAAGATATCATTGATCGCTAATGAAGTAGATGAACAATTAAAAATAAAAAGTTAATTTCTTGAACAAGAAATATTTTCAATTATTAAAATGTAACATTATTATGAATATGCGCAGTGAAAAAATAAACAATAAAACTATAAAATTCAAATATTGTTGAATAAAAAATATACCTTTCACGCATGACGTGAATATTTTCAATGTTTAAAAATACTAACTCTGCATTTGGATATGCAACTTCACTTTCGTAGCCACCGCCTTTAGCCTGTAGATAATAAAAAAGACTATATTAATAAATAGAACTTACTCAACATGGCTTAAATAAAATTTGACAAAATATGTTGAAATTAAATAATAACTTTAAAATTCAATTTTCACACAATTATCGCACATTTAGAATAAATAAAAATCAAGCTTTCTTTAAGTTCTGTTTAATATAATTAAAATATTTGTGCAAAAATATGCAAATAAAAATTTAAAAATTCAGATGAATTAATTTTTATCCAAGAAATACGTACTTTGTTCACCCTAGCATTTACCACTGGACGAGCGTCCATAATGTAGAGCTTTTTCGATTTTCCGTTTACATCTATGATTTTTTGCAAATATTGTTCATCGTCGTGATTACGTCGAGCAGTCACGCCAACAGACGGTTGTGCTGACCTTGTCAAAGTGGCATTGCCATCAGGATGAAGCCAACAACATACCTGTGAATTTTGAATTCATAAACAAACAAACAAACAAACAAACAAATATTGTTCTGAAATTAATAATAAAATACAATACTCTTACATATATATATATATATATATATATATATATATATTGGCAAATTTTGATCACAAAATAATAAAACAATTATTTCTGTCAATTATATCGCAATTTATAATTACACATCACAAAAATTGTTGCTATAGAAGTTATTTTTCTTATTGAATACTAAATTTTACGTAACATAAAAAATATTTAAAAACAAGACAACAAATTCATGATCTGAATCATGTAAAATCAATTTATTGTTTCCTTGTAAAGAATAATTTTCTCATCCAGAATAATCAAATTAAATTATGAACAAAAACAAAATTATCATCTAGTTAACCTTTCAGTAAAATATAATCTGAATTTTCAAAGATAAAGAAAAATCCAATCAAATGAAAAGCAATGAGGCGTCTAAATGATGGAGAAATTTTATACGGTAACTCAAAACGCCTTGTCATACTTTACGAAAGATCAAAAGCAATCTGATGACTTAGAATTTGAGAGAGTCTTCATTTTCTTAATAAAATTTCACAACGGATATTATATTTGACGCAATTTTCAGATATTAAAATTCTTGCTAACATTATTTCATCGTTGTTGACAAATAATGTTTAATGCAAATACAAAATATTCAATTTCCTTGTAATTGACTTGAAATGTTAGAAGAATGCAAACTCATGGCATTGCGTTATTTCAAGAAAAGTTTCAAGCATTCTTGCCAGTCAAACATCTGACTATATCACATCTAAAGTAACAATTGGCTTGCAATGTCAAAACCTATCCAAGCCAGGGCAGTCCAACATGACTGCATGATTTTCATTCCAGATGTATTGATTTTATTCTTCAAAGAAAATATTTCCATCTGTATGCAAAATATTTAAACAGTTTCAGACACAGATGAGCATTCGTTCCAACATGTATGATCAACATGCGTATTTCAGAATGCTAGTGGCATTTTAGAAAATTGATATCTTGCAAAATTGCTTGATCAAAATACAGCATATGTTTTCTACTCACCCTACTCAATCCAATATTAATATTAACAAAATAAGAAAATATATAATTTTTAATTTTTTTTTAAAGTATTAATTGAGTAAAATTAAAAAGTTTGTTGTTGTTATTACTTTTAATATTAAAAATAATAAACAAATATTTCGTATTTACCGGTATTCGAGCTCTTGAACGAAAACTAGCAACTTTAACAAGATCATCATCTGACGCAGTAACAGGAACGCAAAGCTGAATAGCAAAAAAATATGCTTTACAAACAACTTCACAAACAACAACATGACAAAAATCATCTACATAAGCTGGATACGTTTCTGAGAAACGGTAATCGGCGTTGATTGTAGTAATTCGCCAGTTTTGATTTGGGATGCCCTGAAATGATTCAATTAAACATAACACAATCAATAACTTTTTTATATTTAAATCAATACCATCCTTTCAAATTCTGCAATTGAATTATACACATCCCAGCCATTTACAGGAAATCTTTCTTTACTCTCAAAACTGAACAACATCTAAAATATGAAAAATAAAAAAAAAAATAAACAACTAAACAAGACGCAAATCGTACTAATTTATTTGAAAGTGGGAATGCATATTTTTGTAAGCATTCAAACAACGGACGTCTAGAGTGATTTTCTTGGCGATTTGAAAATCGCAAAATTCTTATATCCTAAAATAATCGAAAAGCAAACAAGCATAAATACAATGCTAACATACAAACTCACTTTACATGTCACTTCAATGCCATAAGAATCTTCTCCACGGCTCATATTTGAATAACCAACTTTGTCAATACGATTAATCACTCCTAGTGGAACGTTCAACAGACAATTCTAAATAATTAGTAACATTGCAACATAATATTATAATTAAATGAAAATATTTACCTTATCATCTGATTCAAAGTATAATCTATAATTTGTGATATAAAGAGTACCTAAAACTTTTCCAACACAAGAAAGAAAGCCTATTTGAGATTCTACAATAAAATTTATAAAATTAAAAATGATAATTGTTGCAAACAAAATAGTAATATCACCTGTAAGTTGAAGATTTTCCCCTGCTAACAACTCACGCTCCCCAGCGTACATAACTTCATTCTTCATACTCTACAACAAATCGAATATAAAAGCCCATTTACTTAGTACAACATTAAATTGAGTTAAAATATTTCAACTATGTAAACTAGCGCTTCAATATACAGACACAAACTGGCAAAGCAAAAAATAAAACGGAAATTTTAAATAAATAAATAATACAATTCAGTACAATTTAGTTCACTTGAATAAATTGCAAAGGTATCCGCTAAGAGACATAAAAATCTTCTAAAATTTCATATTATACTATATTAACTTTATTAATTTTTTTACAAAAGTATACAAAATCGAAAAATATATGGAAAAAACAACATAAAATAATTAATAAACTCCAGTTTCAACGACTTTTTAAATAATTATTAATAATTACGGCATTGACATTGATTTCAGAAAACTACATTAAGACAATATTTACAAAATACATGAATAAATAATTTCATTTTAATTTTTTAAATAAAATGCTTTTCAAATGCTTCATTATAAGATTCATCAAGTGAGAAATAATCTTAAAATTTATTAAACACTGTCAGAAAAAACTCACCATATGTAACTAGAAAAAAAAATAATCCAACAAATCTATATTGTTCATAACAAAGCTGAATAATAAAAGGTTAACAACCTGATCCGCATTATTTTGAATTCACACTTCATAAAGCAATTACTGCACTAAATGACAGTATTAATAAAACGCAGGATTCAGCTATGTTTTCCATTGTAGAATAATATATTTTGAAAATTTTTTTCTTCATTATTATTGATCTGTTAATTAGAAAACTCTATTAACCTTAAAGTATAATAAAATTTAACACTTTTATATTTAGTTGTAAAAACGTTTTAGTTTGTTGTAAATGACATTTTAAAATTAAACATTAACTTAGCATTAAAAAAATGCAGGTTTGTTGCATTTATCATGAGGTTTGTAATACTTTTGTAATTTTTTATACTAGTTTGTGGGAATAAAGTATATTTTATAAATTATCACTATTGATTATTATCATTATTATGCATTAAAAATAATGTTGTGAATGAAAATTTTAAATAAATTTATTTTAATTTATGCATCAATGTTTCATTTCTGGTAATCAATTATTTAATATCTGGTCTCTATAAAAATGACCCATACCTGTTTATGTCCTTTTTAAAATTACGTTGAACCAAAGATAACCGCAGTATGCAGTGCCTATCTTGGCGCGATGACTTTTTTAAATATATAGATGAGTGAATATTGAATAATATGAATTGTTTTAACTTATAAATTTTATTATTTTGCATTTTTGAATATCACCGACTTATACAAAAATTGCTAGTCTTACTTTTCTGTTTTAACTTCTTAAAATAAAATCAACGTGGTAACTGTTTTAAGGTATTTCAATTTAAAAATTTTTTAAGCTGCACATTTAGCAAACAAATATTTGGTTCATGCTCCATGTTTTGTCCCCGTCATTGAAAATATCGGTTCCGGTTTTCAGTCCCAAATTATTTTCTTTTGGAGAAAAAATTGAAACTCGTGGGACAGTGCATATATGGCTCCACTAAAATGTGGCTAAAATCTTGTGAAAATTAGTTGACTTTCATAATGTTTTTACAGCCGTGTCAAATTTGGCACACTGAACATTGGCATGTAAAATTCCATACTTACATGTTTCTTCGTGTAATAAATGTGATCAGTTGCAAGTCAATTGTTTATTTATTAATAATAATGAACAGTAATGCGTCTTGAGGCAATTTCTATCTTTTGTAAAACATAAAAATTCATACATTTGGTAAAGTATATGCGCGACGGCATCGTCGTCGGGTAGCTTACATTTCAGGCCAGTGGTCGACTTGATCTTTGCTGGCAAACTTTCTTTTGAGACGGCCCAGGAATATCTTCATGCTGCGTGGAAGTGATAAAACGGCCTCTGCGACTCTCTATATCCTTTCCCGCCAGCAAAACAGATTCTGTAATACCTCCAATGAATGTCTGAGGTCCATTTGTTGATGAGATGGAACCTTTCAGAATTTACAATTTGCAGGATCCATGCATTTCATTCTGTGCATTCACCATTAAGATCCCTTCAAATTCAATCTTTCCTTTCGCAGTCAGTGCTGTACAAAAATGGCAGCATTGCTGCTACGTCACCCCATTTAAGTAGTAGGCGGTGAGATATCTGGCACTGGAACGTCAACCTGCCGCTTTTCCTTCTTATCCAATCTCCTCATCTCCGTGATTGGCTTTACTCCCAGAAAGTTCAGTGTTCAGCGATTGTCGGACCAGGCTAGACATGCCATGCCGCTTTTCTTTACTGTTCGATATTCTACCGAACCTCTGCCTTTAGATGTGGGATCTTTTTCCAGGGGTAATGGACAGTTCCGTAGTCTAGTTCTGTCGTATTCTGTTGCATTCTTTGAGTTTTCTTGAAGCTCAGTTAAGCTGTTGTCAAAGAACAACTTATGGCTTCTGGTCTCTGGGAAACTTTCTCACTAAGCTAGGAACATTTGTTTGCAGTCCTTTCTGCTTTCTTTGGTTAGAAAATGACTTTTAGATTCCCAAAACGTTCTGCTTCGAGGGGTGAATTCCAGAGACATTGATGTCAAATCCCAAGAACAACTCAATTCGTGGCAAACAAAATTTGTACTTTTCTAAATTCAGTCAGATGTCGGAGTCATTGAATCGCTGCAGTATGGTAGTCAGTAGTCGTTCGGTGAGCACATTTTCATCTTTTGCCGCTATAACGGCATAAAGTAACACTACAATTGGATATCTTTTGTAAGACGGTCTACTTCGCCTTGAAATATACTTGGTGCCGCAATCACACTAAACTGGCTCTGAAGACGTTTAGCTCTGAAAACACCATGATGTGTGATTATCGTTTGTGCATCGGCGGTTTTATCATCAACTAACAGTTGCTGATAAGCTTGGTGTAGCAAAAGATTTACCGCCTGCAACCTACATCAGGTTTCATGGGCATTACAATCGGTGTAGCCCATATTGAGTGACTAACGGGTCGAACAGTTTTTGTTCAATTAGTCTGTCCAGTTAAACGTCAATTTTCTCTTTCACAACAAAAGAAGCCTTTCCAGCTTTCATACAAGAACAACTAATGGGTCAAGATTCAGTAACATTAATTATCCTGTGCAGCAACCCAAATCAGTGGTAAACATCGCCTGGCATTTGCGTAGTACTAACGCAACAAGTTCACACCTTAAACTCTCTAATAGCCAACGATTCCAACCATTCCATGTCTAGCAAGTGGGGGCAGCAGCCTTTAGCAACGATAATTCTCAGTTTTCAATGAATAGTTGAGTAATCAGCATTCACAAAATAATTCAACTGCCCTACCGTGGAATGTTAACAGAAAGAGAGAGAGAGAGAGGGAGAGAGTAGACGGAGCTATCTTCTCGTGATTCTTTCGCAACTTTTCCAACGTTTGCTCAGAAATGACTGTTAAATCAGAATCTGAGTCAATTTTTAATTGGCAGAGTTGACTGACCTTCAACTTTGAGAGAAACGCGCAGTTTCTGCCAATTCAAGGTTGATAGAGCTTGAAAGCTAGTGATATAATTCAGTAGATAAGTCGTTTCCATTTCTGCCGCCGTTTCATCAACCGTTGAGATAACATCTGCTTTTGCTTGAGGCTTTAAAGGCTTTTATTTAGCTCTGCAAACGCGTTCAACATGTCCAACCTTTCGGCGTGATCTACATATAATAGCGTTTTTGAATTCGTGCACATATGAATTCGTCCGTCGAATTGATTCGTCATTTTCGAATTCGTTCGGATGTGTTGCCCTACGCTGCCGGCGTACGTTTTAGCTTGCGTGTTCGACTGACAACTGATGAACATTTGAAAATGATGAATCACAACTGACAGAACAAATTTCATGAGCGTGTTGAAATGCAGCTTCGGCCGATACGGTCTCTTCCTGAACCTTCTTGGAATGACAATGACTTCTTTGAAAACAAATCCAGTCACACGGCTTCGTCTCTCAAGCCACAAACCAAATGATCACACAGCATCGTTTCGAGATCCACAAAATTACAACCGTGGAACAGTCGACACAAATAAGCGATGAAGGCTGTTTGTTCTTTACGCTGATAAAAAGACATGTGGATTCACGACTGCTGACGGCCAAGAGGCAAAATGATCGTTCAGAACATTGACAAGGAGAACGTTCGAACTAATACTTGAGCTTGTCTCTCTGTCCGACCATTCTCTCAGGTGAAAATAAACTAAATAATATCCTGCACCGTTGGAATAAATACAGTACACTTACAAAATAAGATTGTCAAGTTCAATCTAGGATTTTTCTACAAAAGCAAACTTTCGTGCATACGGTAATTAAATACAAAATTGTAAATAATTTATCCTTTACACAGTAATACTGTAAATTCAGAAAAAAATATGCAAAAAGCAATTTTGAGGCAATTAAAAATTAAAATTACTATATTTAATTAAATTAAAAAAATTATTTTAATATTACGAATAAATATAAAAGCATATTTAAATAAAATTTTGATTATTATTTTTTTTTATTCATAACAGTAACTGTTGTTTATCAAACCTGAAAATAACTAACTGTATGGGTGATTGACTAACCTATAATTTAAGTTTTGAAGTGTTTTGTTGATTAGTAGGTAGTGGTTGAGATCATAATGTTATTGAGTATTTTACAATAAATATTCTATTTGTGTTATAGAATACTTGTCATTCAATGGAATAATGTTTATGCATGATAATTACGGTTCATTTAATAATTGCTTGATATTCTAAATAATACATGCGCTGTGAGTGGATCATTTTCACATCTGAGTGAGTTTCACGAATAAGCGAAGTTGTTTTTGTTATTATCTACTTTTTTGAAGCACATAATAAGTCCAGGCGTTTGTTGCTATATTGCTAGTGAATACATTTGTTGTTTTTTTATGTGATGTTTTTGATTTTGCATTTGTTATTTATATTTGATGTTTCAGGGAAGTAGACACGTCAAGAAGCTAAACTGAAAAGATGGAGATGGAAGTGAACATTTTATTGAAACAAGCTGAAAAAACAACAAATGCAGAGGAACGTTTACGATTGTTATATGAAATTGAACAATTAATCATGGATGAGAAAAGTTCAACTCTTTTAAATGACTTGTTCGATGAAATTGTTAAGCTAGTATTTAGATTTTCGAATTTTAAATTGAAAAGCTTTTTGTTAAGTTTATGTGGATCGGTTTGTTGTACAGAAGTGTATTTCGTTGAACGTGCTGTACCAATAGTATTAGATATGCTCAGCGAAGCGGATGACCATCTTTTGAAAAAGATTCTCGCGTCGATGACGTTGATTTATCGTTCGGCGTTGAAATGGATTTTACAAAAGCCACCATCTCAGTTTGGCGTCGATCCAACGTGGCATGCTGTGAGCGAATTTAAAACCGGTGTATTATCATGGCTTGAGTCTGAAAATGAAGGCATCAAAATTTTTGTGTTTAAATTTTTGGAACATTGCATTTTGGCTCAAATTAAAGAATCGTCGAATTTGAAATCTTCTGCATACGGTTGTCAGTTAGCGACTGAATTGCAAGCTAGTAACGATCTGTTGTTTTCTAGTCTCACACGACAACTAATTGCACCGCACATTTCCCTCAGTGGTCTCAGCGTGTGTTTGAAAAGTTTAACTAATATTGTTAGAAATGATGCGGAATTTTTGGATCGATTTTTAGAATGTTGCAAAAAATTAGTTGTTGACATCCCGCCAACTTTATCCCACAGTCAAGTGGAAAGTTTATTTAAAGTGATGCGATTTCATTTGACTACTTTGATCAATTTGCCATGCTTTTCTGAAACTGTATTGGAAATTGCGGCAATTTTACAAAAGCTTGGCATCAGCCCTTCCGAACTGGCACGTCTGACAGGTATTAGCAAGTACAAATTGAAAAGATCAGCTACTGAGGATAATTTCAATGCTGCTGAATGTTCGACCAAAAGGAGGAAAAGTGATCCCCAAGCGCAATTGAAACGGATATGTAGTTTTTTTGTTGACACTTTGACTCCAGACAATTGTGTGGAGCTAGTATTAGCTTCTTTTCCACATTTGCCTAAAACTATGCCGGAAAAGTTTTTGAATGGATACGTACCAATTGATTCTTTGCCTATTAACGAACAGATTGAACGTATTTCAAGTACCATTGCATCTGTGATTTCTACAGCTGGTTTGTCTTGCAATTTGAAATTGACCAATAAGAGAAATCTGAAAAAGAGAGAAGAAAAGAAAGATACTGATGATGTTGATGGTGCTGACGATGACGACGATGCTGGTGATGAAGATGAAGATGATGAGTTGGATGGAGAAAAAAAAGGAATATTGTCAAATGAGCAGTATAAAGTGCAGTCAGCATCGAAATCTGCAGTGAAAAAGATAAATTTAGCTGACAAAGTTGCACCGTTGTCAACGCAAGACGCGCGTTCAGTGACTGAAAATTTATTTGAACGTATTTTGAATCTTCAAAAATTTGAACTTGGATCTGAAGATGCAGAAAATCAAAGGCATATTTTAATAACAATGTGCAGCTTATATGAAAATGCCGAATTGAAAGACAAATTATTGCAGAAAATTCTCACACAGACTTCAAGTTCAGGAGAACTGGCTTTGCGCTTACTTTATTACCAGTATTCACTTTATTTACAACTGAGAAAGCAAGCTAACACAACAGCAACGGAAAAAGCTTTAAACCAGTATAACAACACACTGGTTCGTTTATTATCTGCTTTATTACCTGGTGGTGAGATTCAGCTTAATTTATTTTGTCGCCTGGTTGTCTATGCACCTCAGTTATCCGTGCAGGCGTTGCAAGTGTTGAAACAAGGTTGTAAGCAACGCAGCACTTACATTCCTTGCTTGAACATGTTTACTTCAGTAATTAAGCATCGTCCTGGTCAGAGAAAGGAACTGTTCGGTGAATTTGCTTCTTTGTCGACGTTTGATGACGACACAGCAATTGTAAATGGTTGGCTTGAAAAGTTAAATGCACTTTACAAATATCCTCCTACGAAAGATTTGGTGAAAGAATTGGCATTGAATCATTTGCATTTACTTGAACAAGCTGCACCTCCAGATTATCTGTTGCTGGATGAAAATGAAGAAAAAAAGTGGGATGAAAGATCAGTTCGAATTTGTTTTCGTGTGTATTGTCATTTACTTCCACAGCAAGTTGATTTTTTGCAATTATTGCCAGATGTGTACGTTGCTTGTGGTGTGAACGTGAAACGCTTGATAAATACATACCTGTCCAAGCCGATAAAGCAAAGTTCCATCCCTGTAAATGACATTGTACAATTGGTGAAGCAATGTCCAAGAAATGCTGAAGCTTTGATACCTCGCATATTGGAACCTTGGTTGGATAAGAATTCACTGAATGCAGAATTAGTGAATGCAGTTTGGACGTTGTACACAAAACGTCGGCCGGATGTTCGATTTTTAGTACCGATTCTTCCAGCTTTGAATAATGAGCAATTTATCAGCTTGTTGCCGAAATTAATTCGTCTACCAGCGCAGATATTCAAGATGATCACTGGCAAAGTAGTGTGCAGTTCAGGGTCGAAAACTGTCATCACAGCTGAAGAGCTTTGGCTTAAGATGTGTGAGCTTGAAGTGAAAAATGAAAACGATTCCACTCAGTTGTTGAGTTTGTTTGGTACATTGTTGCAAAACAAACAGTTGTATAACAGCGATTTGTTAAGTGGCATAATCAAGCAAATTAGCGAGCGACAAGTGGTTCCAGTCATTTTCTTCCATACCATCCCATTGCTACTTGAAGCACAAGCATCACTGGACAGTCTGATTGGTAGTGTTTTGCAAAATTTTGTCACCAAACAAATTTGGAAGCAAGGAGAAGATGTATGGCAAGCTTTTGTGCAATGTTCATCGAAACTGAAAATTCATGGCTATGCGGCTTTGCTTCAACTTCCGGCTTCACAGCTTCGAAATGCCATTGAAACTTGTCCAGAACTTCGACAAGATTTATTGAATCACGTGGAAAATATGGAAAGTCAACAGAGAGCATCGATAACAAAAGATTGCATGAATGAACTGGAGGAGCAACAGCAAGTAGCCGCTGAAAATGACGACGAAACCAAAGCGGTTAGCTGTTAAAAATGTGCAAAATGAAGCTATATTTGTTGGATGATTGCACTCACCAACGGGACTGTTGTTGTTTCTTCTTTATTGTTGTTTTATTTAATAATTATTAATTTGACCTGTTGTTGTTATGTTTCATTGATTAAAACGATACATTTGTAACATATAGAAATTTCAATTGAAAATTAATTAATAAAACCGAATAAGAAATTTAACATTAACATGAAAGGAGTGTTTTTATCTTATAGAACGTACAAATTAAACTGAAGTTTGTGCATAATTACATTTTGGCTTTTCTAATTGAAAAAAATAGATGAGCAATAATTTTTTCATAATTTCGTTTTATCACATTTATCACGTAGCAAATCAAATGGCACAAGATATTCGCCAAATCACTAAACTAATATGATGAGCTAATAAAATAGCGTAAGTCATTAGCCAATTACCGGTCAACTGCCGAACAACCTATCGGCTAACAGCCAATCACGTTGCGTGATGATTTTTAAATCACTCGGATTTTTGACATGTTCAACTGACAATCCCAGGAGCAGTAGCAAAGTAATCGCAGATTTTTGTGTTTTGAAAAATGTGAAGTAACTTAACCGCCTTTTTTAAAGGTTCGCACATATCAGCTAACGTGAAAATGCAAAAAGATAACTGGCTCCGGCCAGACCCATTTTGGTAAAACTTGTATGCAAAACTGTTTTGGTAATTGTTAGGTTAGCACACGTTTACTACAGGTCAGTTTGCTATGCATTAATATGGTTTGCGCAGAATCTTTGATTTTGCATTAAAATAATTGAAAAAGCGATTTTAAATTCTTTCCATAATTAATCAATCCAGTATAGCATTGCAGAATACACGCACAAGAATGGATACAATTTCATTGAAATTTAGCAAATGGTACGACAGAATGCAAACGATACCACTTGCGTTCGCCCACTCTATGGAGGATCTGTACATTTTTAAAATGCTGGCGATGAGCCAGGGCGTGGGCGTTGATTATTTATGAAGCAACTTCGCCTTTGTTCTTCAAGCATTTCCCGGATCAAGCGGTCCACTGTCTCCCGCTGGGCTTGAGGAAGGCGACGGGGTGGCAGCTTCTTCGGCTGGGCCCCTCTGGTCTCGATGCGGTGCTGGACGAGGTTCGTACGTCTGAGATCAGCCTCAACGCACGAGATTACCTTTTCGTACCTCTGGAGTAAGCTGCGTAGGACCCGCCGGTTCCGCGTGGAACATTCCGCTTTATCCACCAGAGCGCGTTCGCAGGCTTCCAGCTTTCCGCTGTCGGTCTCAGTTCCCTCCCCTACGGCCTCCTCCAGTGGTGCTTCCCGAGGGCTTACCGTAATTTGGGCGCATCCGATGCCGGGACGCCGTTTCGCTGCAGCAGTCTACTGAAACGTATCTCCAACTGAACCGGAGAATTGTTCTTGTCGTAGGTGTCCAGGAGGCGACTTTTGAACTCCTGCCAGGAGATATCCCTTGCCGGGACCGGGGCGGGAAAGCTCACGTCGTACGGCTTTCGCCATAAGCAAGGGACGGCGTCTTTGAACTGGACGGGATGGGAGGTTTCATTGCCGTGGCTCTGCGTCTGCCTTAGCCCCGACTTGCATTGAGCAACCCCGCAGTACCGCAATGGTTGTTACACATAAATAAAGAAATGCACTGAATTTTGAAAAATGTTTATTTTAATCATAATTTCAAAACGCAAATAAATATTACAAAAGTACAAAAATATACAGTATAACAAAAAATGGATAACTTTGCATAAAACGTTATCATTTTATTTGAATAAATTTTTGACTATAGAAATGATACAGCATTGTCAAAACTTTTACAATAAAATTGTTATTGTAAAAATTTGTTTAATTTAAACAAAAATTATTGAAAGTGTTTCCACTTTTTCTACAAAAAAACAATGACCGATAAAACAGTTGTCATTTAATAGAAATTCACAAAGTTTTAAATTTAATAAACTGTGATTTGTAAAGATTTATAAGATTGACAAGATATTATTTAAATTAGTTGTTGCTTCAACATTTGGTCAAAAGAAAATATTGCTACGGAAACAGAAAAATTTAAATCAACTGCTTATCACTAGAATGTGCTTTATCATCCCGCATTTTGTTGTTCTCAACAGTATTTGTTTTTTTTTATTTTTTGTTGTTTTAGACCGGTTACTATATTTATTAATGACAATATATTCTATTCACTTGGTTCACATACTGTCAGTCAGTCAGTAAATTGCACTTTATTTTTCACTGCCTACATATATTTGTCTGCATCGTTTTCTTGATTTTAATAACCTGTTATTGTACTGTATAATTTTAACTTCATGAAAAAGAGCTCCAAAAAAATCATAATTGATAATTTATGAACATTTTTGTAAAACTTGATGGTGCAATTAATTGTGAATTTCCTCAAAATCACGTGCTCAACGAAAACCAGCTTTAATTGGTAATTATTCACTCATGACAGATGTAACAAAACTTGCTTTGAATGCGTTGCTGTTGGTTTAGTTTAGAATTTATTATTTTTTTAAAGTAAAATTCTGTTCATGAAAAAACCAAAAATCGTAATAAAATTTCAATTAATTTTTGTTGTTGTCATACAGTTTTAATGATGAAAATTCACTTGAGCACATTTATAAATGGAAACAGCACTCTTTCAATTATTCCAATGAAAAATTGAAAAATGTTTGAAAACATTTTTTTAAATTAAATTTATGAACAATTTCAGCAAAACTCATAAACAATAAATTGTTTATGATAAAAAAAATAATGATTTATTTTTAAATCACAGCATGTGATTGGAGCATGTGAATTTGAAAAACGTCCATTCGTGCATCATGTTGTTCATTCAAACACGACAGATTACTGTTTTTAAATGTATTGATAAAAAAAGCTAAATAAATAAATTATAATATTTTTTACCCAATCAAAACTAGTTGGATTATAATTTTAGTAAAAAACGACCATTATGCAATACAATAGTTGTGGTAAAAAATAGTTACAGTTGAATACAGATTGGGAGAAAAAAAGTTGCTCCGGACAGGATGAAACAACTGAGCTGGATTACAGTTGGATGAAAATTTTTAATAAAAGCTAAACGCCGTTTTCGAAAATTTAAAATCAAAAATGCTCGCTTCACTGTTTTTGCTTGTCGCCTTATTCCAAGTGCTCCCTAGTGCTTGCTTGTACAGAAGTATCGACTATTACACCAGTATAAAAAAATTTTTTAATTTTAATAACTTTTCATTTTTTCGGCATCATTTTAAAAAATTAAAATTAATATGATTTAAGATTCGTTGCAAAATTCACTGTTCGCACTTCCGAATGGTATTGGCAGATTTGAAAAGCCACTTTACAATGACCGTAATCCATGCGAAGCGGTAGCAGTGATTGGAGCATGGCAACTGCAATGGTTGGAAGAATCGAACATTCAAACATTGCAAAGGAGAAATATTGAAGAAGTTTTGAGAGATGCCATTGTGGTAAATTATTTTCAAGCATATTATTTATTCAAAAATATTTCAAATGCACACAATTCTCTCATACAAACGTTTATTAGTTGAAATTATGTTTGAAGAACTATTTTTTTCAAAAAATATTAATTAATTAAAAAATTTCTGTTTAGGATGCACTTCAAAGCAGCTTTAAGCCATCAGAATTTGGCAAATGTGAAGTGATTTTGCAGCTTTTCATCGAACGTAACGTCAATCGTATGTGAAGCAGAATATGGCGATTTTCTTCTCTTAAACAAACTATTCTGATCAACTAATATTAATCAGTGTTGAATATCAAAAACATTAGTATTGATTAAATTAAATCTTTACGAACATTTGCATTGTTTTTAATAATAAAAAAAAAGATTTACACGCATACACGTTACAGTCTGAACTTCTAAAAATTAAAATTGAAAAATTTTTCAAATTTTGAAACAAAATTATAGTATAAAAAAGATTAATTTTATTAAAAAAATGTTTTTCTCAATAATTTTATTGAATTCTTTATATTCAAGTTGTTCAATAGTTTTTTAAAATAAAGAAAAGTAGGTTCAAAATAACAATAGCAGTTACCTCTGGGGTAAATTTTGAAATTTCTGGCGAAAATAGCAATAAAAGTAAAATTAAATAATAAATTTTAAATGTTCTACATTGAATGAAATTAATCTTCTTTTTTCAATACCAATTTTTGAAAGCATAATTTCAATGCATAAGCTGAAATTTTCATTTCCACTTCAAACAAAGAGTCATTGTTTTGGTTTCAACATTGACTATAGAAACAGACAATTCATAATTTTCTAGGGTAAAAAGAAAAACAACAACAGTGGAACAGTCATCCGGAAAGATTAGTTGGAAATTACTGTTCCAAGTTCATTTGGACTCTGTTCCTGGCTCAGTTCCAAGCTTACTCTTTAGTTTGAAATTACAGGTCCAAGCTGGTTCCCAGGCAATGTCACCAAATGATGCATGCAAATATAATCAGTGTTCTTTAAATTCATCTCTCCACCGCATGCTGCATTAAACATTGAAAAATGATAGTGTTGTTAATATTTTCCATATTTCCCATATCATTTTCGTTGCTCTTCAACAATTTTGAAAGTTTGACCCCAGAAGATGTCGGTAAAATTCATAAAATGAATATTGTTTAATTTTTTCTTTCTGCACTTTGCTATAAATGTGATGAAATTGAAGAAAATTATGTTATTAATTTTAGAATTGGAGAAAGAAGCACTGTCGGCAATGGTTGCAGGTCTGAAACCATTTGATTCCGACAACTTCATGCTAGAAAGCAACTGTTTGAACTTGGGCAACTTAGCCGAATATCAGTTAACTTGGCCAGGCATAAATTCCATACAACCACCAATTTTGTGTCACGAATACAACAGACTGTTGCATAAAATCAGAAGAGTAAGTATACTGATTTCAATTAAAAATCAATAATTGCAATTTTAAATATAAATTAAAACTAAAATAATTGCAAACTGTATGTCACATTATGTTGGCGATAAAATGGTAATTTAATATTTTTTGGATGTTGAAGAATTTCTTTCAAATTATTCAATTAGATTAAAGCATCATTTTAAATTGTACATTTATTATTCAATATGATTAAATAACAAACAAAAATAGCAGCAGTGAAGTTTTTAACATTTAAATTATTGTAGTTTTCTTTTATTTTTTTAAACGATTTCAGGTTACTCGAAAAATGCCACCAGAAGAATCGGAAATTTGTAGGAAAATGTTTGACATTTTTGTAAACAATCTCGTCAATAAAGAAGGAAAATTACAATGATGCATAAAGGTGCATCTGACTTTTCCAATTGCGCATGCTAAAATAATAAAGCAAAACGCAAACGATTTTGCAATTGACAACAACACATGAAAAACAGACATTTACTGAATATGCATCCAACCTCAAATTGACAATAAACCTAAGTCAGTGAAATTTTAAAACTTACATATCTGAAAAATAAAATATAGTCACTCATTAGGCATCGGTAGCGCTTCAATAATTTTCTGAACTTCATTATATAAATCTTTGTAAGATTCACAACAAAGAATGTAAGCAATCATTACTGGACGACTGGACTGCACTGCCGCACCAATATGGTTCTTACTGGGCAAAAATATGTATGCTAAATTTTTTTCTTCGCACACAATTGGGATATGGCTGTAATAGTCTATAGGCGAGACGTCCCCTGCCAAAACGCAAATTCCAATCTTGCCTTTTCTAAATTTAAAATATCCAATAATAAAATTAAGCAAAATTTCTTAAAATATAAAAACTAATCAAAAAAGTAAAGTTTACATTATTTTTGCAGTTTATTATTTTGTTTCACTTATTTGATTTCGCTGTGTAAAATTAATACAATAATTTAAACAATATATACATTGGCAAAGCTTTACTGAAATGAAAATTTTCACTTTGCATATATTAAATAATTACCGAATTGCCTTCTGCACTTGATCGATGCCAGTTAACACACCCTCTCTTTTAAACTTCCTCGCTTTGTCCAGTAACTTAAAAATCTTTTTCGCCAGCTTTCTTGACGCTAATGGTTGGGCAATTTCATTCACCAACGTGCACGCGTGTGCATAGCTCTCACGACTTGATAAGCTGCTGGAATCTTCTGCCGAAAATGACTTGGAATCGTTTGTATCATCAAAATCAAAAGCAGGCACTGATACTTCTGTTTCAGAAACGCCAACAGTTTCTTCCTTTAAATGTTTTTTTTCTCTTCCCATTGCCAAACAAATACTAATTAAATAATTTTGCAGGCTACAGTAAGTAATGATTTGTAAGTAAATTTCTATAGTTATAGTTCTAAATTAATCTAAAATTAACAAAATATTTCATTTTAGTTAACTGTTGTTCAACACTTGAGTTGATTAATTAAATTCATTTTATATAAACTTTTTTCTTATGCAATAGTTATTATTTAAAATTAACCAATGGTTCATGCAAAAGGTGAATGCTCATGTTTCCATTAATATTCAGATTATTATGTTCCTTTTGAATCAATTAATTTAGTAATTCATTTTTAATTAATTAAATTTAATTTTATACCGTTAACTAATGAAATAATGGAAATGCTTTGGTCAATATTTAAACAGTGAAAAATGGCTCTACTTATTAGTTACAACGGCAACAAACATTAAAATAAAAGAAGCATTTATTCCAGAAGTTTCCTTATACAAATAAAATATGCTATACCAAAACGAACTTGTCAAAACAATGTACCGTAAACTGTGCTCACTGATGTAAAAAAATGCATTTAGTGGATGCGCACAGAGGATACAGAAATTACATTCGGAGAAAACATTTGTCTAATATTAACTGTCGTTGAAAGGCAAGATAATGTGCAAGACAAGTGAAACTGAAATATTTTTATATGATAGCATAAATATTTTTTAATATTATGTAACCTTATTTTTATCTAACATTTATCACTCTTCACTGGTTTTTTAAACAGAAATGATATTTCTCAAATAGGCCTTAACAAAAACATTTATTATACATTTATTTAACATTTAGCATTTAACATCATTTATTAAAATTACAGTGTTTTTGGTGAAATCACCTTTTCGATAATTTGATAAATGATTATTTTAGTAAAATAAAAACCGCTTATTACTGTTTTGTAACGTTTTACTAAAAATACACGAAACCGTTATTGTAGCAAATTAAACGTGCAATATATTAGTGCACAAGTATTAATTTTGATTTCAATGACCCGTTGCTTTAACAAACGCGGAACCTCTGTTTATACCTTTGTTTTGAATTATATTTATACCAGAAGTTATTACCTCATTACCAAATATCATTTAATAACAGAAATTTGCCTTTTGCCAGTACCTGGGGCTGGTGTTGATGCTGTCATAACAATTATTTTAATTACTCACTAAATTACAATTTATGTAAAATAATATAAATTTAATAAAATTATCCTCTGATTGAAAATTATTTTTCAATTATAATTAAATGCTAAAATTACTTAGAAATTAAAATTTAAAGAAATGGAGCAAAATACAGTAAGAATATTTCTTTGTAAGAATGTATTTTACTTTTAATTTTAAAACAAATCACTTAAATAAGAGTATTATTTAAAAATATATTATTTATTTGAAAGTTTATATTTTATACGTTGGATTTTTTAAGATTATAAATGCGTAAAACTATGTACATCAATAATCATTACGATTTATTCTAAAAAAATGTTTTTTGCATTGCTACATAACACAAAATAAAATAAATTTTAGTTTAATAATATCACTCATAATTGACATAGCAGAAAATTTTGTTTTAAAATAAAATTTAATAATATTTTTAAATTAAATGCACAATGCATATTCCATAAAAAATTAATTAATAATAAATTATATTTTTAAGTATAACGTTACTTTAAGCTTTTTTATGCCCATTTGGTTCACGTACTTAAACTACTTTTAAAAGAATGCTGTATGTACTTGAATGTCACAATGTAGCTTCGCTTTATTGTCAGTTGTAGTCTGTCTGTTGACTTTGGCTTGTATTGTTTTTTATGATATGACGGCCGCTATGGATACTGGTATTTCACCGAGTCCTTCTAAAGATAGCGACTCATTGTATCCTATAGCAATTTTAATTGACGAACTTCGAAATGAGGATGTTCAAGTAAATGTTCATCTTTTTACTTTATTTATTCTGCTAATATTTAATTATTCTTTTTGGTTATTAAATTATTTTAGTAATTAAACAAATTTACTTGCTTATTTTGACGTTTTATTATAGCTACGTCTGAACAGCATTCGCAAGTTATCGACGATCGCACTTGCGCTTGGTCCTGAACGAACTCGAACCGAGTTAATTCCATTTTTGACGGGTATTTATATACATTTATTAGTTTAAATGCTCTTTATAGCAAAATTTTTTTTCTAGATACTATTTATGACGAAGATGAGGTACTTCTGGCACTGGGTGAACAGCTAGGAAATTTTACTCATTTAGTCGGTGGGCCGGAATACGTCAGTTGTTTGCTGGTATGATAACTGATAATTGTTGAATTTATTTTATTTTATTTTAATCGAGTCTGATTTGCTAATTTTTTTCAAACTGTTAGGTTACTTTGCAATGTGATGCACTCTGTGTAAACAAAGGGGTTTAAATTTTGTCAAATAACGAATAGTTTATACTTGTTTACTGATTATTTTTAATCAAAAGACTTCTGAATTCAATTGTATAATGCGACGTATAATAGCTGTATTATGATAATATAGATATAATGGGACTTTATGGAATTGTAAAATTTTCAGTTTATCTATGAATTGATTTCTATTTTTATGTAATTAATTGTTTTTCATTAATTAAATCGTCTTATTAATTTCTAATTATAATGTGATATTTAATTTTATAGTAGCATTTTTGTTGATGAAATTCAAGCGTTGAAAAATTTTTTAAATGCTACTTTCATCTTTATTTCACATTTTCACAGCTTATTATTTTTCACTTTGAACGTTTATTTTTCTTAACAAATGTATTGATTGTCTTTGCTAGAATATTTACGGAATGTTGTATTTGAATGAAATGATTTTTACTTTTAAAGAGTCCGTTGGAAAGCTTAGCGACAGTTGAAGAAACCGTTGTTCGGGAGAAAGCAGTCGAATCATTGAGAACATTAGCTGACAAACATTCGGTTCATGATTTAGAAGAAAAGTTCGTTCCTGTGGTTCGTCATTTGGCGGCAGGTGAGCAAAGTTTTTGAATATGTATATATAATATGATATGCTTTTCAATTATGGTTTTACATGGGAATTTATGCTTTTTATCCAGGTGATTGGTTTACTGCCCGAACATCGGCATGCGGGTTGTTCAGTGTCGTTTATCCAAGAGTTTCGCCTGCCGTAAAAACCGAGTTACGCATGTAAGTTCTTGGCTATTTATTTGAATTAAATTTAAAGTGTGAATTTTTCTGAAGCAGCGATATTTTTAATTTTTCATTTTTATATGTGACATTTTAAAAATTAATTTTGTGGCAGTTGTGACATTTATTTGTGATGTAATTAACCGGTTATAGTTAAGTTTTTACTACTGACAACTAAACAAGAATAAATGAAGTAAGCCGTGTTGTATTTAATGATGTTATTGATGATCAGTATTTAATTTTTATCACCAGATGTAAATTTTTGCTTATTACTCATACTAGTGTTTCAGTTCATTTATGATTTTATCGAAATTCTGTACTTTAGTGCATTAATTCATATGGGGTTGTCGGTTTTTGAATGATGATGTGATTAATTAATAATTGATGCATTAAAAAAATTTTTTTTTAAAAATTATTCCATTGCAAAATTAAAGTGCAAAAAGTGAAATTTGAAAATTGCAGGCTGTTTCGCAATCTTTGCAAAGATGACACCCCAATGGTACGCCGTGCGGCTGCCTCAAAATTTGGGGAATTTGCTAAAGTTGTGGAACTTGACAATTTCAAGCAAGATTTGATGACAGCGTTTGTTGAACTCGCCAGTGATGATCACGATTCTGTGCGTTTGTTGCTGGTCGAAGGATGCGTCACGGTTGCTGAATTGTTACGTCCAGAAAATTGTGACCCTCTTCGACCAGTTATTATTCGACTTGCTGAAGACAAATCGTGGCGTGTTCGATACATGGTAGCCGATAAATTTACTGATGTGAGATGATGATTTGCTTTTTGATTTAATAATATAATATTTCGATGGTTGCATTTGTTTATTTATTTATTTGTTTACTTTTATAGATACAGAAAGCTGTTGGTCCGGAAGCGATTTGCACTGAACTGTCGAACGCATTTATTGCGCTGCTCAAAGATGTTGAAGCTGAAGTTCGATCCGCTGCTGCTTCGCGAGTGATAGGTAAAAAGTGTAATTTGAATAATTTCAAATATTTTATATTTATTCAAAAAATTTTTTTGTATATACATTTATTTAAAAAAAAAAGAAAGAAAAGCATTTTTGTACTTGTTTCAATTATGCTTACTTTTTAGAATTTTGTAAAAATCTGCCTGAAGCAAGTCGCGAAAATTTAATTTTCAATCAGGTTTTGCCTTGTGTGAAAGATTTGGTGAACGACGTGAATCAACATGTTAAAACTTCTTTGGCTTCGGTTATCATGGGCATGGCGCCGTTGCTTGGACGAGAAAAGTAGACGATTATTATAATTTTTGATTGTTGAAATTAATTTTATTATTTCAAAAATTGGTTATCCACTTCAGAACAGTTGAACATCTTCTTCCAATGTACTTAATGTTGTTGAAAGATGAAACTGCAGAGGTTAGGTTGAACATCATTTCATCACTGGATAAGGTGATTTGTATTGCATTTTACAAGCATCTGTGATTGTTGATGTTGGTTGTGTTTCATATTTTACAGATCAATGAAGTGATTGGCGTTAATCAATTGGCAAACAGTTTGTTACCAGCAATTGTTGATCTTGCGGAAGATGTGAAATGGCGTGTTCGTTTGGCGATCATTGAATACATGCCTTTGCTGGCGAGACAATTGGTAAGTGTTCTTATTTGTAATATTTAAATGGATTTTTCTTTTCTTTTTTTTTTTAAATATATTCATATTTTTTTCAGGCTCAGCAATTTTTTGATGAGAAATTATTGGAATATTGTATTAATTGGCTTTCGGATCATGGTGAGAATTTGTTGCACTTGATTGTTTGTTTGCAACGTGGTGTTACGTTTTATTCAATTTTAGTCTATGCCATACGTGAGGCGGCAACGAACAATTTGAAAGAACTTGTCAGCAAGTTTGGAGTTCAATGGGCTGAGAGAGCTGTTTTTCCCAAAGTATTGGCTCTTGCTTCTCAGTCGAATTATTTGCAACGACTCACCTGCCTGAATTGCATTACTGTAATTTGGTGGAATTGATGCCTTTGATTTATTTCATGATATTTTGTTTATATTTAAGGTACTAGCTCCAGTCTGTGGTTCAGAAGCAACTACTAAACATTTGCTGCCAACTGTTTTAAAGTTAGCCACGGATCCTATTGCGAACGTCCGTTTCAACGTTGCGAAAACTTTGAAAAGCATTGCGCCAATTTTTGATCCAGCGTAAATTAATAATTATATTATAATTTTTATTTTCATTTGATAGTTTCAACTTTACAGGATGGTGCAGAATGAAATTAAACCAACTATACTGAAGTTGTTGGAAGATGGCGATGATGACGTGCGTTTTTTTGCGGAGGAAGCAAAGAATAGTTTGCGTTTGTGAAAATACTCGGTTGAAATAATAGATTGTCTATGTTTTGATGTTTAAGTATACAGTATGGGAGAAACTTTAGAAGATGAATTTTTTAATGATTTTTAAGTAAGCACACACACACACACATGCACACAAAATTATATATATTTATATATTTATTTATTTATTACACAAATATATGCATATTTACAACAGTTTACTTATTGACGAGCGTGAAGGTTAAAAAGCATCCACGTGTATGCTTAGTGAAGTATTTACATTTTGATTTCTTTTTCTTTTTATTATACAAAATTATTATACCCACCTTTCACTTTAGTATTATGGTGCGTGCGATGTCTTCTCCTCGTTTAATTATTTTACTCACATTAATAAAACGTATTGTCGTCAGTGAGGTTAAAAAATTATTTTGGAAATAATAAGCAAGTGTTTATTCTAATTTTAACCAACCCACACATTTATATATTGGCAGTGGCATCAAATTTTGTTCATAAGTTTTATTCATAATGTTGAGCAACAGTTAGCCATGGATAATAATGATGGCTAATTGAAAATGTAAATAATTCAATTTCCATGCATTTTGATAATACGAGAAAGTAATTTGCATTAATTTTACATGATGATTTGAAAGAGAATGTAAATTTGCGTGGTTTACTTGCATCAGTGATGGTAATTTTGATACTAGACATCGTAATTTAATCCTTTGAATATTGAAACTGAAACGCATGTGTGACATTTGCATGCGTCAGTGATTAGCATAAGTTTTACATATTCCGTAACAGGGCAGTGCATCAATTGTATTGCATTGACGTCGTTGCATTTGTTGTGTTGTTGTTTGCTGTGATAGTTGTAATGAAAAAGAAAAAATAATAAAATGTGAAGCACAACATATGCAGTATAGAAGAAAGAGTGTAATAACTTTATTTCATTAATAAAATCGAAACATTTGTGATTGCAGAAAGAAATACTTTTATCAAAATCAAAGTGGGGCCAAAACCATTGGAAATGAAGTTCATAAGATGCAAAGAAAAACTAAGATAGTAAGAAAATGATTTTTGATTTTCAGCAATAGTTAGAACTGTACATCAGAAATAGAGTACTTTTTGCCAGCTACGTGATCCAGCAGAATGCTAATTGTAATTAGTTTCTGAAAAAGAGTTGAGATATTTAATTTTTTTTAAATCTTTATATTTTTGTCATGGGAAGTGAAGTGAAAGTGGATTTACAATGATGAATAGAAAAATTGATTTAAAATGAAGAATAAAATTAAATGTAGGAAGAAAAGTCAATACTGCAGGATAGATTTGCTGAATTCATGCTAACTTGCACGTGAGGGATAAATTGACCCTTCCAATGGAACTTTTGCTAATTTGAGTAAAAAAAGCCCCAAACGGCAGTGAATTGGATTTGTTGAAGTGAAAATTGTTTAATGCAAATACATCTGCTTTGTGCTTTTTTTCATCATCATTTTATGGTGAACTGGCGTTTTCTTTTAAATGTTGTTCTGAATTATGAGCATCAGAAATGAAAAAAATAATAAAACAACAATTGTATCGGTAATATTAAATTGCAATTTGTTATTTAAATTTGTAAAATTAAAATTGCGTTCAGATTGAATAATAAAGAAGCAGTGCTATTTCAGAAAAAACCTGAAACTGGCTGATGATAAGATCATCAATATTTGTGTCATAAAATAGAGAGCATATTGTTTAAAATGATTGAATCTTAAAATTATTATAAACGTTGAAAATTATCAATAATGTCATCGCTATTCCCTTTGGCTTGCTGTTCTAGCACGACAAAGCAGCATTTATTGTTTATTAATTTTTATTTAATTTAATTTGCAGCTAACCGAAGAATCATCGGCGATATGTATTCTTTCGAATCGAATTCTTTAAATGTAACATAATTTCAATACCTCACTTTTAGTAAAGATAAGCCACAAAATGGGCTATATATAAATTTGCATTTGATGAGTATTATTTGGCAGTTCGACGCAATTCATTTCTTCATTTGTGTTTATTCATCAATTCTTTATACACTTTAAAGTAGCAAGCAATAATTTTTTTAATGAAAAAAATTTTTTAATTATCATCAGTTAATCGAACATGACCATTTTACAAACGATTCATAACAATTAAAAAAAAACTTTTTAATTATCAGTTATTTATTTGTTAATGCAAAAGTTTTTTTAATTAAAAAATTTACACCTTTTTTGATTCTAATCGTTTTATACATCAGAAGCTGATTAATTAACAAAAGTCAATGCAAAAGCAAAAGTCAAAGTAAACTGGAATTATTTTACTTCAAAATTTCATACGTTTAAATTAAAATTACGTAGTTTAAATTTAAATACGTTGATTTTACAACTTCCTCCAGTGTAATAAACTTAATTTTACAACAGATTATATGTTTTTCACTTACAATAAAAATGATCTCTCCATTATTTTACTCATTAGTTTAATGCTGAAATTTAAAATTTAATTTGAAACAACTGTAAAGCAACCAATCAATGACACAAAATGATCATTGTACACGAATAAAACAAATTGATAAGTGCATTATTACGTAAAATAAAAGCTGAGGTTTTGTGAAACTGCTTATTTTTTAAATTATATAATTTTTAAACGTTGCAACGTTTGCTAAATTAGTGGATTCTCCAATTTGCAGTTCATCTGTCAAAGTCAACTTTGACAAATCACTCGGGACCCTGACCAAAGAATATTAAAATTTAATCTAAACTTGTTTTAGCACTGTCGCTATTTAGCGATTAATGCCTTTTTATTGTGAACAACATTATAAAACTGTGTTTCATTTCTGCTTTTGATTAGACTATTAAATAAAGTTAAAAAAATGTCAACTATATTTTGAACAGATATTTCGCATTTCGCCAAAAATGACTTTAAATTTTAAAAATGCAAATACATGTTATTCAAAATTTAAAATGAACAATAATTTTTAACATTTAAAACAAATGTTTAATTCAATTTGTTCTAATACTTTATAGAGCAGTATCATTGTATTTTTCATGTATTCTGAACTATTTGTTTCTCCCTTTACTTTTAAAATAATTCTTTCAGGAGTGAAATTGTTATCTCAGATCATGTCAATCAGAAGAATTTTACTTTTTACTTTTTTCAAACACTTTTTAATTTTTATTGTGCTTCTTGATTGCAAACTTGTTTCAGAAATTTGTCTAGAAGAATACTAATGGCCAAAAACTAACAAATGACTTTCAAAGTATACTAAAATCTGCAGCTCATTAACTTAAACAGGATATATTATTTTAAGTATACAGAAAACTATGAAAAATATGTTAATACCATCATATTTTTGCCATAAATAAATAACAATACAAATGCGGATAAACAAATAAATATGCACCACCTTTTCACGAAGACTTGCTTATTTGTTTATCATTTGATATCAACTCTTTTCCAAATACCAATCATCACACCTAAAAAGACATTTTTAGTTATGCTGATAAATATAGCGTTAATAAAAATTATTACTTATATATTAAAAATATTAAAATTTGCATAAAACAAATCGATCCACCACAAGAAAAATCAACTATACTAAAGTGGAAAAGCATATTTATGGGTAAGCGTTTATCATAATATATTGTTATAATAATATTTTAAATGCAGTTTTATTAGCACTCAGACTAATAATTAGCATAATAATTAGAAAAATTTAAATCTTATTACAGTATGAATTATAATACTTAATTTTTAATTACTGTATTGATAAATTTGCATTGACACTTTTTTAATCGTTGATGCATCGAAATTGTTATTAATTTCAGAAATTTCAGTCATATATTTGTCCATATGTAGTATTAAGTAAATTTTAAAATTTGAATAACATGAATCTAAAAAAATCTTTTTTGTTAAACTTTTTTTTGAAGTTCAGGTTGCGAATTGTGCTTTTATTAATGCATGATGTACCGTAAATTATATGATTAACATATTAATGTACTTCTTTCATTTTAATTTATCAGACATTTTTAATTACTTTTACGAAAGATTTTCGAAATTATTGAACTGATTTTTGTACTTGTGGATGAAAATTTTCAGAATGGAAGAATCACATTCAGAGAAAATTAATGTGAAAGCTGCATACCTTGAAATTGTCAGTTCTCCAGATGGACACTTTTTGGAAAACTGGCCGACTTTGTTAAGCAAATTGCAGTGCACTGACTTGAGGGATTCAATTTGTGAAGCGAGATTACGCTATTGCGCTGTGATGAAATTGTTCATTCGGGGTTCTAAAATGCCTCCAGTAAAGCATCAACTGCAGCTGCAATATGTACGTCCGTTGGTTTTGCACTGCGTCAATTCAACACCAGATGGACTAAATATTTTGGCGCTGCGATGCTTGAAGATGCTTCTCTTACTTTACACTGACAGTTGTCAACGTTTAGCGCAAAAAATTTGTGAATTTACCGTTCCAAAATTAATTTCAAATGACGATCACATTAGACAGTGTGCAGTGGACGTGTATACGTTGTTTTTGAAATTGCCTCGAAACAACTCAATAAAGCAGGGTGTACAGTATACTGAAACAATGCGTTCATTGCTTGCTTCCGTTTACCAGACTCTGAAGCGTGCTGTGCACAACAATGTTAATGAAAATGATCTTGACGAGCGACTTGGTAATGTTGTTCCTGAGCTCAATTTCAATGACTTAGAAGATGCGGAACAATTGAGAGGAGTTGCTTCGGCTTTGGATTGTTTATGTCATCTGCTTGACCAATACACACCAACCGCAGTAATCGCTGTTCCTGTGGAAGAACTTTTGGCAGTCATATTCTATGGCGTGAATTGTATACTGTCGAAGAATACGACGTGCAGTCGAGAGAACAGACATCTTTTTCAGAAGTTTTTTCGACTGTTCGATGTGATGGTCAGTGTGACAAATATTCATTACGCACCGTATTCAGCAGGCACAATCGTAATGTTAAACCGATGGATGGGGGAGCAGTGCACTGGTGTTTATGGGATCAAATCGTGCGAACTGAAAAGCACTGTTTACCTGAGCTTAGAAGTGTTGGCCCGTCATGTTGGTGTGGGCAGTGGTTTGCACGACAGATTTGCATTTTTATACCGCACTGGCCTTGGAGACATGCTCAGTCATTTGAAGCTGATCTGTGTGTCGTTATTTGATTTGGAACAGTTGTTCAATCAAACAGTTCCGGTTAGCACTGTTTGCTCATCCGACGTATTCGATAGTTGTGCAAGATTTCTGCAAACCAGTGTTCAACGGTTTGGCAACCTGATTCCAGCTGAACAGTACAATATGGCGCAAGTGATGATTTGGAGAGCGCTGTTCGAGATGCGTCGGAACGGATGTTTTACTGACACGACAGTTTCCAGTCGACTGATGCTGCATCGTTTGTTAAACACGTTTCTGCTTCATCCGCATCCGCGATGTCCATCTTTGACCAATATAGCTATTGGTTTGCTTAAAATGACCGTGGATGATCAAAATGATCAGATTAGAAGTCTTTCTGCCGAAGGATTGACCATCTGTGAACGAATTACTAAACCTTTGGTACCATCTTTGGAGTCGATCAGCATAGGGGATTTAGAAGTACTTAATACCACCTCAAGTCAAGATCAGCAACGTCGGCTGCACTGGCGATCAAGATACAGTAATGATTACTTGTCAACCAGGAATAGTGAATCTCAACAATGGCAGCATCAGAACGGAAGCTATTCAATGCAAAATGGTTGCAATAGTATGTCTGAAGAATTTGGATTATCTGAAGATGATGAAGTGGAAGGAGAGTATGATTGTTCAGCTTCTAATAACGAAGATGATCCTGTGCAGAATGTTGTTTCTTTTGTCGAAACCCAAAACACAACAGTGGAACAGAGAGTGGACAAGCCAAACGAACCAGTCGATTTGGTTTCATCCTCTTTTGTAAATGCAGTCAATAATGATCAGTCACTGGTTGGGTATGTCGAGCAGTTGATTGCAGATTCTGTATCAGATATGTCTGACAATGTAGAAGATGTCGTCGTAACTGATGACATCTCGTTTCAGCAGCACTTTGAAAATGAGGTTGAATTACGTTTTGCAAGCGATCAGCTTGAAAACATGAACGCCACAACAGAATTCAATACTTTGATTGTAACTGAACATCAGGATAATGATGAATTGCGAAAAAGTCCTCTGAGCACAATTCTCTCTGCAGCGACATTAGATCAACAAGATTTGTATTATCCTATGCTGGAAGAGAGGTTTCTCATTTCTAATGATGACCCATCTGAAGATGTAAGTGACAGCAGTGAGATGCGGAGTTCCGAAACAGTTAGCAAAGATGTCGAAGAGGACGCTTCATTGTACATTGGGAAGAAACAACGATTGGAGTAGTTATTTGTTATTTATTTGTTATTATTTTGTAGTTTAATTGCTTCAGAAAATAAATCAGAGGGAGTTTAAATATTAAATTATTTGAATTTTGGGATACTGATGTTAATTATCTTTTGGACCATACGGAATAATGTATTGTATGGCGGTGTTGTGAATGAAGGAATAACTGAAGTCATTTACTCATTGCAGAAAGAATGGAACCAGTTAATATAAATTATACACATTTGGAAGATTTTTGCAGTATCTTATTTACCGTTAAATTTACGCATCTTAGAAACATTTGTAAGAAATAATCATTTTATTTGTATAGCTTAGTGGCAATCTTTCACCATGGTGATGGCAGACTGACTGTGAGATACACAGCGAATGTGTTGATCAGTTTACTTTTAAAAGCTGACTTGAAAATAGCTGTTTTTTAATTGAAAACTGCTTTTTAATTGCACGCTTTAAGCGGTTACAAGCTGTCTTGGATATGCACTGAATTTAAATTTAACGGAAAATCTCTTGCCCAGCATTTTAATTCGTTGGATTTGTTTTACCATTAAAACGTAACACATTAAATTCAAACAATTAATGCTTACGTCACCGGACAGAACAATGACGATAAATGTTAAAGTATTTTTAAGCATGTTACTTTAAAATGCGCTGACTTATTCTGCATCTGTTTGCATACGTTTCACAGAGACAATTTATAGTTGAGGAAGCGATCAATGGATGACAAACTCTGTTTGGAGAAGAATTTGAACACCAATCGCGGCGAATTGTGCCAACTGGAAAATGGCGCCATTGGTGAAATTCCGTATTTCGGTTTACAACAGACAGCTCCACTAGCGTTGAACCAATTAGCCGCATATTTAGGACAGACGTCGACGGGTGTGGCGATGTTTTCTTTATGTCAGCCGGGAACTTATGCCATTTACTTGGATATCAACAACCACTTCGATCCCAAGCTAATCTTACGCGATAATCAGGACAGATTGTCATTGTTCACCATCAATCAAGAATCTAATGGCTATTTTTGGCTTTTGCTGGAGGATATTGACCGTACTTTTCGTACTGTGGGCCAGCTGATTGATTTCCACATTCAACTCAAGCAACCGTTGAAGGTGATGAGTATTTAGTGAGAAATAAATATGGTCCATTTGTAGTGAAGTGATTATTCAAGTTTTAGGCGTCAGATGGGGATGAGATATTTTTGGAAAAACCTGCCGTAAATGTGGGATCACAGTTTGAAATTTGCGTAGAAAACGCTAAAAAGACCAGTGATCTTTCCTATTTCTACAAAGCGGGCCAATTGGACAAGGTATTAAGCTGCTTGGTAAGCAGTGGAGATTATTTACTTTACGAAGATGAGTCAAATGAGTTTGGATGTCGGCTGTATGTGAAATGGGATGGAAATGTGAAAGAGATAAAGCCAGCGTTGCACAATGGACGATTAGCCTTGCCAGCTGGTTGTTCACAACAGCATGTGGAAACAGTTCACTCGTTGGATCAGTGGATCAAGGCGTTGGTGGTTGGCAGTTTCGACGTCGACAACGTGCAATTGAATCGTCCAGTGAGATTGAACGGTACTGACAGTCCGATCCAGTTTATCTCCGCCATGCCTGGTCACTGCCCACCTCCAATGGTATTTTATCAATTACTTTATTATCACGGTCAGTTGGAACGAGATGCTGTGAAACTGTTGTTGAAGAACGCGGGAGATTTTCTGCTTTATATGGACAAATGGAACTTAAAGCTCGCCGTGGCCGAACAATCAAACGATGGAAACAACGATCTAAGCTATTGTGAAATAGCCGTCGAATGTTCTGCAGAAGGATATTTTTACTTGACACCTGTTGACATCCCGTTGCGCAAGGCAACCGTCGGAGAGCTGATTTCTTTTTATCAAAGGCTCGCATTTCCAATTACTGTATACATAATAATTTTATTGAATTGAATTGAATTGAATTTTTTCTTTTGATTATAGATTCAAAAATTTGGTGAAAATAGTGTCATTTTGCCAGTACTCCAGAGAGGTATAGTTAGAAAGGATGTAAATGATGAAATTTCTCTCGAAACATGCAAAAATCCAAGTGAACTCTCCTATTACCATGGTCAAATGTCTGACGATGATGCCATGAAATTGTTGCAGAAAAATGGTGACTATTTGATTCGTACAAATGCAAAAGGAGAATTTTCCGTTACAGCACTGTGGGCTGAATGTTTATTTGACATTGTTGTGGAAAAAGAAAAATTACAAGGCGATACTTTTGCTTATAAATTGATGAAGAAAGATAATGCAAGTGAGCCAGATGAATTTGTTTCCACCGTGGATGAATGGGTAAAATCGTTGGTACGTGGAAAAGTTATCATCGACGACGCAGTCATTTTGAAAAGAGCTATCAAAAAGCATTGTTCTGATTAATCTGTTTATAATTAAAAAAAAATTAGTTTTGTTATTTTATTGTTATTATACTGATGTTTATAATGGAATAAGTGTTCACTTATATTTGCTATTGACACAAATAACTAAAAACGGATAGCTTAAATAAATAATTACAAAGTATTTTTTGATTTTACCAAAATTCAAAATTTAAGTTAATATACTTTGACCGCAAGTGAAAATATTTTAAGTGAAATTTGTTAAACCGTAAATGGTATTTATTTGAAAAATAATTTTATAAATATTTTCAGTTTTAGATGATAATAATTCTCTGATTGAACATGTACTGATTGAAAACTTTAATGACCGACTTTTAGCGCTTAACAAAAAAAACTACAGTAAAACAACCTGATTTTCTTTAAATTTGTTGATTTTTTTGCAAATGCATATTGCCCTTCTTTTAGCAGCAGGCGGTTAACTTTACTCTGTACTGTTTATCTTTGTCATATATTCCATGTCAATGGAAAATTCAGTTCTTTATGTCTTTATTGTGGGCTTTCATCATAAAAAAGGCTGTCAGGTTGTTAAAACACTGTTAGATTATATTACATAATTTATTATTTTGACGAATGAATTACAGGTAGAGCACGTCTATCCTGCAATTAATGGGAAGACAGAAATTGCGGACGATGATCTTCCAACGTTATGGAAAACTCTTCCGTCTTTAGCATTGCCGGATGGAGCTCACAATCACGATGCTGGTCTGTCAAATGCAATTGTAGTTTCTTGAACTTTGTTAAAAATTTCACTTTGCACTTCGCATGTGAATTTGCTTTGCACTTTATATGCATCTGCACAGTTTGTTCTCTTAATACAACCAGAAGTGATGCCGATTGCAATCACTTGTTGGTTATTTTATTTGTTTTTTGTTTATCATCAGTTGACTTAAAGTGATCATGTTTTTTTGGTAATGCGAAATCTGGTAGGTTATTCTTGAATAATAAAAGTAAAATATTAATTTATTTTGTATTTTAAATGCAAATGGTGCTGTTTAATTTGATTTAATTTAAATAAAACATGGGGGAAGCTTTTCAGTTTCAAATTTTAAATTTATATATTTTTTTCAGCTATTGATACTTTTGCCGTTTTCACTGTGGCTAAGTATCAAAATCACGTACTTTTGAATTGTTGGCAATTGATGCATGTTGATTTCATAAAATGAGCAAACTTTTTCATTTACCAAAGTTTTGATATGTTTGTTTATTTATTTGTAATTTTTTTCACAGAGAATTCTTTTTTTAGATTTTGTGTATTTTCATCTTCCAGATTTGTCCAATCCTAATTCTACCGTGTATGGTGTTTCTTATGTCAGACAAATTGCAGCTGAAGTAAGTAATTGCTTTCAGTTGTTGTGTTGATTTCATTTATTTTTCTGCTTAGGATTTGCGAGAAAAGTCAAACGATATCACACGCAGTACGGTCCAAAAAAGCATTTGTGCATTGTCATCGTCGCCATTGTATGGTCTGTTGATGCCGAAATTGGAAAGCATCAGCAAAGTTTACTTCGAACAAGGGGATTTCAAGCAAACTGAGCTGCTGGCTGAAATGTTTCACAACATCAACGCCACCATTGACAGTACTACACTGTGCGGACAGCAACCAAATTTTGGTAATAATAATATTTTCAACTTCATTCGAAATTCTTTACAGTGATAATGAACACTGTTGGAAACTTTCTTTTTGCTCTAAAATGGTATTTATTGAAGAAAAGAAAGAAATTATAAATCATTTCTTTCAATGACAATAATAATAACAATAATCCATCATTATCATAAATAGTAATGATTAAGTTACACATTGCTTTCCCAGTCGAACGGTTGGTCTAATGGAATATTATTGTTTCGCATTATTGTACGAAGTATTTCTATGTAAGCTTCGTATTGGGGATCTTTATCACAGGTTAGCTCTTTCAACTGGTAGTAAAATTGCTTCAGTTCTTCGGGAAAATTTTTCAACAGCTCATCCGGTGGTATTGTTAACTTCAAGTTTCCAATGTTGTCTTTGTCTTCTAAGCTTCTCCAAGGCAAGGTACCGTTGTGAAATTCAATGAGCATATAGAAGATGCTCCATAAATCGTCCTGCCGACCTTGATCTTTTCCCTGGTGGACGTTTGGGGAGGCATAACGAACGGTACCACGGAACGAGCAATGTTGTCTTTGTTGCTTCAACGCTCCAGACTTTTCGCGGTAACATTTTGCCAGTCCGAAGTCGAATATGTAAACCGTATGTCTGTTAGCTTCGTCATTGCCGATGGCAAAGTTGCCCGGCTTGACATCCCGGTGTAGAAATCCGACGGCGTGCATGTCTTTCAAAGCTTCGATGCATTGGATGGTCAGCTGGCAGGAGGTGCCCAATCCGAAACACTGGCCCGGTGCCTCCTTCCTCAGCTGGGACAGACTCTTGCCAGCCAACTGCATCACCAAATAGCGTACGGTGTTCTCCCTACCAAAATCCAATAATTTCAAGATGTGCTTCCGGCCTTGCATCTTGTTGAGTACGTATGTTTCGTACTTCAAAGCCATCCATTTAGCTTTCAGACTTTCCAGCTTTATCGCGCAACGGGCGCCATTTTGCAGCAAATCTTTTCCTTCATAAACTGAACCAAACGTTCCATACCCTATTCTGCGCACCACCTCGTACCGCTCTTTTAAACGTTCTCCCTGATTTAAGATTGGCGTTGAATTTTCCATGGCTGCTACTTTGTGTCAACTGCAGTTTTATGAAATAAATAATCGAAACAGCTTTAGTTAATTTTTCTTCTCTTCAACTTTAAAGTACTTTCAGTGTTTAAATTTTAAACTTCAAAAAGTTTAATCAAAAGTGTGTTTAAACTTTCTCATTATTGTCATTATATATTATTTTTTTTTCAAATGTAATTTATATATTTTTACTCTCATTTGGATGGTTGATTTTGATTTTTTTTTTGAATTCAAATTAAAAAAAGGGTTGAACAAGAAAAATGTTAATAAAAGAAACAAGCATTTAAAAAAATATTTTCCCAAATTTTCTAGGACTTTCCGTGCGCGAATTGTTGCACACGTACAGACATCGGACGTTGATGCTTTTCAAGTTGGTTCTTCTGGAAAAAAGAGTACATCTACAAAATTGAGCATTTCAATAAAATCTATAACCATTGTGTGTTGCAGATTTTTTTCAACATCTCTCCCGTCGGTTCTCTTTGCAGCAACATTTTGGCTTTGATATCCTTGTTTCCAAGTATGCGAAATTTGTGAAATTTAATTTTGAAAAAATTAATTTCAGGGATGATTGATTTTGGAATTTCTCATTCGGCCTCTTATTCTCCGTTGCTTGAAGAATCCATTTTGAAGAGCGATGAAATGAATTCATTGAAAGAGGATGATAATGACAATTCGCCACCGTTGAACACTAATAATAATGATGAGGATGATGATCATGTTGGTGGTGGTGGTGAACTGACCAGCGAATGCAAGCGAGATTTTGAAAATTGTCACTTGTCGAATGTAACGCTAATATTAATTTAAATGCAATTTTAGTGATAATTTATTTTCAAGAAAATTAATTATTTATTTTCTGCATTTTTATTGTTGTTTAGAGCACGATCGCTACAGAATTGCCACTGGATGCATATGGTTTTCCGTTGGCTATATTTACTAAAGTTTGTTTACGTTGCAAACGAAATTTAATTGAATAATTTTGTTTGATAATTTTTCAGGGATCCGTTTTGCATCCATATTTATCTTTGCCTTACATGGACTGGCTTGAGTCGGATCATGTACGAGCCTATGTGATCGGCTTTACCAATACTCTATTCAAGCAGAGGAAGGAATTGTTCGATGCAATGATAACAGTATAAAATTGTTCTTTTTAATTAATTTTGTTTTATGAATATAATTTTATTTGCAGATAGATGAAGAGAATGGGATTGATATTGAAATTGCAGACGTTCGATTGCGACGATTGCTAGTCCTTTCCGCAGCTGATTTGCGTTTTATAGACGGTGTATTGAAAACTGCATTTCAAGAAGATTCTTCCATTTCACAGTTTACAAGTCTGTTGCATTTTTGTTTAATCCAAAAATTTAAAAACATTAAACATGTAAAATTATGATTATTGTTTTTTATTCTTTTATAGAATGGGAAGGTGGTGATGAGTGGATTCGCTTTCAGTTTAGTCAGTATTTGATTTCTTTATTATTGACAGCAGCGTCAGATGGTGAGAAATTATGCAATATTGTTTTATGATTATATTTTGTTGTTGTTGTTGACGATGATGGTAGATAATAAATGGTTATTTTTTATGTAAATCAGATACTTCGAATTATGACGATTTCAATGCAGCATTTGTCCACTCTTACAAAGCCACTCATAACTTTCTCCTGTGGCACAGTGGTGGTTTTCACAAGCAGATGAATTTTCCAGCAGGGTATTTCTTAGATCAACTGATAAAATTTTGTACTTGTATGTTTTTCTGTTGTGTTTTGCAGGCATATTTGCCGTGGTCAGTTGAATTTCGCTGACTTCAAGCTGCGATTTACGCAGTGAGTTTGTTTTACTCATTTCAGCTTATCATATTTAAAGAAATATGTATTTATTATTTTATTAAAAATTTTTTCTATTGCAGCACCATTGAAAGCAGCGATCAAGCTAGAAAATTGCAACACGCTTTGAATACTACGGGCAATTTTGTCAATCAAACTGGAAAAGCCGTTGGTACAGTTCAAAGTTTATTTTAATTTAAACAATTTATTTGAATTTCCACATGTTAAGATTGTATATATTATGTACTTTTTTATTTATTTATTGTTGTAGGAGGTATGTTTCGAAACATCTTCAATCATCTTACATCCAGTTCTACTGAACGCAGCAACACTCCTCCATAATGTGATTGAATTTACTTGTAAATGCTTTTTTACTCTTCTTAGAAATTCCAGTCGTTGCATTTTTTATTTTAAATATGCACCGTTCATTTAAACATTTTATTTTGTTTTTTTTTGTTATATTATATTATATTATATTATATTATGTTAATTATATATTATATATGATTTGCTTGATTAAAAATTAAATTATAAAACACTTTTGCTTGATTGCAGTATGCTTGGTTTGTTTAAAATATTAAATTATTTATAAAGTTAAGAATAATAATAATAATAGATCAATTATTGAATATATTATTTAGAATTTTGTTTATTTTTGTCTTTAAATAATTGTGATTATAATTTGATCACATTATAATACAGTTTACTTGTTTTCTTCATGTATATATATATATATATATATTTTTTTTTGTAATACAGATGAATAAAAAATTTGCATGATACTTTGTTTATATGTAATCAAATAAAAAAGAAGCGATAAGTGAAAATGTTGTCGCCAATAAAATTGAACAACAATCATGAGTCATGCAGATGCAGAGTAGTAGGTGCTTGTGTTTTTTCACACGTCGATGATTCAACGCCCACAGCATGATTTTGCCAGTATTTTGAAGCTGTTGTTTTTTTTTTGGTTTCTGTTCCGCATAACTGAGCATCATCTAGTTGTCTTGGAACGTCTTGAAAATGACGCAATGACACTTTTTAGCTGAAATTCAATAAGCAACTGGCCATCTACCGCGTCATGATCTGGTGTAAACATTGACGTCAACAAATTTTTATTTTTTAAATACAGTTTTGATGAAATTGTTGGTAAAAAGTAAAAAAAATGTTTTATTTGAAAACAAAAATACTTGTTGTTTTTTCTTTGCAAAAGATATCATCTTGTATATATGTATATATATATATATATTTATTTATTTATTTATTTATTTATATTAGCTTGTTTATCTTCATTATGATAAAATTGTTCGCGTCGAATATTGTAAGCTAAAAATGTCTCGTCAATTGATGATATCATTTCAAGGTTGGCTTGTTGCTTGTTCATTGCTTCTCTTCCAATCAGGCAAAAACACCCATGTACATTGGCATTTGTTGAATCAGTCAACAGTTGAATGAACAACCACCGCTAGTCAACGTCTTCTTCTTAATTTATATATTTTATTTTCTTCACTTCTTTCCACTTTTATAAAAGCGTCGAGAATCTTATTGAAATTTCACCATATTCAAGATGCGCGGGATTGATTGTACTGACTTTATAAAGCTGATGATTGATATCTTCATTCATCCTATTTGCTCAGCTTTATAAATACAGTACAACCAAGCCTGCGTATCAAAATTACAAAAAATTATTCATCATTATCCAAATTTATCCATTTCACTTGCTTATTGTGTATCTTTTGCAACAAAAAACAACAAGTAAGTTTATTTCTTATTCATTTAAATTAATTCTTCCTTGACTGATAAAATAATTGTAAAATTTATTTTATTTATAAAATAATCGAATTCAATTAATAAAACTGTTATTATTACATAACTTATTTAACAGTGAACAATATTTATACAAATGAATTATCAGTTGATGATACCACAATTACTTTTTTGTTTATTCAGCTGCTTGCTTTTATTAAATTAACTTAATAAAAGCATATTAATAACTATGCTTTTCAATTGTAGCATACGAATATAAATGAATCCTGCTTTGTGTGTTTATACTTATTCAAGCATCAAGGTAAAACTTGTTGTTGTGAGCAATGATATATTTTACAAATAGAAATGTTAATAGCTTGAAGAAGATGTTTGTGATAAGAATTTTTGTGACACCAATGGTCGATTTGAAGATGAAACGTGAAAAAGTAAATCGCATGAGAAAATTTCAGTCGATAATTTATTTCCATATATCATAATATTTTGCCGCTAGAAATCAAAATTAAAGGAAATTACACGAGTTCTCACAACTGTCAACATGAAGACCTCTTTTGGGAAAATAAGTTGTGATCAGAAAAATAATTCTTATGAAAAAAACACGTAGTATTACAAAAAACTATTCGAAAAAAATGAAATAAACGATAGAGTTTGAATTTTTGTGATTTAAATTCTTGAAATACATTTTATATGCATTTATATTGATGAATAAATGCTTTTACCAAACTATATGTAAAATGTATCGCTTTCTGTAAACAATCTGTATTGAAATGATGTTTGAAAAAAAATTAAAATATATTCAACTTGGACATTTCTAAAATGCAAGTAATTTAATAAAGTATCAAAACAAATTATATGCAATTAATTAATACAACTTTTCTTTCGTCAGTATTTCATTTGTGATAATAGCAGAAATATGCAAATGTAAAGTATCAAACTATTATTCGGTTTTTTTTTGAATTTTGAAAATTATTCTCGAAATGCTTTATCAATGTAAAAAATCTAAAAAGTAAAACGATAACCTAACTTTGGTCTGCTCTATTGCCTGAACTCTGTGTTTAGCAGAGAAATTTTATTGGATCTCTTTTTTCATTGGTTGAAAATGGATTTATAGACTGTAATGTTTCTGTCGATTTGCATGTGTATCATGGGTTTTATTTGCATATATATCTTAAAATTTTCATTACATCTGCACTGGCAAAAATTTGTTCCATTTGAAACTTTCATAATATAAATTGAGAAATCAATAAAATTTCTTCGTCAATAAGATGAAAAACTTTTCCATCAGTTGGAATAATTTTTTAAAATAATATTTTGTACGATTAAATGAAAAAAACAAAGAAAATTATCGATGGAAAAGGTTTTGACGGAAGTGGGATTCGAACCCACGCCCACCTGAGTGGACTGCGACCTTAACGCAGCGCCTTAGACCGCTCGGCCATCCCGTCTACAAACAACTTTTCTGTAAATTCAATATGTAGTAGGAAATTATTAATTGATGACAAAATTACAAATTTTTATTCAAAAAATGTTTAAAATTACAAACATTGAATAAAACTGTTGAATATGATGTTATTTTATTAATGAATGCAAATGAAATAAATCATCAGCCATGGTTGTGGATCAGTTTGATTGCATCAATATTGAATTTATTCATCTCAGTTGTACAAATTTTTGAAAACATTGAATAATGAAAGAAATTTTAATACTAACAGTGTAAATGATGAATTTGATTCTAACCAGAATAAAAGTGAAACACGCGTTACAGAGAGGTATATTTTTTCTGAAAGATACCAAAAAAAAAACGGAATTAATTATTTTAAACAAGCATAACATGAAACAAGCAATGCAATAATAATAATAATAATAATAATAATAATAAATGTAGAAAAGAATTTATTTCATTTAAATATTCTGCAAGCTTTTCCTTTTGCCATACTTTTTAAGTGTTGTTCAATCATCGAGTTTTGCATTATTTTAATCCGAATCAATTTGTTTCCACTTTTGCATGAGCACGGTCAGCTGTCCCAAGTGCGTATCAAACATGGCGCCTTTCAAATTAATTAGATGATCACAGAGACCCTGCAAAACTACATGTATGGATTCGAATCGTTGGTCGTCAGTGCGATCGTCTTCGACACTATCCAACGAGCAACTTTCTTCAATTTTCCCATCATCAGCACACTCATCCGGCCAGTTGTTGATCTCGGCACTCAACTCACTGCCGTTGCAACTGCTGCTTGGACATTCGAACTCGTACTGGGATTCGTCGGTGGTCGGTTCCTCTTTTATGCAAATTTCTGCTTCCTTTTCGTTGGTTTGGATTTTTGAAGAAGACCGACGGCTTTTTCTCATGCAGAACCACTTGTAGACTTCTGGAGTCAGACAATGGCCGTTGTGTTCGTCGGTGAGGGAAGTTACACGCATCACGTTCGCCGTCCAGATGTAGTTGAGCCGCAGTTTGGCGCGACAACCACGGGGCAAGTGATTCTCAATACTACGCTTACCCAAGCCTGAATTCAATGATCAACATGAGTTAAAGTTGTTGATTAAATTTATAATAAATACAGTTGATCTTTATTTTTAAAATTATAATTTATTGATATGTAAAAATGAAATCTACACTGAACGTGAATAAAATCACAGAATAAGAAAGGGAACTGATAAGAATGTTTACCTCGTTTCCTCGGCTGACCATAGTAAGCGCAGTGGTAGACCACATAACGGTATTTGAATGTTTCGTCAATGCTACCGTCTTGCTTTCTCAACGTTTCTGAACTTGCAACCCGGAATGGATGGTAATTTTCACCCTTCCATCGTTCAAAAACTGACAAAAATTCAGCCATACTTGAAAATTCTTGACCAACATAAAGCAGACTTCGTCCACTGGTCACAACAGTCTGCGGCTGTGGTACACTTGGCACTGGTGACACTGTATAATCGTGATCACTTTCAGCATTCTGTATTGAATCTGTGGTTGAATTCAAAAATACACCTTCATCATTATTCTGTTGGTATTGTTGTTGTTGTTGTTGTTGTTGTTGTTGTTGTTGTAGTTGCTTTTCATTCATTTCCCAATGAATCCAACGAACCGGCAATTCCATCACACCAACTATCCAGAGAAATTCAAGAGAGCACCGTATCACGGGGATGGCAAATCACTTTATGAACAATCGACATGTAAACTACAGGCCACAGTGTGGCCAGTCGTACAACTGTGCCTGCGGCTCACTAATACGATTTTATTATTAAAGCTGAACGCGGGTCGGCGGCTTTCCGGAAAAATTGTTCAGCTATGTAGGGAAATGTTCAACGACGCTTTATGGAAAAAGGCCAACCATCCGCCACCGGGCGAACATCGTCTGCTGAGCAAATTTCACTGGCCAAAGGGGCCTTATCACCGCTCTGGGTGGCAATGGAACCGCATTAACAGCATTACCAAGCTACAATTATTCAATTCTTAATAATTAGCATAATATTTTAATAAAAAGATAACAAGCTTAAAATTATTCAATATTATTTATCATTTATTTATTCACACATACGCACACTACGTGCGCAGATTTTTTTAAAATTAATATATGTGTGGAAAAAAAAAGAAAACTTATTTTACGACTTTTGTACAATAATAATAAATATTTTTATTTGTTTTTTTCTTTAAATTTTTATTTATTTTATTAATATTTAAAAATAACAATATACAAATAACAAAAATACTAACCGTATTGTTATTAAGTTTACATGAATGAAAATGTTGAAAAAAAAAGAAAAACAGAGCCGAATGTACGCTAATTTTAATTTGCCGAGAGTGATGGATTGGCATTATATTCAAATATTAATTTACAGTTATAATTTCAACTGAATTGGAATAAATTAGAAATACGTAACATGTCGAGAACTATTTTCACTCATACGTATTTTCAAGTGTTTCATTTGGATAATGTATTTTCTTTTATTTTTTTGTTGATCAGATTGTTAATAAATTTTAAAAAAATAATGACAGTTTTTTTTCAATTTTCAAATTAAAGAAAAAATTGCTTCTTTCATCATCATCATCATCATCATCTTCTACGGACTGTTGAAGTTCATCATTACGCATTGTATTAAAGAATTATTTCAAAATTGAGCCACATCAAATTTCGATATTTATGCAAAATTTCTCTTTTACATTTGCATCATCAATTTGTGCATTTGCATTTGAATTTGTTTAAAAAGCAACACTGATCAATAAACGAATTTTCCTTGTTATGTGAGAAATTTTTTTTTCAACATGCCATTTTCTTTTATAAATAAAATTGGTGAATTGAAGTCAATTTTATCAAAGTTTTGTATCAAAATTATTCTTTGAAGTTTTGCAAATTTATTTTTTTTTCACTTAAATGAAACAAATTTTTTATTTTCTATTATTTGATCAAGACGAAAAGTTAAATCAAATAATTGAATTAAAACAACCTTCAAAACAGATCTGGAACTGAAATTTAAAACTGAAATCTTATCTTTAGCTAGAAAAATGCATTCATATTATAGAAACGTATCGTCGTCAATTTAACAATATTTCAATGATAGCAATGGTTGATAAGGTTGTTGTAGAAAAACATGATTGGTAAAGAAATTTTATAAATAAATAAATAGTTTCAAATTGTTTTGAAAATCTGCTTTTCAATTTTATTCAATAATGGAAAATAATTCTGCTTTTTGATACATATCATAAACAATAACATAAATGCAAAAAATTTACAAATTCACAAAAATTGCAAATTCAAATTCGGCAAAGATCAATAGTAAAATACATCAACTACTTTGCTACTTTACTTCTTTGTATTAAAACAAATTTATCTTGCCAATTTTGGTTCAAAAAATTTCCATTTTCTAATAAGATCATATATAAGAAAGCTTCGTATATTTAGCGCTTTTGTTTATCGCCATTCAAGTATTAGAAAGATAATGTTTGAGTATCACAAACATAATTTATAAAAATAATATTTGTTTCAATTCTCTGTAATTCTTTTTGAAGAGGAATTTTCATGAAAATCAAATTTTTCTTATTTTTTAGTCTTATTTACAGTATGCTTAAATTCAACCTGTTCATCATCGAATGTTTGAAAATAAATTGTTCTCTTGTTGAACTTATTTAGAATTAAATGTTTGTCAATTAAAAAATGTTAATATGTTTAAATTTATGCCGATGTCAATTAATATTAGTACAATTGATTTGTTCAATTAATAAAAAAATAAATCATACCAATAAAATGAGTACCGGTAGAAATTTTCGCAAATCAAATTTGACAAACAAAACTACAGTAAGATTATTAAAAAATGATGAATCATGAAAAAATTGTTTTACAATTTTCACTTGCAGTTAGTTTTGTATTTTAATTATTTTGTAAACACTGCATTGTTACAATTAACTGTTGAATAAAAACGTCATTTCAATGGTATTTATTTAGTAACTAAGCGATTGTAAACTGAACCGGCGTAAAACATGGCCTTACAACAATGGGCCGAATTGGTCGAACGGATGGGATGCCCGGTTTTCCAGTGTGGACAAGAACCGGGCAGAGACCGCTTTTTGGACTGCATTGTCATGGGAATATTGAAAGTCATCTGGTTCAGCAAAACAATGCAGCCGTCCGGTTGAGAACAACAAGCTTGTTCCCCTCATCAGAGAGAGGCTGGAAACAATCATCATCACCATCACCACCACACTGTTGTTCTATTAGCAAGCGACGGATTGCCGTGGTGAGGGTGTTGCCACTTCTGCCCCACGGCTGTACAATTCCAAGCAAATGTGCAACATACAAACAATTCATTGTTTCTGCTAAGACTTAATTGAAAACTCACACCTTTGCTAGCCACGCCCATGACCTTTCTTCCACTGATACTTCTCTGTATGTATAATTTTTTTTAAATTTTTTGTTCTTTTCCATTCGCTTTTGTTTCCAATTGAAATGCAAATCGTTTTGCATATCTGAAATTGTTGAAATCATTTATTTTCATTTCAAAATGACACAGTAATACTTGATTATTCAATTGGGAGTGAAAATTATTCTCGCATCTAATGAAAACCCCAACTAAAAAGTATACAACTTGCACTTTTTTGCACAAGATTTGTATTTGGAAGCAATTTATTTGTAGAAAGTTTTTCCTGAAACAAATTTATATAAATTATAAATGAAGGTTGCACAAAAAATGTATGCATTTTTTTTCAATTTAACTGTAATTTCTCATGTTATTTCAAAATAATACAGTTTTAGAAAATCATTCAGATAATTCAGATCATTTGCTTCAGATAATTTTTGGAAGTCAATTCAGTCATAACTTGGTTAAAAAATTTTTTTTCTCACGTCCGAGTGAAAGTATGAAAGTAAAAGTAGCCTTTTTTTCATTTCATTGCTTTCATGTTTATTCATTTGTTAGAAACAACAATTTGTGTGATTTGATCAATTAATATTTCTACAATTTCTCTGTTGAAAAGATATCTTACAATCATTTATTAAAATCTGATTATTTTTTGTTTGTTCATAAATAATAAATTGGACAAATTTGAAATGAACAATTGATCATTTTCACACACACACACATATATATATTATATTCAGTAAAAGCATAACTATCATCTATTATCCATTAAATCAACAACACAGTTCGTTTAGTTGACCTATATGGAATAATATGTTGTACTGCTGCTCTGTTTGCATTTAGGATGCTTTAACTTTATAATTATTTAATAATTCACTTTTGAAAATCTGTTAACTCGGAAAGTGACGTGGATGTATGTTGCTTTTTGCGACAGGTGAATTATTTTTTTGTTTGTTTGTTTCTTTGTATTGTACTGCAATGCAAATTGTGTGAATTTTTTGTACATTTAATGTTAACTTTAAAAAAAGATATTAATTTTTTTGAAAATTTATTTAAAGTGGAAAAGTAAAAGTGGTGGAACAGAGAATGTTTTTATTTAAAGTGTTCAGTTGTGCAAAAGAAGAAAATTTAAAAAAAATAATATGACGAGAAAAGCACATAGAATGAGGTATTCATCATAAATTGAAAACAGGTTTAGATGATGACAATAGTCCTTTTGCAGCAGTATGCGTGCAGGCGTATTTTTCTACTTTGTCATCATCATCATTGTTCAATGAGTCAGCAAGAGGTTACACGCTAGAATGAATGAATGAATATATATATATATATATATTTCCAGAATATGCGACAATTTCACTGAATCAGTTTCTTATTATTAAGCCTTAAAAAATGTATTTACGTTTTTTTCCCCATGAATAATTTTGCTTCTTTCTAAAGTTGGGCTTTGGCAAATTGCCAACACCCAATATGAAATGCTTTACGGCGCCTGCTTGCCTCAACATCAGCAGTACATTCGACAATGTGCGATAGAACTGAAACAACTGGGTGCACTGGGTGATACTCCGGCAAATACTGCTCTGATATGGGATCATCTGAGGCGAACGTCCAAAGAATACTTCATCCAAATGTGCAAGTAATCAATAATTATTATTTTTTTCATTTTGACATTGAATTTAATTTCACTCAATCAACTATTTTAATGATGATTGAAAATTGAAAAAGAAATATATTTATGAAATGAATTATTGCTCTATTTAAATTTTTAAACTTTATCTCTAGTGCTTATCGCCGCTTTGAACAGTGTATTGCCCCTTACAAACGTCAATGCTGGTTTACCGAACCCATAAAAGGTGAATTCGCCGTCGCCACTGAAGCGCTTGCATTTTCATGTCTGGATGGATTTTACGGTAAAATTATTATCATTATGATTTTCCATTGTTTGTTTAAAAAGAATATAAATTGCACAAAATTGATGACAATTCTCTTCTTACCAATCAATGCTGTTCAAGGAATGCTCAACAACTGGGATTGTTTGATTCGAGTGCTTACCAGAGGCGAAGTGGCGGATTGTGAAAACCGTATGCTCAAAGATAGTCAAGTATTTCTCAATCAGCCTCAAGAGTCACTTTACTTTAACCCTACAGATATCAATTCTTGCAGGTGATTTTTGGAATAATTTTTTTATTTCAATTTTAAAATCATTTGCATCTTGAATTTTAAAGGGCCCTTCAAGAGTTCATTACCTGCATAAAGTATCCCGTACAAGGTCAGTGTGGTGAAGATGCGTGGCAACATGTACGTGAAGCAGCTCAACGTCAGACGAGAGTCTATTTACCTTACTGCACTTTAACAGGGTCTCGATTCACTATTTCTCTATTCACTCTTTTTATTTGTTTACTGATAAATTATCTCAAATAGTCTGTAATTATTTTTTTTCAATAAACAGCATCAAATGGAGAATTCATTTTTTCCGAAGTAAATTTTAGTCATATTCTAACTAAATGACAGAAAAATAAATTTCCAGAAAATAAACTTTGTATAAATTAAATTAATTTAAATTAATGTATTAAACAATCATGTCCAACTGCTTAGCATAACCAAACTGTTTGTCCATTAAACTCTCACAGTCGACAGTTCGATCCTTTACGTATGACTCGTGCATATCGAATATAAATGCATCTCGTGCTTCATTCATCTTCCAGCCTTTCTGAAATATGTACTTTGAATTTAAAAGAATCAAATACACTTAAACGCAGTTTACCTCATCAGCGTAGCAGTCGAGCCGGGACTCCGCTTCAGGACCACTAAACAACAGCAACCTCTGCGCACTCTCTTTACTCACAGTTCGATATGCTCGTTCCAAGCTTTTCGCTATGGCTTCTCTGAAAAAAATTAATTTTCATATTCATAATCAAAACCTGCTGTAAATAAATAACTAGAATACAACTTTTGCATCAAAGTTTTCAGTGTTACCTAGCACTGCACAACAATGTTTCTATAAAATAAGCATAGTACGGAGAAGGAGGACTTTCCTTTGACAAAAACAGCTATAACAAAAATTAAATTCAATAATGAAAAGCTGAAAAAAATTATTGTACTTTGCTGTATGCCCCAACAATAATTGATTCTTGTAGTTTTACCGGAAAATGAATGTATATGTTATTTTGTGCCATTTCCAAATCAATGCGAGCAAGTTCCTAATGAAAAATGATATCAGTAGATATAACAACAGAAAAATCGACATTTATTATCTTCGCAGTATTCGAAACAACACTGAAACGAAATACATACCTCATGAAATTGAGAAAGATTGTTTGAGGATAGCAAATACATTAAATTCAAACCAAGCATTTCACACATTACGGGAGAACGCGAAATGTTACTGTGCGACTTTCTAAAATTTTCAGATAACTATGAACAAAAACAAGAATTTTTTTTAGTTTTTACGTCTTATCCGCATAGTAATGTTTCAGCTGAAGCATACTGCGCTCAAAATTGTCCGAATTCTCTTCTAAAACGGATAGCAGCACACTTATTTCTAAAGTATGCCCTAAAAATTTCTTATTACATACACAATTAACAATGTACAAACATAAAAACAACACCACAAAGATGCAATACAAAGATATTTTATTATAAATAATACATACGTTGCATCACAAATATTTCATCTTTCAAATCATGTGATTTAGATGTAGGTAAAAAGCTGACTTCAATAAAAGCTGTCTAAAACGTAGAGTGAACATTTCTAATCAAAAAAAATATTAAATAACCTTCAGCTGCTCCACAGTTGATCGCAATTTCTTCAAATCTCTCTGCTCTCTTTTCTTGTCCCACTCATCAACCAAAGTTTTATAATGAATTCGTAAATTCTCAATACAGACTGCCATTATTACATCTAACAAAAAATTCAGAAGTACTTAGTATATCTCCTTCTGTAAATACAGTAACAATTTAGATAATCATGTAACAAAAACTTACGATGCACAGAAAAACGTCATATCGCATATCAACTATATTGTTTGAAATTACATTTATTTTGTAATTGTGCAATTTATATTTTTTGAACACTATCAATGAATTAAGGACTACAAATCTTTCCAGCTGATTTCATCATAGCACTGCTTTATGCATACTCCTGTATCTTTACATCCTCCCAAACGCTTATTCATACATATGCATACCCTGTTGCGATAAGACGAAAAACAAAAATTTAAATATATTACGTGATTTATAGTTTTTAATCTTTAAGAATTAATACTTAGCACATTTAATCTCACAAAAAGTTTTTCTTACCTAAAAGTGGGCATTTAGAAATTTTAAAATTATATTTATTTTTACATACTTTATTTTATAGCTTGTTTAAGGTAATCTTATTTTTATAGTATTTCAGTTTTTAAAAACAAATTATTATAATGATGTTGTTAATCATTTGTACTTTATTATCATTAAATTTTGTAGTTAGTATATTGTATTTGCCATAAGATTGCTTCAGTCTTCATGATTTTGTGAATTGTCAGGTGCATAGAAATGTTAGAATATAGTATTAAATAATAGTATAATTTTTACAGTTTAAAACTTTTTAGCACCGTATATGTATCTGAATTATTTAAATATTAATTTTATTTAAAACGAATGTTTGTTAATAATGCAGTCTAGTTTTTCTTAGATTTTAGGTTGTTTTCTGTATTTTCAAGTGTGCTTTAACTGCAAATTTTTTTGTATTATTTGCATTATTTTTCTGCATTTATTTAGTGATGTTGCATTTCAGCATTGTTATCATATTGTAACTGGTTTGACTTATTTTTTAATTATTTTTGACGAATATCCAAACTTTTATTGTTATTTTTTGCGTTTGAATGTATATATTGGAAAATTTGATGAACAGAAAAAATTTTTAGTTTTTACTGTAATACTTGTTGTTTGAAGCAAACAGTTCTGTATGTTTATATAAAGTAGTGCAATATAATATTTGTTACGCGTTGTGACGAATTTGGTTTTGTAGAATTGTGATTTTTCAAAACGTTGCCATGAGTACTTGTCCAGAATGTGGTGGCAGAGAATTGGTGGAAGACAGCTCAATGGGAAACAGTGTTTGTGGAAACTGTGGTCACGTAATCAGCGAAAATGCAATTGTTTCCGAGGTGGAATTTTATGAAACTGCTGGTGGTGGGTCAGTTTTATTGGGCCAGTTTATCCATAAGGATGGGAATTCGATGAGCTTTACTGGAATGAAAGTAAGTGAACAGTTTTGCGTATTTCACGTTTTTGTTTATTGATACGAGAAATAATAGAATATGAATAGCCTGTCATCAACTGAAGTGACGTACATTAAAGTGCGAAAGCATATGGAGAACGTGGCTAGCCAGTTGCAGTTATCCCAAGCGGTTACTGAAGCAGGATTCAGGTTTTACAAAATTGCGCATGGGAGAAGTTTGACTCGAGGGCGAAAATTGTCTCACGTTATTCCATCTTTGTTATATATTGCATGCCGTCTTAACGGTGTGCCGCAGATGTTGATCGATTTCAGCGATGTGGCAGAAGTGAATGTCTTCACTCTTGGTCGGACGTTTAGCTTCCTTGCTCGTGAAATGCATTTGAAGTTGCCACCAACGGATCCTTGCATTTACGTACTCCGCTTTGCGCAGAAGTTGCGGTTCGGGGACAAAGAAAATCAGGTTGCACAAATATAATGTATTATTTAAAATTGGATTATGTTAATTGCATTTTAAATTTTGATGTTCTTTTCAACAGGTGATACATCTTGCTTTGCGTTTGATTCAGAGAATGAAAAACGACTGGATGTCTTATGGACGACGGCCAGCTGGTTTATGCGGAGCAGCGCTTATTATAGCCGCACGCTATTATGGATTTAATCGGTATTTTTATTTCAGAATTAAACTTTGAAAATATCTCGGTTATTCAAAAGTTATTTTGCAATTCTTTTGATTTTTAGAACAATATGTTTGAATATTGTTGTTTGAATTAAAAATTTTTATAGATGTGCTTATGAAATGATTATAAAGTATGTAAAGTTGATAAATTTGAATGTAATTTTTGCTATATTTACTGCAGAAAAATCAGTGGGTAATTCAATAAAGAGAAAATGATTATTTTTTTGTATGCATATATTAATTTTGTTTATTGAATGAAATAATTAATGTAGTCTGGAAAATTATTTACAAATCTTAGTGATGAGAACTAATATTTGCGATGAAAACGTTTAGGACAATCGACAATGTGGTTCGTGTTGTTCACATCGGTGCAGGGGCGTTGCGCAAGCGTCTGGATGAGTTTTGTCTTACTCCTTCTGCATCATTCACGTTGGATGAGTTTTGCAAATTTGAAATTCTTGAACAGTGCGATCCACCGTCGTTCAGGAGAAACATGGAAAAAGAAGAAATGAAAGTATGATTTATTATAATGAAATGTGGAATTGTGTTTGTCTTTAACCCATATTTCAGTTTGATTTGTGATTTTTCCAATTAATTCATTTCAGCAATTGTTGGAAGAAAAGCTGAAACCGTTTGATGAAGAACTTCGGGAAACTGAAATAAAGGTACAATTAGCGTTGAAACAGAAAGCGCGTCGTCGTTACGGTGCGTCGAGCTGGTCGTCAGATGATGAACAACAGACCGCTATGAAAGGCAGTGCTTCGGTTGATTGTTCAGAAAAATCTACAACTGCCGGCAGACTGTTGTCAGAAGGAGAAACGGCTGAAGCGTCGTCGATGTCGCTGCCAGAAATATTACCATCATCATCTTCTGAGATGCTCAGCATGGAGGATCCACAGCAGATTGATGCCAGCCAGCTGAACACGTTGGATGATTTGGACGACGATGAACTGGATGGCTATTTGCTGACTCCGGAAGAAGCGGCGTTGAAAACTAAACTTTGGATCAGGGTGAACGGTGAATTTATGAAAGAGTACGAAAAACGAAAGTTGTTGAAAGAGCAAGAAAAGGAAGAGACAAGTAAGGGACGAAAAAATTACAGAAAAAGAGGCGAAGGTGCCATTGCGGCCACACCCGGTGAAGCTATAAAGCGGATGGTGTTCGAGAAGCGTTTGTCCAAGAAGATCAACTATGAAGTGTTGATGGAAGAGGATAATTTTGAAAATGTTTCATCTCCTGTTCAACATACAACCGAAACAGCCTCTTTCACTTTTGCTGGTGAGAAATTGCAGAACGTTGTCGAAGAAGCGCCAACTGCAGTGTCGGATATAGTTGAAAAAGTGAAACAAGCCGAAGAAGCTGAAGAAGCAGTAGATTTATCGGATTCTGAAAATGTTCAAAAGAGGCCTTCACGGATAAAGTTGAAACCGAAATTCGCTACGGTAGATGTCAAGCGCAGAACTGGTTGAATGAACAGTGCTTTTCACCAAGAATAACTGGGGTTTCATAAATAGCTTTAACATATTTCTATTCGAGAGAAGATTCTTCTGCATTTAAATTTAATATTTTGTAATTTTTCCTGAATTTCTGCTTGTTGATTTATTGAATTTTATAGGCTCTCTCTGTTTTTTGACCAGTTTAAAGTGATTTTCACGTGATTTGCTCACTTGCAAACGCGTTTCGTGTTTGCATATGCTGTTTTGAATTTTAATAGAAAGAGCTTTATTTTCTTGAACTTAATTAATATGTAAAAATTTGCTTAATCAGGCTAGTAACATAGGACGTTTTATTTGAAATTTTTATAATTTTGAAAAGCATCTTTATTTGAGTAGTTTGTAAGAAAATTACTTTAACGTAATGAAGTAAAAGTGCTAATACAATTTTTACAGTAATTGAAATGCGATAGGAAGAATTGTTGCAATTAGATATCTAATTCAATAATGATAGAGATTTCAAAAAATGGTCACATCAAGGAAAATTTAAAATACGAAATGAAATTAAAATTTTGTTTGTTCTCAAATAATATGTAATCATTAAAATTCATGGAAAATGCAAACTGTCGTTTCAGATGAAAACCTGAAAAGTGACATTTTGCAATGGCAAAATGGGACATTTTGTATGTCACACGTAGCGCAATGAAATTCTGTTAAATTCTTTCTGGAAATTATACAACAAAATGTCTGTCACTTAGAAAAATCATCAGAAAAATTTTATTGCCACCATACTGCATCATGTTATTTATTTATCATGCCTCTTCTGTGTTGTAAGATAGGCAGTATGATGTGCACAGAAATAAAGATCATCAGGTATTAATAATTGTTATCAAAAATTCCATCAAGAATTCGCTGCAATTTATTGTAAAAAATGCTAAATAAATTAAAAATTAATTATTTTATCATTTATATTTTACGATTATAATGTTTAATTTGGAAAAATGATTTTTAAAAATATGAAAATATTGCACAAATGGGGGCATTTTGAGCAGTTTGATATCCGAATGAAACAAGCCAGTCCAATTATTGCTCAAGCTTTTATATTTACAAAAAATTCATTTCTTATTTTTATTCATTGATTGACTTTTGTACATTTTGCTCGCAAGCAAAAACGCTCCTGATTTGCATATGCGGCTTGGAATTTTTATTGCAAAAATTTATGCACATCTGTAAACTTTTCTCAGCAAAACTATTGACGACATTTTATTTGAAATTTTTCTAACACATAATACGATACAGAAAAATCATTACTGTTTTTAGGTCAGTGAGAATGCATTACGAAAATTTTTCTTCAAGTGAGAGCAAACTTATATTAAATCAGGAATCGGTTGTTTTTGTGCAATATGACAACAACATGATTCTTGGAAAAATAATTTGAAAATGAGAATGCTGCATACAAAAAATTTCAAGTGTTCATTCATTTTAACTTCATATAAAGTTGTTTATTATTATTATTTAATCAAATACACTTTTCTGAGGTGGCTTCAAAGTGATGAAATCACTCACTGATACAACAATTCTCATCATAGTTGTGATAAGCAATGTTCCCATACAATAAGTAAATAATAAACATATGATGATAATAATGATGATGATTACTATTATTACTAATGACATATTCAAGTAAATTGGTTTCAACTGATGATCGTTTTCACATGAGAGTCATGCATTTCTCGGCATACTTCAATTGATTCTTGTATCCAAGTTTCCATCTGAAGTGGAAAATAAAAAATGATAATTTCACAAGTAAAATGAATTAAATCAAGCTCTATACCCATTCTTCAGAAACATTGAAGAGATGAGAAAACAAACACAAAATATTCGGATCAAAAGCTGCAAAAAAATCACAGTCTTCACATTCATAATTCATTCCATCTGAAAATTTAATTCTTTAACAAAATGAAACATTTTTTCAATGCTAAAATGCCATATAGAAAAAAAACAATTAAACATGAATTTAATCATCCGAATTTTCGCATTGTTTTGTAGTGGAATTAATTAAAAATTCATTCATTTAAATTTTAATAAATTTAATTTGAAAACTTTAAAACATTTACGAAATAAATGTACAATATATTTAATAAATTACGAAATGTAAATTGAAACATTTCATTTACTATGAGTAAAAAATAATTTTAACTACTTGTAATACAATGTTTACCTGATTATCAGTTTTTTTAGAAAAAAATGCCGGATATCGGTAGGTTAAAAATGATGCTACTGAAAGGCAGAAAAAAACTTATACCTTTAGTTAAATATTGATGCTCTACTTTATAAATTGAAATCTTAGCTTGGATGAACAAAGTAGTCATTGACATCAGGTGTAATAGTGCTTTATCATAACTCTTATGAATTTAATTTAAAAATGAAACATTACTTTTTCATGAATGAAAGAAAATTTTTGCAATTCACGCAAATGATTAAAACTGGAAGTAAATAAAAGATAATAAAAATCGTTAATGACATTGTAGCTGCGCATAATATTCGGTCGGATTGTTGATTTAATTTCCCAACAAATTTAAGTGTGAGTATTTTCTAAATTAAAAAAAAAAACCAAGCACCCTTTGGTAAATATTTACGAAAACATTCCCTGAACATCCAAAAATGCTGTTTATTCATTCAAAAATGAAGATGAACCATCGCACCGGCTGCTTTCTCATACAAATACAAATACATTTTGCAAACAGATTTCCTAATAACGCTGAATGAATGGAAGAAATCACCCATAGTAGATATAGATGGGATCGTGCCTAAACTTTTTAACACGAGTGCCGCGTTTCAAAGCGATTCCACTGCCGAATTGGGCTTTCGCTTCTGTAATCAAAAAATATTTATACTTTCCCAAAAAAAACTGTTTCACAACAATGCCCAAAATCAAAAGCAGATCATAGTAATTGAAGCAAATCAAATGCAAAATTTATTATTAATATTTTACAATATGCGTAGTTGATACGTTAAAGGCGTAAAACTTACTCAGTTCTTGAGGTTGAATGGCTGAATTCATCAACTTTTCAGTATATTTCTTTCTGAACCAACCAACGATCTACACATAGTTATACATTAAACACTGAGTAGAAAATACTAAATACTTGAATAATAACTTGAAATAGCTTACTTCGTCCTGGGTTAAACCAGACGCTTTAGACAACAGAGTGACCATTTCTGGAGCTACTTCATCGGTATCTTCAAACATAATTTCCAGCATTTCCAATTGTCTTTCAGTGATCTCGTTGCCAACTGGAACTAAATCATTTCATAAATTCATTCAGCAATAAATAATAATATCGTCTTTTGTTCTCATTTCAAAATTTACTTTCTTGACAACGGGCAGTAACACGCCCTCCTCCACTTGCGGTGTTCGAAACAAGCGACTGATCATATACCAAGCCTGGCTCTGAAATTTACCATACCAAGTGAACAGGTTAGTAATAAAATAATTTTAACTCAAAAAATGTAACAGTTAATAAACTAAACAATTTAAATGAGATGAGATAAAAATTTTTCAACAAGTACCAATATCGTAAAAGTCCACTTCAATTTTCGGTACATTCGCTCGTCTGTTGAACCAATTGATAACCTGAAAAAATTGAACAATTAATTAATTAATTAATTAATTAATAGAAATAAAAGATTTCACCTTTCTGATTGGAACATCAAGCTCAGCAGCGACTTTGGTGAGTTCTTCTTTGGATGGAGCTACAGGCTTGTTGAAGAAGTGCAAAAATTCAGTCAACTGTATCGGGGAGAATTTGGAAAACAATTCACCTGCAACAATTTGTTGAACAGAACATTTCAATCAAGCTAAACTACAACAAGCTTACGTTCACCAAGTTTCGCACCAACTCCAAGAGCACTTTTACGCAACCTGTGACGGCGATGAACAAACCAATTTGTAATCTGAAATGGAAAAATTAGCATCTTGAAATTTGTAAAATTAAATCGACAAAACAACTGCAGTTGGGTGGAGAATAGTTTTAACATGAAAACATTGAACGTAAATTCAACAACGGTAGAAATTATCATGATTACGACAAACAATTCCAGGTCAATTGTTAGACAATAAATAAAGGATTGTTTGCCTTGAATAGCTTCTCCACATATAAGCAACAATTTGCAAAGAGAGAGATAGGCAAAAATGCCATTGGCACAAGTTAACAACAGCAGCATGCAAAAGGCAAGATGCAATTTTGAAAAAAAAGTATTACTAATTTGGCAAATATTTACACATTAAACAAACTCGCATCAAAAAACCAAATATGGAATAAAAGACAAACAAAAATAACAATAATAGAAAAGCCAAAGGAAAGTAAACGTAATCATTGACGTACTTGACTTTCTGTCAAGCCCAATTCTGAGCACAGTTCTGCTTGTTCTGTAGCGGAGATGTACTTTTTCTTCTCAAACAAAGTCGACAACCGTTCATACTGTCGTTTGCTCAACAGCTGGCGACTGAAATCTGAAATTCATAAAAAAACACACACAAATGATACACACAACATACAAAAAAAACGCAAATAAAAATTCCAACTAAAACATGATTTTCTAAAATTCATACTTTGCACACTCGGCGGTGATGCTGGAGCCGCTTCAGCACCGGTTGGACCGAAAACAGAAATTAAACAATTACACAAAAACTATTCACCATTTTCACAGAGCATACCTTCGCCACCACTGCTGCCGCAAGATTCCATGTTATTTCGAGCACGACGTTTTTCGTTGAACCAACAAGATATCTACAAAGAATCGTAAATAGCAATGCGTCACAACAGCCGGAAAAGCAAACAGAAATTGCGCTTTATTAATTGATTAAACGCGTTATTAGCACTGAACGTGATTCACCAGTGTCAGTGGACTTTTGAAATAAATTAAACAAAAATAAATTTAAAAAAAATCAACGCAGCCAAATTTTGGGGAAAAACCGCGTACCGACTGACAAACCTTGAACAAAAGATCACAAAAATGCTACAGTACAGACTCCCGCAGGTAAAGTAGGTACAAATTTGACGTGAACACCAATTGTAATAATTAATTAAAAAATATTTGAAATTGAATAAGAAAATATTTTTTAAATTTTAATAAATAAATTTATTATTCAATTATTTTTTGAAATATAACAGTTAATGTTTTTTGCATATGGTAAATATTATGAAGAAAAAAAAAGAAAAGATAAATCACCCGATGAATGCTGACGTTGAATTCTTCGGCAAGGTTTCTTTTCACTTCGGTCGACGGATATCGGTTTGAAGCGAACAAGTTTAACAATTTTTCTCTCTGAACAGGACTGAATCGATGCATAGCTGCATAATAAATGATATTTTGAAGAAGAAGAATTTAAGAAAAAAAAATATGCATGATTTCTTATTTACTTACGCCGAAAGCTTGCATCACTACCCGTATGTCGAGTCATCCAGCTACGTGCTGTGAGTCTCTATAAATGAATATATATATTTTTTTTTCATTTTTATTGCAATTGAAGAGATCAAAATAAAAAACAGCTAGCTAACGCGACACTATTCAATTCGAACAAATGAAATATGCAACGTTTTTCCGTTTTATGTCTGCTGTGGAATTATTTCATGTGGACAATTGATCAGAATGTATATAAAGAAAGTGAGAGTTTGAATTTTACAATAAATACAAACACATGTATATATGTTGAACACAATGTTCAATATTTCGATCAAAGAATTAAAAATGCTCTGAAAAGTTGTGCTATTAGTGGTGCTGTTTTGAAAAATTGAATTGCTGGTCATTATGCAGCATCTTTGTCGCTTGTTGAAAAATCCAATTACTTCTGCGCAACGACGTGAAAAATAATATTCTCCATTTCAAAATTAATTGTTCTTCAGTGTAGATTTTGATTTCAAATTTAAAGTAAAAATTATACAAAATAAAATAAATTTTGTTTTTGCAATTGTTTTTTTCTTCCTCAGAGTTTTGAAAATATTGAATTTTGAATTAAACGACTGACTGACTGACTGACTGGTGCTTGTGTGTTCAATAATGCTAGGGTGTTTTTGAATGATTTGTACGCTTGGCTGTGTGGTGTGTGTAAATCAAGTATATTGATCGATTTCAGAATCAATAATACGTCAGTAATGTGCAGCAACATTTGACCACATTATTTGACCACAAGTGAAAAATATGCAAAAGCAATTTCAAATGAGGCAAGCATATTTCAGCAAAACACACAAACAAAACAGAAAATGAGCAATATTTCGCGTAACATGTGAAGAGCATAAGCGACTTGAATTTACCTTTGCAGAACGCAAACTGCGTTTCATATCTTCAAATGCTTTCGCTCGTTCAGCTGTCATTTTTCATGTAAATGGTGCAATTAACAAAAATGCATCCCGGTAAATGCAACGGCTGAAACAATAATGCATTTCACACACTGCTGCTGTAATAACTCTCACAATGACGCATTAACGCTGATCAAATTTTTATCAATTGTCATTACAATTTTGATTACCAGCAAAATAAATAATAATAATACAAACATATACAGAAACACTTGCAATTTCAAATTACTTGTATTTCTACTAGCCAATGTCGCAATGCAAATCGACAAAAACTAGTTGTGGTTTAATAACAACTTTTCATGTCAAACTCTGCAATTTTTCATCGACAACCTGAAAACACATGCCACATTACACAGTTCATATCATACATATACGTATTATGTAAATAAATTTGAAATTCTGACGACGGCAATAATTTATTTGCTTGTGTAATAATTATGTAAAGATTTTTTTAATTTTGAAAAAAAAACATTTATTCAATGCAAAAAAAAAGTGTTTCTTCAACTGCACAACAATCTGCAGAAGCGCTAACGAAAACGAACCTAACGAAACGCACCACTGAACAGCACAACAGGTCCTCACTTCGCTACCAATTCAACATTCTGCAAACTATGCGCTCAAAACAATGCTGCTTGCTTTATTCAGAAAATAAACAAACATACAAACAAACAAACAAACATACATACATACATACATACATACAAATACATCCGTGCAAAATGCATACAAACAAAAATGGATGGCATTTTAAATCATTGCAGCAACAACATTTGAAAACAAAAATTTTTGAAAATGCAAATCTGAAACAACAATTTCGCAGCCACGCTCTACGTTAAAAATGATTTAAAAAAATAATTAATTATTTTTTAATATTAAAAAACTTTTTAAAAAATTACCATTTCACAATTATCCTCATGAAAATTGTACAATTTTGTCGAATACGAAAATGGCACAATAATGTTCATTTTGTCGCAAAATGTGGCAATTTTTTTTTCATTGCTTCCACTTTTGAAATGTCACAATTATAGAATTTCTGTATATTAAAAAGAAAATTACGTACAAATTCTATACTGTAATGGATAACATTACCACAACAGCTTCGAGTGTTTAAGTGCGGCTGTAGTCGATGCGATGGTAAATTATCTTTTTACGAGCCTGTTTGGTGTTTTTAAAACGTCCCTTCTGACACGAATATGCCAATTTTTCAAGCTGCCATCGCCATTTCATTTATTTCACGTAAATAATTATTTTCAAATAAAAAATGCTGCATCATGTAACCGTTTCAGAATTTATTACCGTCACTGTGTGTCGTCGTCGTCGTCTGAAAACAAGAATATTGTTCAGTGCAATAAAAAAAAGAGAGAAATATCAAATGCTTACGTTTGGAAAGACAGCTTCAAAATTCTGCTACAAATTGCAAGATGTGGAAACTTATTATTAGAAAATTGAACAATTGAAATAAAAAATTGTCATTTCATCAAAGCAGCTTTTGAAAGTTTCTTCTTTTTCGATTTCACATCTTCACCATGTTCATTTTGAATCAATCTTTTCACTTCTCTATTCATGCGCTCGAAAAATGCCGTCGACTTTGCCGTATCAAAAGTCTATGAAATTTCAATTTAAATAAAAAAATTTTCTTTTTCACTATTAAGAAAATTAATTTACCTTCGCAGTTCGAACAGTTCCAACTTTTTGCAGCAATTTCATCTTATCCTTCGGAACCATTTGCTTCGCATTGTTGTTAGCTTGATGCTTAGCACGCAAGCGTTTCAAACGCTTCAACTTCCGTCTAGCACGGTTCCTATCCGTTCTGGTCATCTCCTCCGGTGCCATTGGCAAATGTGCAGCTTTTTCCTTGACTTCTTCCGGTGCTAGAAGTGTAGAATCCGCAACAGCAATTGGCGCCACCTCTTCCATCATCACACTGGGCATATTGTCCACTACTTTCAATTCTGGAACTGGCTGAAACAATTTCAATATAAATAATAAGAATGAACAACTTTTCAATGAATTTATAAATCCACAAATAAATAAATAAATAACAAATGCACACCGCTTTTGGAGTGTAGTGAAAATTAGTCAATGCATCCAGTTTGAAAAACAAATCTTTCAAACCTTTGCGAATCTCTTCGTGTGCTGGATTTTTCTGCTCTTCTTCCAACTTCTGAAAACGTTTTCAAAATTGATAATTTAAAATTTTTTCTTAAAAAAATATATTCATTAACCTGTGTCTTTTTAAGATATTCTTGTTCATAAATTTCACTCAACGATTGCTTCGATTTTTGCTGATCCAAAATCAACTTATTCTTGTAAGCAGCCGGTTCAGTAATTGGCTTCACTTTGCGAACGGGATCGTCCCAAGCCTGAATGAAAATAGCTTGCTTATTATATTCAAAAAAAAGAAACTCAAACGTTTAATTACTCCATCTCGAATACGTCTTTTGATCATTTCTTCCAAATTCATGGACGATTCAGCCGTTATTATCGGTGCTTAAAAAAATAAAACTTTTTAACATACACAAAATGCAGATTTGAAAAATTTTAAATTCAACTTACGCAATTTTGTAGCACGGTCAAAGAGCAAATTTTCAGAAAGCAGTGAATTTTCTGGCCTCGCTTTAGCCATTACTTCTCCTCCCATTTGCCAAGATTTTTCTTTCAAATTTTGCTCTTCCAGTTCACTGATTGTCTTTCGCATCTGAAATACTCGCCATTTTGCATCGATCCCAATAGTACCTTTCTTATTTTTTTTAATTTAAAACACTAAATCCTTTTTGATTAAAATACTTCATTCTGAATTGTACATACCCGTTCCTGACGTTTCTGGAAAGAGGATTTTTTTTCTTGTTTGCTTTCCTCCTGTGGAACTGGATCAAAAAATTCAGAATAATGATAATGCTTTCCACCTTCCTAAATATATCTTTTTCAATTTCACTATATGAAAAATGATTTACTAATAAATTATTCACCTTATCCTCATCAATTTCTTCGTATTCATCCAACTCTTCGTTACTAGATTCTGCTTTTCCCTCATTTTCATCCATTTTGTTCAAAAAATTTTCCATTTCATCTCGATTAAAAAATTTATCCGCTTTTGTTGATTTTATATCATCATATTTTTTTATTTCTTCTTCGTCTTCTTCGTCTGCATCTGTCTCATCCAACTCTTCATCATCAATTTCTTCATCATCTATTTGTTCATCATCATCATCTCCTTCTTCTTCATCCATTTCTTCTTCTTCTTCATCCACTTCTTCCTCTTCATCTACTTCATCATCATCTTCTTCTTCATCTGTTTTATCTTTTTCATCGTCATTGTTTTCCAGTTCTTCATCAGCAGAATATTCCTCATTTCTAACATTAAAATATTCTGCTAAACTGGTACTCATATCCACATCCCCTTTCACTTCCAAATCAGAAGCATAAATTTCATCGTCGTCTGAATAAGGCAAATCATCATCATCGCCTTGAACAGTTCCAGCATAACCAACACATTTTAAAGCCTGCCGAACAATCCGCAAACGATCTTTGTTGTGCAGATCGACCTGCTGCCATATGGACTCCTCATCAAAACCGTCTACGTGAAGATTTGGAAGCGCTGATTTTTCGCCAACACTAGCCGACGGTAAACATTGTCTCAAATTATCATAACATTCTTTGAAATCTTTGAGAAAACTTAAACTTTCCCCACTTGAGCTTCTAAAATCAAATTTCTTCAAATGCAAAATATAATATTTTTAATTACGATAGTAAAAATTAAAGTTTGCATTAAACCAAATGAAAGAAAAGAAGAAAAGTATTTATAATAGTAGACAACACACTAACATGCATGATAAACGACAGGCGGCAATTAATTTATTCTTAAAGAACGAATTGTAATTAAAAAAACCCTGCTCTAAAATTCTTAATCATTAAAAAAATTACCGCGGAAATTAATAACACATTCTATAGCTTTCATTCATTTAACTTTAACAAAAACTTTATATATGCACTTAATACGCTAAAAAGCCTAACCTTAAATAAAAGGAAAAACGCAAAAAAACTAAAATAAAAAACAATGCAAAACAACATGCGTAAAAAATCACTTCATAAATTAAAGTGATTTTCAGCAACAATACTGCAAAAAAAGTTTTAAACTTACACTTGAATAAATTCATCCGGCACTTCTATGTATTTCAATATGCTCTCCCAAGAACTAATTTTTTTATCCACATCCATGAGAAAAATGTTTTTGATTATCTAAATAACAATAAACATGGTTACTGTAAAGGAATCACGTACAACACTTATCAACAATGACTTACTGTAACGCAAAATATCCTGAAAAAAATTAAAAACGGTAGCTTATATTTAAAAAATAATACTTTTAAACATTTTATCATTATTATTTTTTATATTATTATATTTACCATTATTTTTACATATCTTTGCTTGTTTTATTTCAAAAATAAAAGTAAGACATAAGACATCGTACTTGAAAATGCTAATAACTGTATTGAAATTTGTACTGGGCATTTTTTTGGCTTAATTTTTTAATCATTTTTTTATGTTCAATATAATAAGAAATTTTAAAATTTAAATAATTAAAGAAAATAAATGTATAAACATGAGACGTTCTTTTTTTAAAAAATGATGAATGATGAACTGTTGTTTAATTAAGTGAGTTAATGACAGTCTGCATCTTTTTCAAAATTTATTGCTTCTTATAGTATATATTTTCATTTAAACAAGTTTACACTTTAGGCTTAATTCACTCAGATGACAACAGAAATTATCGTTGACGAAGATTCAGATGTCGACGAGAATGTTCACTTATCTTGTTTAGCGCATCATGAAATTCCTTCTTATTTTGGTGAATATTGTTTGGCTGACTTGCCTTCAGAAATTCAAGAATATTTGATTATGCAACTTGACGTGCCCAAGCTTGGAATTTATTTTAAAAATTGGGAATGGCTTGCCGACAGTTTGGGAATGAAACCCGAAGCTATTAAAGTAGGCTAATCACTTTTTAAAAATTTAGTATTGCTTTTTATCATTTCACAACTTTTACAGCTAATCTATCAGTTACTTTTAGCGACTGCAAATTGAAAATTATTAACGCACAATTGCATTTTTAATTGAAGATGAATTTTAGTACCTCAGAGATCGAGTACAACATCCTCAAAGTCCTACTGCCGAATTGTTGAAACATTACAGAGATATGAAATTAGATGTTTTTATGCGTATTATTCGCGATGATTTGCAACGTTTAGATATATTTTCACACGTCAGAAAGTTGTTAATAAGTAAGTTTTAATATTTTTTAGCGGTTATACATTGTTTGCAATTTGAAAACGAGCAATAAATTTTATAGCTAGCAGTAAATTATTTATTTAAAACAGACTGAAAACGTTATATTCTGGATATTTATATTAATTATGAAGCATTGAATTAAATGTTGTTTTTTAGATTTGAAATCTCAGCAAGAAAATGCCCCTAATATAAATATTCAGTTTCCATCTTCATATTCAAATAGAGATCGAGGTAAGTATTGTTTTATTCTACAAAAAAGTATATTTCGATAGTTATGTATTTTATTTTTTTTAGAAACGCCAAATGTTACTTCAAGTGCAAGCGATATGCAAAATGCAGATTCTGCATATGGTCGCGCTTCTTCTTCTGCCACACAGGGTGTTAACAGCAGCAAATTTGGGTTTGCATATGTTGATATTCATTTAAAATTGTCATTTATTGTTTTTTTAACTTCGAAATTCAGATATAATGATTTATACTAGATAATATTTATTATATTTAATTAAATTTATATAAATGTTTTATTAATTGCTAAAACCATTTTGATGAAACTGTAATTTTATTGCATTTTTTGATGGATATAGAATCAGCGTCATTGCTGCTTTATTTATTAATTTATGGAAAACTTTAACGGCTGTATTTTACACTAAGAGCAGACGCAGTTTATAAAGAGTACATTTTAGATTTTGTAATAACTAAAATGCTTTCAGGGATGCTTCTTCTTCCATGCGTTTGATACATCCAGTTAGTGGTAATTTTGGTTATTTTTGATATTTAATGTTTATATTTTATTGCGTTTTACTTTTAAGATGACTGTATTTTAATTGTGACCTATGGACAGTCGAATTATTTGTCTAAGCATTTGTCATGGCTTTGCAAAAATTTAGCAGCTTATGGTTCAGAAGTGATTCGAAGTGATCAACTATCATTTGATGCTACTGTTGATTTGGATGGCTTCTTGCTGAAACAGTTTAATCAAGTAAGGCACTTATACATATAGTCAATAAATAATAATGCATTTAAATTTCTTAAGTGTGAAAGTATTATTTTGTTTTTCAGGCATTTGCAATAATGATTATTTGTACGCCAGAATTTCGACGCATTGTTGAAGAGGATGCTCACGATGATCAATCAGCTCAAGTAGTGAAGTTTCTGTTTCGGTTGATATCAGCGGAATATCGCAGTTTGGGATGTAAAAATTATCGTTTTCGTCCTGTACTGTTTCAGAAATATTCAATGAATGACGTGCCATCTATTTTGAAAAATACTCTCATTCACCGTTGGCCAGAACAGCACGAACAATTGATGGATTTGATATTTTCTTCAAGAAAATAATTCCCACCATTGTTGTTTAAGGAATTTATTTTTGAACTAAAAACATTGAAATATACTAAGATTGTATTTAGAATTGGAGGGTTATAATTTTTGAAGATGGCATGCAAGCAACACAAGAAGGACTTGCATAACAACACAACGGTACATAAATATTACGAAACGCTTTTACATAACTTTTTGGTGATTTTCAATGATGAATTTTAATTGAAACAATAATAAACATGCGTTACATTTCTTATGAGAAATGGTAAACTGAGCTAAGCAGTTTGCTTAGAGTATATTTGTAAAGATCATTGAAAATGTAAGTTAACGCAGTATAAATGCTGCTTCATTGATAGTCAGTATTAGTTGTCATCTAAATCTGAATCTGGTGCCAAAACCGTATCTTGCTCTTCGCATTCCTCTAATAATATCGAATCTTGAGACCAGTTTAGAAAAAGATTTCCTTTAGGCTAAAATATTCAAATGTTTAAGCATTTGTTAAACAAAAAAATGAATATATCACTTGCCTTTTTCTTTGGAGGAGCTCCTTTTTCCGACAACGTTCTACCCATCACAGATTCTCTCTTGTCTGTTGCTTGCAAAATAGATGTAGAATTATCGAGGGAAGCACATTTACGAGTACTTGTAACTATTACAAAAACAAAAAGACAATACATATATCACATTAAAAGTATACAGTAGTTTTTCTTACTAAAATGAGAATCGTTTGAAATGGAAATTTCAGCTAATGAACTTTTCATCGATGCCATCTGTAGCTTTTCTACTGAATTCTTTAAAACTGATTTTTCTTGTGATGCATTTTCAGAAATACTCGTCGAGTTATTCTGTTTTGAGCCCGGCGTAATCTGTATTGAACTATACTGTACAGAAAGTGTAGCCAAAACGTATTCTGCACTGAAATCGCCACAATTTTCCAAACTGAATATTATAGGTCTGAAAAGTGCTGAATTTTAAGTTTGCGTTTAATGAAAACCAAAAAGCTTACTTTCCAGGTTCGCTGAACAAAAACACTATCGGCACGTGAAAATATTCTACAAAATGAAGCAATGCCTAAACACATGAAGTGTAATCCATACAGAAACAGTGCATCTCGATAATTTCTAAAATTAAGTACTCTAAATTCTTTCAAAGTAAAAGTAAGCTCTGATTTCACATGTACATCAAAAGTCAAAAATTCAGCAACATTTAAACGTAATTCAGTTTTTGGGACTTTATCTGGTTCTAGAAAATGTAAATCACATAAATTATGACAATAATAAATGATTAAAATAAAATTAAAAGAACCAGGTTCATCTTCTACAAAATTTCTGAACATCATTTCCTGATCGCTGACCAATAATGTCACTTCTTCTTGATTTAATTGAAAACTTCGATGCACCGCCTCAAGAAGAGTCTGGCACGGAGCCACTACTCTGTTTTTACATGTATTGCGATCAAAAAGTGATTGCATAGCTTCGCATTCAATTAACGATAAGCAATATTTCCGTATAATGCCTTGAGATGTTAAGTTTGCAAAAAACAAAATACAAAAAATCACAATTTTACAGAATGCTTACCATACTTGAAATGTAGTGTAATTTTTAAAGCAGATTCCGCAAAAGCAATTTTGATTTCGCAGGTTTCAGCGTTTGTCAATGCTCTCAGCGTGAGAACAGCAGACTATATAAGCATCAGTTTGTTTGTTTTCACTTCAAGCGATTAAATATAACCTTTCACCTTCATTGAAATTTTGCAATAATTTTCCGACGTATGATCAACAAAAGCAACTCGACGATTCAGAGAAGAATCCGAAATTGGAGTATCTACGCCCCGAATGAAAGAGATAAAAAACTTTGGTGAAAATTGAAAGCAGGCATAGCCGGAACGTGATGCGTTTACTGTCTTTAAAAATAACTAAATAACACTGTTTATATTATTTTTGACAATGCTAAAGAAATTTCTGCATAAGACAGAACTATGCTTGAAATGAACAAGAAAGTATTGGAAATAGTTGGAACAAAAAGAAAAACGACTAAAACAATACTTACACCTTCTGGTTTTGCTTCAAGATAAAGGTCTTCTCCTGGAAGCTTAGACAACGCTTGTAAAGCTCGAGAAAATACTAAAAGTTATTAATTAAAAAAATGCTTTTACAATTTAAAAAGAACCTTTTAAGTTGCCAGAAGATATAACACAATTCATTGTTCAAAATTTTTTCTAAGTGGAAATTTTATTATGTAACCATACCATACTTCTTTCAATATGATTTTTCTTATTTATTTCGCACAGCAACTCATTTAAAACTACAGTATAAAAATAAGTAAGATCATTTATTATGCATATATTTATTTAGAATAATAAAATGATCAATAAATTCTACTTATTTAAATAAATTTAATCAAAAAACGTTGTTTGAAATTATTTTAACAATATTTCACTTTAATGCATTAAATTAAAATGTGAAATTAATATATGTAAAATTATAAAATAATGTCTACTTAAAATTTCAATTTTTCAGAAATATATAATTAGAACTATAAAAAACATCTCTCTATTTCTTGATCAATTAAATCAGTAATTAAAAATTTTTTGCTGTCAAACTGTTATACAGTAGAATTCGGTTATAACGATGTCTCGGCTATTGCGATAGAAATAAATTTAACCGTAAATGTATCAATAAACAAAGTGTATGTGTGCAAACTCGGTTATATCGATACTCGGTTATAATGATCAAGATCTCTGTCCCCCAAGCCCATCGTTATAACCGAGTTCCACTCTATTTCAATTTTTTGCAAAATTTGATACTTTCAGGCAAATCACTTAACATTCAAAGCTGCTTAATTCTTTTATTTATCTCTAGTTGCTTTGGATTTACAAAATTTTGCTAATTAATACTAATTAATCGTGAGGTATTTTTTAAAATACTGCCAATGTTGCTGCTGAATCATGATTACTTTTTGTTTTGCTGTGTTACTTTTGTTAGTTATGCAAGATTCTTTTACCATATTTTACTTCAGAGAACCAGTAATTGAAAAAGATAATTGTATTATTTGATATTCTTTAATAACTTTTAGAAATATTTAATGCTGATTGAATGATTTTATATTTTAACAATAAACAACTTGCTAATTAAGAAGATAATAAACATTAAAATTTTTAATAAACATGAACAAACAAAATTTATAGCAATTACAAAATTTTTTTCTTTTCTATAATGCAGTTTTGAATTATTTTGTATTCATTATATCAGATTAAGAATATTATAAACAAACGTTTAAATATTTGTAATTGCTGCGTAATGTGGAAAGCTAAATCAATTTGATTTAAACTATTCTATAGAATACTGCTATTGAATTATTAAGTTCTACTGAAAAACTCTGTATTAAATTTAATGTGATTGTTATATGAAAAAACAAAATAATTAATTTAAACAAATTAGCGTTGAACATATTTTAAAGTAAAAATCTCTCTTAGGAACAGCATTACATTACATTTTATCTCTCTTAGGAACAGCATTACATTACATAACATTTTAATTAAATTTTCAATTTCATTTGTATAACCACTAATGGATAATCAGTTTCAAAAGTATTTTACCCCTTAAAAGTTAAAAATAGTTCAAACTCTTCAAAGAGTTTAAAAATCTATTCTTTATTTTTGTTTTAACGCTGTTTTAAAAATTTACATCTGTTCGTTGGTTAGATTTATCGAGAATCGTTTTACTGATAAGAGCAAAACGTTTTTCATTTTGGAATTTAATCATTTCAAACAGACACAACAAAAAAAGTTCAATTTTGTTTAATATTGCTTCCAATGTTTATGCAGAAATGCTCCTCGATGATTTTAAATGAATTACTGGTAGTTGGACTTGCTAGGCTGATCAAGATTTATGCACAGTAGTTTATTATTGCCAAAAATCGAAAGTTACGATGAAAACATCAGAATAAACATTTTTTGAAATAAATGATGCACATTGAGACTTCAAAATTGTTTCTTTTATTATGAAATTGAATAGTGTATCAATTTAACATAATCTGCAACTTTGAGCGCAATGGCAACATTCTCTTTACAAGTTAATGGAATGTTCGTTTTTTGATTCCAAGAATTAGGCTAAGCTATCAGATGTTGAGCAGTCCACAGAAGTGAAAACGGAATCAAACAAATTATAACATTTTCACGCAATGTTTAATTGTTAAAATCACTTCGTAAATGTATTTTATTGTACTTGATTGTTAAATAGTTACTGTAATATTAAAAGAAATGAAGTATTTAAGCAACGGATTTGCATGCAAACTCTTCGCAGTATAGTGTTTGAATGGCGAAAAATATTACAAGTATGATAGTTTTTATTCAATCATTTTGTATATTTACAAAATTTCAAGCATTTTTAAAAAATTTTAATGCAGTTTTCATTTATTTTATTTAAGGTTTGTTATGTTGTCTGGCTAGTTTCTTTCATAAATAATGACCAGCTTTATTTTGTTTAACAGGAACCTATTCGACAAACTGCAGCATTTCAGTATTTGATGAAACAATATAGAAAGCATCAAGTTGCTGAGCGTGATGTTTGTAAAAATTCAAAACAGCTGAAAAGCCTTGCCGATACATATTTGATTTATTTGCAAAGTACGAGAATGTTAAAGGTTTGCTTGTGAGAATATCTTTAAAAAATGTTACTTTTTTTGAAAATTGCATTAATTTATACTTGATTTTACAGCAACTGGAAGATAAATATTATCATAAAACTGGTGTAACGACGGAAGAAGCAGCTGCAAAAGTTGGTTTGAAGCTTCCCGAGAAAAAAAATATCTCAGATTCATAAAAATGGATAATTCGGAAGACTGATGTGGAAAAAGGTTTTGTAAATTGACTGAATAAATAGTAATTATATAGAATGTTGTTTTGTTTATTGACTAATTTTATGTACCTGAATATTTAATTTAATTTGTAATCTGATCTCGCAGAACTGATATATTATTACTGTTACATTTAAAATGTAGGAAGTGAAAACAGTACAATTTTTGGAATTTAAGATTTCATATATAATATGCAGACGTATGGCTGCTGAAATATTTTTAATTTGAAGATTGAGACTGATTTTTTTTTAAGTATATCCTGCATGGTTTCCAAAGAAATGGCTTCTAGTGTTGCAGTTTATGAATAATGTAATTATAAGTTTGGTAAAAATTGAGTATGTAGTGTAATCATACGAATATTTTAATATAAAAAAAGCAAGTGATATTTTATTGTGAATTTTAATTCAATAACTCCGAAAGTGTTTCAATGCATTTGCAACTTTTGAAAATCAGTTCGTATTATTTATAGAAAAAAAAGGATGAAAAGAAATATTGATTGTGTTATTTTTATATTTAGTCAATGGCTTGTCAACGCCGCCTGCTTGATTTATCGTCGCTAATAATCTGCGAAAGTGAGCAGAATGGCATATCGGAAAGTGTCGATCGAATTTTTCCTTAACAAACCCTTTTCACTATTTACCACTCGAACAGATGAATATATATATATATATATATTTTTTTTTATTGTTGTTTGAAAAAGAAAACAACAAAAATTATATCGAATAGTAAAAGTACAAGTTTTTGAAAATTTGAAATTAATATATTTTTTATATTTATAAATTTTACACACACATTTATTTATTTATTTATTTATGCTTTATTGAAGATTATTTAAAATGATGATTATTTTGATGAACATCTGGAAGTTGTGATATTCACATTGCAAGCTGTAGAATCAATATGAATTATCATCAAATTTACTTGTGGTATTTAAATAAAAATATTTCTTTTTTCATTATGAAATTATTAGTAATATTTAGATTAGATTAGATTAGATTAGATTAAAGAAAACATCATTTTATTTTACTGCTAGCATTCATTACTTGGATGCTGTAATTTGCAAATGAGCAACTTTGAAAACAGTGTTAAATTAAATTTTTTCATTATTTAAAAAACTGATTAATGATTAGAGAAATGATTTGGTTTATTTCAAATTAGTTTAATGAATATTGCAATCTTTTTGAAATCGTTGCTTAGCAGCCAAAGCTGCCAAATGCGTTTGTGCATTTAATTATTGTCTGATATGTGTAATAGATTGCTTTGTTTCTTCTTTTTTTTTTGTATCATCTGAAAAGAAAAACCCAACAGCATCGTCTGTTCACTTAAATAAATTGCCAAACGACCACTAATATTGAAGTTTAATGATAAAATGAAAAATTGATCAACAAAAGGGGAAATAAAATTTCCACACAATGAAATCCATAATTGAATTATGAAGCAGACAGAGGATTTGTTTTGTTTTAATACTTATTAATTCGAGTGTATGAATCGATATAATTTCATGATGTTGTTATCAAATGGTTCCAGTTGCATGCAAATGATTGTAAAAGTTAAAAATAATGGACATTAATAAAAATAAATTACTTTTAATCTTATAAGATTTCTTAGAATATAATAGTTGAAAGAAATGAAAATTTTTAGAAACAATTGAAATACAATTTTGCTACAGAAAATTTACTTGTAATAAATAATTTTTTCTTTAATTTAATCAAAATTTTACTACATGCATGTTGAGATGAAATTATTATAGAATATTCTGAAGTAATAAATTCCAGTTGACCAACCAACAAATTTAGTGAATATTGAAAGAAAAAAATTTTATTATTTTTTTTTTTGAATTGAAATAAATAAAAACCAATTTTAATAATGATGAATTAAATTTATATTTAAAAAAAAAGGGTATAATAACTGTTGTCTGACAGCAAGCGACAAAACAAAAGAAGAATTATTTCAAAATGGCATCGCTTTTTCAACGTTGTAAAATTGTTTTCCGTGTTTATACTCAACAAATGAATAAGTGAATGAATCATCATTATCATTATCATTATCATCATTGAAATTGATCACAGCTGAGTGAATTTGATTGAAATGGAAAAAATATTGTCGATTTTTCTAAATTTGAACGTGAATCATCAGATTGCAGTACTTAAATACATCCGCAATGTTGAATTAATTTTTTCAAATTTTGCAAATATGTTGTTCGCACGTTTTGCATGATTTTGGATTTGCAAATTTCAGATAACAGATGTTCGAATGAAAAAAAAAATAATTTTTGAAAGTATACATCTTTGGAGAGGAAAAGAGAGAGAAAAAGAGAAATGCAACTTTTGCTATTATTTTTCTGCTCATAAAGTCAAGTTATAAAATAAAAAATTATATAAAATTGTTAACTGGGTTAACAACCTCCGTTCGTCTGCATTGTTTAATATACACATATCTGCTATTTATAGATGTATGTATAATGTAGAGTGGCTTTCTTTAAATTCTAGTTTAAAAATGATATGACGCCCTTCAACATGTCCTAAAAATTATTCATCATTTCTCATACAATGAGTGTTGAAAGTGTTTTTCACGCAGCAATCAAAAGTAACAATGACAATGAATAGCTTGTCAATTTTGAATGCTTTGATCAAAGTTGCTTTGTGCAATTGCCATGTATTGATTTATATATATATATATATATATATATATATATATAGATATATACATGTGTATGTATGTATGTATTTGCATTTTAATAGTTTTGTTGTTGTTTTTTGATTGCAAAATGAGCAACTGATTTTGTTCGGTTCAGTAACAACATTGAATAATGTTTCTGTTTCATTGAGGATGATTTGTTTCCGCAATTACGGTTTAAGCAAGCGCTATTGGTAAGGAAAAGCAGGAGGAGGAGTTGGAGGAGGAGAAGTGGGAAGGAAAAAATCAATTTCCGAGCTTGAAGACCCTGAGCAAAGGGTTGTTTCGATTTTCTTTGGCCTTTTTGCCAGTGAACAACAGCAAATCGAAACCTTTTCCACACAATCCCTGCCCGACGGCCCCAACTCCGCATTATCTATACATCTATCTATCCATAATCGCTACGGCTAACGATCAATTGAGAACCTGCCAACTTGGTAAACAACGTTGTTGTTACGGTCCGACGCCGGACAGACGGACGGACAAAGGTCATCCCGTGGCTAGTGTAAATGAAAATTTCTTCCTCTTTCCCACCCTTTTGTATTCTGATCACAATACACAACACACAATCGGATGCATGATTCATCATGGTCAATATATTGAGAAATGATCAATCGTTGATTCATCCGAAAGATTGTGATTTTACAAAGTTGGTTTTTTGTCGGCTGAATTTGAATGCATGATACAAGCCAGCAACAGCACCAGCAGCCATCGCATATTTCTACTTACTTACTCGAAATTAGTTTTTCTGCAACAAAATCAATACAAACATGTTGTGATGATGCCGAAGGGAAAGAGAGAGAAAAAAAATCACAACAACAACAACATCCAAACAAACAAACAAACAAATACACGCATGTTGTGAAGAGAAAGAAAATGCTCCAGGGCAAGATGGTTCAATCATGCATTTTCTTCCAATATAGCCAGCAACAACGGGAAGGATGATGATTGTTGGAAAAGCACAGCTGCTGGCTGCTAGAGTTGAAGCCAAGCGCGTCGAAAAAGAATGATGCATTGTGGTCGTCGTGCAGAATCCAAAGATTAACTACTCCTTGAGCTGAGTCAATCTCGACCAATTTTTCTGTCCCGGCTAAAATTGGATCAACACCAACCAACCGACCGACCAAGCTGATGATGATTGTATGTGCACGGATGATCGTGTTGTTCAGTCGATTCTGCTCATTTTCATGCCTCTTCCCTTCATCACACAAAGAACGATAGCTGGCCAACAAGCAGAGTATGCTAATCAAGAAGATTCGTCGCTCGAAAACTGCTAGGAAACCATAGTAATCACCATTATACCACACCACTACAGCTGCTGCTGCTTTTGCTGCAAGGTTGTTTTTTTGCAATTTCTTTTTTCAAAAAATATAAATAAACATTAAACATAATTTATCTTTAATACAAAAAATATTCAATTGAAACAAAAAACAAAAAATAAAACTGTCACACGAAACGATTTTCATCCGTTGTAGTCAATTGCTGCAGCAGTCTTCGTGTTGTCTGCACACAACAGAATTGGAACAGATCAACCAACCAACGCGAACAAAATTGGTGTAATTTTTTCAAATATATATAAATAGAACGAAAATTTTTCTCAACGATCAAAAAAACTTAATTCAATAGCTGTGATCTCCTTCTATTTTTTAGTTTACAACTGATTTGAAAAAAAAATATATATATTAAAACAAATGAATTTGTAATAAGTAAAAAAAAATTTTTAAATTCAATAAATCAATAAATAATGAATAAATACGGCTTTTCCAAGGATGCTGATGCGACATTATTTAATAACGTAGTCGATCAGTGTGGTATAGTGTAAAATTTAAAATACTCTACGAAACAAAAAGCTTACATAATTAAAAAAAAACAAGCTGAATAATGTATAATGAGATTATGATGAACAATTTTTCTTAGAGATAAATATGAATAAAAAGAAAGAACTGTATACACACAATTCTGTGGTAATTACTGAAAGATTTTTCAAATGACATGAGAATAAGGCTGGTGTCTTGCTCGGGAGATGCCAAAGCCGACTGTTGAAAAAATCTGACACAAACCTCCAGCCACAGCCAACCAGAACGACCATCCAAAAGTGATCTGAGAAACAAAAAACAGTGGATTAGCAGCAGATAAAAGAAAATATTAAGAATTCACAATTCATCAATAATAATAATAATAATAATAATAATAATAATACTTTGCCACTGATCAATTCGTTGAGGTCAGGTATTGCTTTATCTTCAACTGCTGTCGCTTCGTAGGCATACAAACCAACTCCGGAGATAGTACAAAGTGCTGAAATAAAATAATCAAAATAAACAAACACAAATGAATCACACAAATAGATAGATTATTCATACCGGCAATCAATACCCAAAAAGTTAGGCAACAACCACATCGTTTGCAGCAGCAAGGAGAAAATATCAACGATATAACACTGATCAAAGCCGAAATACTCATCAAAGCAAGAACAGCAATTTCCCATGCTAAATATAAAAAATAAAATTGACAATATTTGATTTGAAAATTTACATTTTTCTCTACTCACATTGAACTTCCACATCTTTCCAAGTCAGTTCACCTTGTTGAACCTGCTCCAGCAGAGCTTTGAAACGATTGACGCATCGAAAGCCGTCCTGGGCTTTGTCTCCAAGAACACCGGAAATGCCAAAAAAGCGATGGCATTTCTCCCAAAGGCCACGACGCTTCTCATAAGCGTCCAAATTGCCAGCTTTCAAGCCGCTCGACTCGTACGACCAGTAACCAGTGGCGACCGACGCGATCACCAGTCCAGTGCCGGCAAGCAGAAGAAGAAATGAAAAAACTTGCAAACCCGTAAAATGCATCTTCCAAAATTGACAACAGTTAAGTGAAAAAATGCAAAAAACGAGTAAAGCAAGCAAATACGTGGACTGCTTGTTAGTGAAAAGCAATTTCTGTTACCCGAGGCAACAGATTTGACGTTTTCAAAATGGAAATTAATCGAGCTATTAGATCGTTGTATGAAGCTGAGAAGCTTTGGATAGAATTGAGAAAGTTTTCTGAAATAAAAAAGAAGAATGAAACAATACAACTTTACAAAAACAAAACAACAACAATAATAAATAAAATCACGCTCGCGGAAGATGGTAAAACGTGTAAAATGCTTCAAAAAGCCGGTGGTAGAACAAAAATTTTCCACAAATGCAAACAGGCCATGACCTGTTCTCATTATTATCATTATGCTTTTTTTGGCCATGGGGTGGGGGTGAAAATTTTTGGGCCGGTCTTGCAAGGCAAGCAAGCAGCAAGGTTCAACTTGTTCATTGCAGGATGTACAAACCAGACGACGTGAACCAAACGCTAAAGCACAACGCCAACAGCAGCAGCAGCAGCAGCAACAAGCTCAGCTCAGCTCAGTTCAGTTCAGTTCAGTTCAGTTCAGTCAGGCCGGCCGTCCCTGCTGACGCACAAGCGTCGACAACAATCATTTCCAATCACACTGCTCCGCTGCTGCTGTTCAAAGCGACGAAAATTCATCATCCTGCAGCTGCGGAAAATCACTGGTATACTGTACTATTTGTACATGAACATCAAATTTGAAAAGAATGCAATTTGCAAAAATTGATGAAAAATTGTTTTTTTTTTGAAAATTATTATCAAATGATATTTAAAATTTTTGTTTAAATTTATCACTTTGAAATACAAAGAAAAAAGTATTCTTATTTCAAAAATTAAACAAAAAACATCTGCAAATGAAGCAGTGAATTGCACAATTATTGAAATAGAACGAAACGTTACGCGGAATAAATCACTCTGAATGCATGTGAAATTGGCAGGGTGAATGAACTTTGTTCAAGCAATATGAATTATTTATTTCACGAAAAATAATTGATGTTATTATTAAATTTTGTTGACTTAAGCGGATAAAATGATTTGTTCAACCAGTTGTCAAAAAGGATTTTGTTTCAGTGACAATTTCAAATTGGCGAAAATTGTCATCAAATATTCACAACGAACAATTCAATCTCGGATCACAGCTCGGAGTTTAAAAAATCACTTTATATAAGTAAACGTCAAATTGGAGAATGTTGCGAAATTGAAAGATATGAAATTAAAAAGAATGCATGCACTTGGCAAACAAGATATGAAAAGAGAAATTTATTTGGATAGAAAAAAAGCAGTTGCGTTTTTGACATTTTCCAAGGCTAATTTTGTGAGCTTGAAAAGCAATGGACGACGATTGAATTCAACAAGCATGGTTTAACTTGTTTTTTCTCATTGAAGAAACACAAAACTCTGCAAACTCTGTAATCATTGATTTGAAAATGAATAATTGGCATTTTCTTATTGAAGTGACATCCGTTTATTGCTTTGATTATTTCAAAAAATAAGGAAGAATTATGAAATATCATTTGAAAAATTGAATAATTTCAAATCACTGGACAATTCACATTTCTGTAATAACTTACCACACTTCCTGCTTGTGGAACAGGGCAATTTAAAAATAAATAAAACGTCGAATAAAAGAATAAGAAAAAGAAGAAGAAGAAGAAGAACACCAGCCGGCAATTAACATTAAACTGTACAATAAATTTTGAAATAATAAGATCACTTGTAAAGTTCAGTTAAGTTTTCGTTCAACTAAACTGATTCCATTGGTGCGAACTGGTTTTGTTTAAAGTGAAATCAGGTTTCTTTGTTGAATAATTTGAAAAATTGTTTATCACTGTCAGAATGGCGATTTTTATTTAAACAGTGCATCGTAAAAATAAAACTGCAACAATAATTGCTGTCCAATTACGTTCGACAATTTTTCGACATTAACGGCTAAAAATTTATCAATTATCCATTCCTGTTTAACTGATTTAATTGTTTACTTGCTTGCAATTTTTCTTTTTATTAAATTTATTTCTCAAAAAAATTATACACATAGATATGTTTTATGCGTCGAGGCAAAGGCATATTATGGTTAAGATTTTTCTCATTTTACAAAACTTAAATTCAACAAAAGTTCTCTGCTCAGAATATGATAAAACAGTGACATTCATTTTCAGTGCAGTTAGTAATTTAAAGTAAAATAATAATAAGATATTGCAAGTTATTTTATTACAAAAACCATTTGCGAAACCTTTTTTATTTGAAAACAAGATTAAAATCAATAGAAAAAAAATACCATGGTGATTCAGTATTTAACCTTAACAGAAATATTTTTTAACAACATTGTACAAATAAAATTGACATTCAATTATGAAATTGTATGATCAAACAGAAGTAATTCTAATAGAATGTTAAAATTACGAAATACACATTTGCAAAATTTGAACATAAATTCTGCGTACAGACAAACATTTTTTTCATTACATTTCGTTTTTTGTGCAATCACAGTACATGCCATGCATAGTTTTGATTTAAAAAACAAATTCATTTTGCATCAACACTTATCAAAATGTTGCATGTGATTCATTATCAAATTTTGATAAGTGGACATTTTCTTTTTAATTTAAAAATTAATTTTTCTTTTAATAATTAAATTATAAATAAAATATTTTCAGGTTCAATTTTTTTTAACAAAAATCAATGAACAATGCAGTTTGTTTAATTTTACCCTAAACAATTAAAATTTAAATATTTACAACAATAAGATTTGCACAAATTTCATGTCATTTTTGGGAATCCAATTGAATTTGATTTTTTAAAATAATATCCAATATGAACTGCGCTTAATTAGAAATTTTAAATTTCAGATTAAATATACCGCATTGAATTTGAAATTGCTTTTTATTGTTCTTTTTCAAAATTTTAAATATAAATAAATAAAGAAATATATAAAGATGTAGATGCATTTAAAAAAGAAAACTGATCAACAAAAGATTAGAGTAATTTAATTGCAAAAGAAATGCGGATGATAAGAAAAAAATGAGGAAGCTTCAAAACGTTGAACACTTGTTTTGAAACAAAATTGACAGTTCATTCAAAAACAAATGATAATTTTTTTTAATGCACAACGGCAGCAAATATATGCATAAATTTTTGAAACAGTAGCAAATAGTTTATTTAGAAAAAGTTTTCAAACAGTACTGAACATTAAAAATAAAAAGGAATTCTTTTTGTGTAAAATTTACTTAAAAAACATTTCTTTTATTATTTTAATGCTATTTATTACGTTTAATTGGTTAACATAATAAATTGTCTTTCATATGTGCAGGTTTAATAACAAAAAAAAAACTGTACACAAATTTGAAAAATCATCATAAAATTTTGTGAATCAAATAGAACAATCTGTGATGTTTATTTTAATAAGTTTTTTAAAGTTTGAAACTTGTGCTTTCAAACAAGAAATGAAAGTTTTTTCAAAAATTGAAATTTTGTTTTAGCACAATCTCATTCCTATCATTTATCAAGCGTATGCTGCAACAGAGCATGCGATTGTTTATTTTAATGTAAAATAAAAAAAAAACTTTTAAATTGCAAAGTTTATTGCATTTATAATTGCACATTTTTCATCTCATAAATCACAGAATGTCTACGGTAAAATTTAAAATAATCAAATGATTTATGCAAATTGTGCAGTTTTATTTATTTCAAAAATTCACAATGTAAAATGGTCAATAAAAATATTTTTAAATAAAAAAATTAATTTTATGCTTTAATTTTTTAAGAGTTGTTTTCCTTTTTTTTCTAATGTCTTGAAATTTGATAATCTAGTGTATTTCTTTTGTATTAATCTCAAATTTCTAATAGTATTACTTTTTGTGTATTTTTTCATTAGCATTAAACGATTAAATAAATGATTAAAAGGTTTTTAGTCAGTTTGTCATGGATTAATTAAAGAAAATTGACAATTTATTAATGACAAAGAGTTGAAAAAATAGATAAATCAGTAAATAATGATATTGATAATGAATGGACTGTATTGTTTTTCATTGAATTTTTAATTCAGCAAGTTGTACAAATATGCTTGACTTTAAATTGACATCATTGAAGCAAACAAATTGATCTACAATTAAGAAAACGATTTGTTATTTAAAATATTCTCAAAAAGTTATTACGCAAAAGATGAACAGAATTATGAAGTGTTTGTTTCAAAATTGTGTAAAGCCTTCCACTTTTGATTATGCAATAAAAATACTTGATCACTTCTTAAAATAATAAACGAAACGAGCATTTTCAAGTAATGTAGCTTTCAGTTTTATTAATATATTATCCAATGAAAAATAGCAGAAGATATGAAAATGAGAAAAAAAAAGCAAAAAAGAAGAAATAAGTTTTGGTATAGATAGATAGATAGATAGAGCTCTATCATATCTGAGGAGTAAATTCAAAAATCGATCACAAATCGACTGCCATGTGCCGAGAGAGCAAGGGACGCTTTGACGAATGTAACCCAAATAGGAGTGGCTAATGAATGTGATAAAGAGACGGCGCCTGCTGAGAAATTCGTTTATATAATTTTGAAATTGGCCAGAATTTTAACGGGCACCACCACATTGTGCCGGTTAGCTAGTTTCAGCTAGTACGTAGCTGACCACCATGCTGACGTCATACCCTTCCCAGTTTATCATTAAAGCAGGAGAAATTGTGGAGGATATCAGGCATGTTTCCTGCATAACTGTTCTCTGCTCATATCGGGAATTCATTCTCTGCACATCAGCGTAATTGCTGCTGCATTGGCCATGCCGAAGCAAATTTATACTACTTATATATCAAATGACAAAACTTCCAATAAAGCGCCTTGCTGATTTTAAAAATCCATCCCAAACAGCTAGTAGCAATAAAGACAATCCTGCATTAAGGATTTGGTTGAATTGGTGGAAAATTGGAACTTCACGTTAGAAAACTGTTTCATCATTAAATTGCCATCTACTGAATAGTGTTATTTGTTTTTCACTTTGCAGTAGAATCGGAAATTATCAAACAGACACACATTTCATTGGATCATCGCTACCCACTCTGTGATATTTTTTTAAAATTTTATCTGCAGGTAATAATTAATTTAACTCACCAATTTAATATAACTTTACTTTCCAATTGCAAATAAATACTCTTAATAACTTAATGTTACTTTTCTGCTTAATCTTTGTAATTTCTGTTAAGCTAGCATCTGCATTTTAAGATTAATATGTATTATTTTCTTCAGTCTACAAAGCAATATCAACAATGTCATAATTCATATTCTATATAAAATCATCCAATGATATTTAAGACCAACGCACTGCAAGCTGTATCAAAACCTTCTTTCATAATGTTCTTCTATTTTTTATTCTTGTAATAAACTTTGACACTTATTCGAACCATTAAAAAATTTCAAACAGGTAACATGTATTTATAGTTGCGTTTATTTAAAAAAAAATAGTTTTTTTTATAAAATTGCATTACACTTTAAATGATAACTTTATGATTTCAACATCATCGTCTGCACTGAAATCGATATTTAATGCAAACTAAAATATCTACGCAGATTGAAATCTAAAATGAAGAATAGTATGTACATCTAGTAATGTGAAGAAATTTTAAATTGCAGATTTCACGATAGTGATTTCAAGAATTTGAATGCCTAAAATAACTTTTCAAATTCCAAGCATTTTAATTTAAAAAATTTTTATAATTGTGTAATATTAATTTATATAATAGCTAAATTTTGTAATACATTCTTCCAATAATTAACTACATTTATTTTTGCATTAAGAGTACAGTTTTTACAAATTAATAATAAAAAATATTAATTATAGCAAAATCAGATTTGATTTTATGTATAATTCAAAAATTGTAAAATAAATATAAAAAATGACTAAAAGATGAATAAAATTATATCATACTGTGATAAGTTGTTATTGCATTATTAACTATTGGCATCAGAAAGTAATAATTAGCAGTATGTTAATTATAGTTTGCAAAATAACCTAGAGAAACAATATTCAGAATTCAGGCAACACTATTTAAGAATGAAATTTTTTTTATGAATAAAATTTAAAATTATTCCAAATAGTAGTAGAACCTGCGTAAGTAGTAGTAAAATAGTTTTACGTTTTAATTTACGAAAATTTGTTTGCTATTGTATGAAAATGCATCTCCACAGTATTCCTGACCGTTTAGCTTTAGCAGGAGAACTCATCTTCTTGCTTTTTTCTTGAAATAACAATTGTAGATCACATTCATTGATTTGATGTATGCAAAGTTAATCGTCGTTTCATAGATCACGCAACATAGATAGTGATGAAGCATAGTGCACATTTGGTAAAAGATGATGATGAAATAGTTTCAGTTTGTTCAGGTTGAGATTTTATTCAGTCTTCTAAAAAGTATTGGAGTTTGCAGAAGTGCATTTTCCTCCTACATTGTTCGCCTCTGTATTTTCGCCGAATATGATGGACTCATGTTAACATTAAGTCAAATAAAGTATAATGAAAATGCTTGCTGACTTAAAGCTTTGTTGAACTGAATGCTTTGTAGTAGCTGATATTTTATATAAGCATATTGAATCATGCAGTTTAGTACAAGTGTATTGTGCAGTTTAGATAAAGCAATAAACTTTGATAGTTATATGTATATCACAACTTTAGCTTTTTTTTAAAACAATTCTGAGTTTCAAAACAGTTTATGTTCTGTTAGATTACAAATCCAAAAGTGGATATTTTTTAAATTTTTGTTTTTTTTAACTTGATAAACGTTAAAGTTCATGACTACAAGTAATAGATTTCGAAACAAAATACTTAGAATTAAGCATAAAATTAAGTTTATTACTGCTTAGTAAAAATTTTGACCAACTAACCAAGTTGCTTATTCTGATGCAATAAATAGAAGTTTATAAAACAGGATATTGAGATAACTAAAATTTTTTAAAGAGGTATTTAAATTTAAATTAATCAAAGGTTGCTTTAAGGTAAATTAAGTTAAAGAGCAAATAAAGTTTGAAAAATAACACAAAATATTAACTTCAGTTAATTTATTATTTTCATATTTATACATAATAAAATCATTATGAATACAGTTATATTTTGTTTAGTAATTTTATTTTAAAAATATGCTTGATTTAATGATTTAATTTTGTACAAGCTTGAAAGTATGAAATAAATTTATAATATATACTGTAAAAAGTAAAATTTATGTTTACGTTTTTGCTATTTTAATTTATATTTTAACTGAAATTCATATGAAGTTTTTGGATATGATTTTTAATAAATTATTATAAAAATCAATAAAAATTTATGAATACATTTGTTGTTTAAGTTGCTTATAAAATTTAGCTAATTCCAGGAAGAAAATTTCTTCAAAATATTATTTTTGACGAACTCTTCTTTTCAGAACAGTTGAATTTTATTATATTATGTATTTATTATATCACTTTTACGTTGTGCAAGTTTAATATTTAATTTCAAAAATTTTAGCATGAATTTAAAAAAAATGAATGAAAAATGAAAAATTTAATGAATTGAATTCAGAAAGATCGAAATTTTATAATATCTCATAATGTAACATAATGTAATAATATTATAATGATAAAAATTGCAATATGGTTTTAGTAGTGCAATATTAATTATTTTATTAAATAATGCATCAAAAAACTGAAAATAAAGATAAGTTCATTAAAATAAAAATATTCCATGAGAAAATTTTTAAAATAGTTATTCATTAATTGCACTAATTATTTTTTCAAATAAACAAAATTAAATTCAGAATCAACGAATTACATGAAAATTAAATTAGATTAAAAATTAACATATTACAAATAAAATTTTACTAATCGTAGGATAATGTTATTTACAAAAAATAAAAAAGTCAAGAATTTATTATCCTTATTAAATTTGAAGCAAACATTAGTATTTGAAATAGTTGATCAAAATAATCTTATTCGCTTTTGATGAATAAGTTTAAAGAAAAAAGGTTGTTTCCTTTTTATTGTTTATTGCACAATAATAGCTTTATCTCCGCTTGGGCAAAATCAACGCTTTGCCACTTTATGCGGCAAAAGGACAGTTCGATTGAACCACTGTAATGAATGTAATGATTTAAATCAATTGAAAGAGGTCCTTGTCGAAGCCCTAATTTTATTAGTCAATCGCATGACTATTGATCAGTAATAAGGAAGTCACTAACTCATGATCGTTCAAATTTCACTTCTGCACTATTCATCATTGTATACTGGACATTGAGCAACTCAGTATATATACAAATATATACTGCTGAGCACTGATGATGCACAAAAATTTCCATGAACAATTTCAGGTAATATGCATTTTCATATATTCCGCTGGATTGCATTAACACCAACACAGCAACAGCAAACTGAAAATTATCCACATTCATTCAACATGAAACGTGAAAAGATAAAAATTTACTTTCACAAAACTTATTATAATTTTCAATTACAACAAACTGAATTTATTAATATTACTTCATTCATTTTTATGAAAAAAATCAAATCATAGAATTACCTATGAAATATACAAATTTATATTCTTTTATTAGAAAATTTTTTCCTTTTCTTTCCAGATGAAATAGTTTCATAAGCAATAATGAAACATCAAAATAATAATTATTCAACAAAGTGATGAACTACGCTAAAGTATGTTAATGCGCAGCTTATATCTTTCATTAAAGATAAGTTGTGGTTATCAACTGAGCTTTCTGAAATCGATCAGTCAAGTACGCATCATTCTTTTCTATACAAATATATTGCCATCATGCAGTGAAGGATCATTTTATATGCCAATATACATAACATTGCATGCATGTTGCATATGCATAAATATGTACGTGAATATGTGATGTTCGTATTAATAATATGAATAATGCATTAAAATGCCATTTGTTTAAGACCAATCTGATACAGCTTCAATTTGAATGGACATATTTTAACATAAACTGCACTAAAACTTCAACTCAATTGCAGTAAAAGCATAACTGTAAAAATTACAACCCAAAGCTGGCGTAAAAAATGTTATTATTAAGTTAAAGCATCACTAAAAGGATTTTAAAATTGCTTGTCATTGCTTAATTTATTTTAATAGTTTAAAAAATCAATTTAAATTTATTTGAAATTACACTTGATTCATGGTGAAAACTATTTTAACATTTAATATTGATAAACTATTTTTTTAATTTGAAAACTGCTTTTTTTAGTCCAAAATATGAATGCTTTAAAATCTGGTAAAAAAGAGTCACAATTTGTCTTCAATAAAATAGCGTTTACGTTGATGTCAATTTTTTTATTTTAAATATTGCACTTGAAAAAAATTAAATCACTTATGACAGTTTTTCATACGCTGAGCATTATGCGGTTGCTATTCATTTTCAATTGCATTAGTGGACTATAATCTCATTTGCAACTTATTAGTTTTTGAATATGTATAAAGTGAATATGCATTCTTGGTGCTATTGCATCGTCTACAATATGTTTTAGCATAATTGATATCTTGATGCAGGGATTTATTTGTTCAGTAAATCTATTCACTAAATGTTAATAATAACTTTCTAAAGAATACATTTTATAAACAAATGCAGATTGTAATATTTATTATATTCATAGATTATGCTTTACTAAATTGTTTTTAATATAAAACTTATTTTAATGATTCTTGCAAAGATTGAAAAATTGCAATATATAATAAATAAACTTGATTTTTATTTAAAAATATCAGATAATTTTGTGCAAGCATTATCAAATAAAAACCACTGAAATATGGCGTTTGATTTTGAAATTTATTTTAAAGTAATTTTATTTATGAGTGATATTTATTGTCATAAATCTTTGGAATCATAAAAGCTTTGAAAAAAAGAATAAGATAGAAATAATTTCAAAACAGTGAAAAATACAATAACTATTAAATAAGATTGGACACTTTTAAAATTTTTATTTCAAATAACAAAAAAATAAATCAATGATCAAAAAAATAAACATGAATTCTATGAAATCCTAATGTAAGAGTTAATTGCTTATGAGTCAAAGCTTGTTACGTGCAATTGAGAAAATGAAGGCAATTAATTTTGAAATTTGAAAACGGAAGCGGCAATAAATTTTTTCACATTTTGCTTGTAATTTATTGATCAAAAATTTTGAATAACTGATTATAAATTCCCCTGACTGCGTTGAATAACGAAAAATTCGATGCTCACTTTACCGACTGAAATTATCAACCTATTTTACCATATCCTTCACAGTAAATTTTTAATGACCATCATTTTACATTTGATCAAGCCTCTAAGGGAAGAAATAATTTCATCACCTCCCACGGTGATAACTTTTTGTCTTGCTTCTCTTTATTGAAAGCAGTTTTTGATTTGTAAATAATAATTAAAAAATGAATAATAATTGAGCAAGTTCTGTTGTACACAGTAAAAAATTTCTTTCTTTTTTCGTAAATTTCAAATGCTAAAAATAAAGGCCAGTGTACTACTTGTCCATTAATTAAAAGCTTAATTTTCTTTTTATTAAATAATAATTTACATTTCAAACATTTTTTATTCATAATTTTTTTAGCATCTTTAATAAATTAAAAGCTGTGTTGTTTATTGGTCAGTGGCACATTATTTTTTGGAATTCCGATGAATGTACGCTTACTAATTTCTTATCGTCAGTCAAAAGAAAGGTAAGCAGTAAGTCGCATTTCAATTTCTTTGTAATGGATATTTAAAATAGCCTGTAGAGGTGTTAGAAAAAATTATATGTTTGCTTTAATATGACTCTAAAAAATATGCGAATCGTTGGGCATAAAATATTTGATGAACGTGCTCGTGCTGATCAAAATTAGTATTTAGCATTGTCAGAATACTGATACAAATTGTGATTAATCTGCGGAGCATTTTTCCCATTGCTTTTGATTCATAATTATCTATCAGTTAGAAATAACTCTACTTTTTAAATTTATAAATTTGTTCACAGCTCATATTTGTTGTTCCATGCATTAAAATTTTGGATGAACGTCAATAGGGGAACTGAGCTTTGGTAAGTTGCAGTTTTTGCATTGCATATTTCAGCTGAACAAGAATGTGAAATCTGAATCTACAATTAATGCAACTTATGAAATACCAAAGAAATACCAGAGATAAAAAGATAGAACAGGTGTGCATATTTTCACAGCAGCTCCTATAGATAATATTTTCCCCTCTTGAATGCCTGGAATTATTAAATTTTTTTCATAGAGAAAAATGAAATATGCTTTCTTAATACTGAAGAACAAAAAGAATTGTTAAATTTTAATTTTTTTATATTCAAATATCTTAAAATGTAATTTTGTGTTAATAAAATAAAATTTAATTTCAATATATATATATATATATATATATGTATATATTGAAATTGTATATTCTAGTGTGAGGCATTATTACCTTGCATGAATATTGTAAAATTGTTTAAAAAGCGTTTTCACTGGTAAAAGGTAAAATTTTAAAAATATATGTTTACTTTTTCGTCTGATTTTTATTATAGGTAGTATTATGTAAAAATAATTTGTATAACTGGTATAAAAATATATACATTTCTTTAAAATATCAAGTTTACAAAGACTACGTTTTTCGTTGCATCGACTGACAGCTAGACAGCTGTCAAAACTCACATGTCTGCAATATGATTATTATCTGTTTGGCAAAAGAAGAATGAAGATATTTTAATAATGTCATTTTCTTCAAATCAGTGCTTCCAATAAACGTCTGTCACCATGATGCACAATTAAACGGACGAGATTTTTCATGCGGCACGAACTTTTTTGCTTAAATGCAAACGCAGAGAAAAATATTTCGCTATTTGGTAACTTGAATCTTATCTAAAAAAGGTAAACTGAGCTTTGAAAGGTAAATATTTTTCATATTTGCAGATATTTTTTAATTAATAAGTGCTTTAATGCAAAATAAATGAAGTCGCTTTGTTAATCAAAACTGATTATGCCAAATTAAAATTCAGAAAAGCTCCCGAAAGCTTCTTCTTCAAAGATCTTTTCACTGTATTGCTATAAGAATAAAAATTACTTGGACAAAACAGCAAGTGCTTTCTATTTGTATTTTTTGATACAAGCATTTACGATTAAACTGGTAATTAGTGAACTGTTTTCTTTTTTTTTTTGTTTCAACAGATTACTGTTGGATATTTATTTTTATTGTAATATCCTTTGTCGAAGTAGGAAGGAGCCATTTGTTGGCATAAATAATGCTTGAAATTCTGCTGGCCTTTCCTAAATAAAGTAAATTAAGCAAAGCGGTTTTTTAATTTCAAATATTTTAAGCCATTTTAGCACAAACTTTTCCCAAGGACTATTTCCAAAACAAAACCACCGCCTTCTTGACGTCATCATGTAAGAAAAAGCATGTTTGATTCTATCTGCTTAAATATGACGAACCCTGAGCATTTATATTTTAACAAAAATAACAAAAAATTTTTATTCAGTAAATTTACATTCAAATTACATGTATAGTAAGAAAAGTAAGATAAGATAAGAATTTAAAGTTACTTTTGGGATCAATTGTGATCCAAAAAGTATGATATTTAAATAAAAGTAAAGTAGCTGCATGAGAAATTAAGGAATTTTTTACATGAGCATAACAAAAATGAAGGTAAAATGTGGACAAACCTAAACTGTAAAGAAACTGTAAATCCATTTTATGATGGTTTTTAAGGTAAATCTTTAAGTATTTTTTCTAAGATAGTAAACTTAATTAGCCATATAGCTTATAGTTTATAGTTATATTTATTATAAATGAAATGCGGTGGTGAGAGATATTTTAAAATTTCAGCATTTATTTATGGTTTAAAAGTGCACTCAAAAATTTTGGAATCAACAACTGCAAATATAATACAAACAAATTATATATGTATGTATATACTTGAAAATATATCCGTGTTTGAACTTAAGAGCTTTTACAAGTCAATTTTAAGTATCCTTACTATCATCATTACTTAGATAAAGTATGCTATATAAATGTAATCTTAGCCATATTAATGATAATATAAACCGCTGTTTAGAAGACATCTGGCATACTAAATTTTAGTATCTTTGTTTTTCTTGATTTTTGCAATTAATAGAATATTGTACAGTTAATGTAATATTTGAAACTCATTTTTAATATAACAGCTTTTGCAGTTGTTGTGCAGGAATATGAATCAAATGCGCAGAATTTCATGAGATAAAAAAATGATGAATTTTTATTTTATTTTATTTTATTGATTATATCCCAAAAGATTTTTGATTGATGATAGTATAATAAATCATTTTGCAAAAATATTAAAAAAGGAATGCTTGCTGTTTTGTGAAGCAAGAAATTCTTCTTTTCTAAAAATAAAAATTATATTCCTACTGACCGTAATGATTTGCAATTCCAACCACGATATATGTTTCCAGCATATATTTTCTTCTTTTAATAAACCGATTCAAGTATTAAAGCGATTAACTGGTGTTAAAAAATATTATAAATATATTTAGGTTGAATTAGGTTTCATGTTCACTCAGTGAAATCCCTTTTGTAAGAAAAACTGCTTAAATTTTTCTAAAATACTCCAGGAAAATGCTGCATTTTTTTGGCTATTTATCCTCTTTTATATTCTATCAATTTATTTATGATATATTTTATTTCCTGTACAAATGAGCAGCAATAAGAAATTGTTGTTGTTTTTTAAAGTGAATCATAATAAAATAATAAATTTCAAATTATTTTAAACAATCAGAAAATCTCTCTTAATCATGCAAATTATTAATTCAGAAATTAACTGAAAAATGAAAATTTTTAAAAAGTTTTTCGTATATCTGCCAAACTATAGCTGTTATTGTTGTTTTATTGATCCAGCATGTTCAAATGGAATAGATGTATTTTTAAAAAATCACGCAATTTTATTTTCAAAGTAAATTTAATAAACTGCTATAGGTAATTTAACTTTATGACACAATATGTCTATATTAATATTAAAGTTTGATAATATATACATGTAGACAAATGCATTTATAAATTTAGCAAATATGACAAATTCAGCATGTTATATAGAATGGTAAAAATCTTTTAAGTAACATAAAATTCGCAACAACTCAATTTTATGGATAATAAATAGCATTTATTAAATGCTTAAATTTGTTTGCTTCTTGAAGCTAGCTAACTGGTGGAGTAAGTTTAGTTAAAACCATTGTAAATGGCGTCCCGTTTCATTGCTTATTTAATGCTTCAAAAGATGATGAATAATTCGTGCACTTGCAAAACAAGAAATATAAATAAATTAATGCACAGATTTAAGTAGTTCATAATAAATAATATTAATAATGTAAATACTTTTATTTTGTAAACTGTAAACTGCGTCAAATTCTTTAGAATTAAAATAAATTTTTAGAAATTGAAGAAAGCATATATTGTGAGCAGAAGCAAATGTTTTAAAATTTTATATTTGGCTTTTGAAGAGCTTTACAATGCATTATGAAAATAATTATTGACTGTTTAATGATTTCATAAAAATAAAAAAGTAATTAATAAATTACTTTTTCTTTTAATTAATATTATAAAAAAATTACGTTTGTAGCATTACAATTCTATAAGCAATTTAAAGCATGCGCAATTGATCAAGTGACAGATTTCTGATTGAACGTTTATCATTTATTACAAACTGGCATTTTTCAAAATCAAATCTATCTATTTGAATTGGCATGCATTTTAAGGTCATGCAATGCTTAATCGATTGCTTGCAGAATTTATGCGATATTTAACCCAGCTGCAATTTGTTGGCACAATGAACACGTCCCTCCTGTAAAGCGTGAACTATCGTTAATAATTATAACAAAGTTTGACTTTAATGTAAGCCTGACAGTATGCTATTTGACATTTTGAACATTCAAAATTCTTCCATCCGTTTATGATGATAAGATTGGAATATATTCTTCCCAGTATTTCAGTTCTTTACTTTTATTGTAAACTCAATTTTCAAATGAATAATTTTTTTAAAATGAATAAATATTGAAAAGTTGAATTTTTTCCTGCTCACTAATCTAAGTAGTAAATGATTTGAATGGTCACGATATTATAAAAGTTGTTTTATTGGTCAGAGTACATACAAACTAACTTTTAATAATATTTGATTCAGAATACGGCTGTTACGTTCAAACGAGAATACAAATTTACTATAATTAAAATTTATATACTGCAGCTTATGATTAAAATTTCAAATTTAAATATTTAGATACATAGATAAATGTAAATAAATAAATAAATATATGTATAAACAATAAATACAATATTCAACTGTAGGTTACTTGAGCAATGATTAAAAAATGCTACAAATGTTGAAGTTGGGGTTACTGGCGTTGAAAAATTTACGTTTCACGTGGTATCTTGATGTATCTTGATTTTTTAAAATTACCATTTCCTTATCATATAAATTTATCGCTAACTTCAACTTTACACATGAGAAAATTGAAAGGTTGATTCCACTGATGATTTAAAAAGATTAAGCGACGATGAGGGTTAGTTGGAATGCAAGAAATATTTTGTATACTTTTAATGTAATAGTTATACGTCAGAATTTTATTTCTGTAGACTCATCATCAACTACAACTGCACCTTTTCATTCATTTATTTTTTTCTTGAACTTTCTATAAATTTTCATCAGAATTTTGAAGTTTATTTAAACAATTCTTGTGCTTGAATTTTTAGTGTCATTAAATTAAAGTAAGAGCTTCTACTGTAATATAATAAATGCAAATGCTTTTCTAGAAAAGAAGCATTTGTTCAAAGTAAGCAAGTATATACGCAATGAAAATGTTCATTTACAAGACAAAGATGCTTAATATTCCATCTATTTAATAAACTCCCTTTTATAATGTTTAACATGTTGTAATGACTGAATGAATGATTAAATTAACATGTGATTAATTTAAAAATGATGAAATCCTTACACTTTAAATCTACTAGTTGCTACACTAATTACTAATTAAATAAAATTGCATTGAAATTTAATTTTTACACTGTCTATTATAAATTATAATATGATGGGAAGATGTGCATATCTAATTTTCAATTTAGTGTTTTGCTAATCTTCATAAAACAGTCTATTATGTAATATATAGGGTATAAAGTTGAATTATTTAAATCAAGTGTTTTCTCATACGTTAGTTCTTTTAACAGGCAAATTAATTTGTCACAATAATAATTATTAATGATCATTATTATTTATTTATTCTTGTTATTATGCTTGAATCATATATTTGAAATTTAATATAAATAAATAAGTAAACATGTGTATATGAAAGATGATTATGCATTCTGAACAATCTGTAAGCTAATAAATTTTTAAGTATAAAAATTTTTAATTAAAGTTTTGAAAAAATTCTAGAGATATGATGATTTATTTTAAATTAATGCACTTAAATGTAAATTGTACTGTAAATGTAAATGAATGTCTACTAAAATAGGGAATAATTTTTAAAAAAGAAATCATGACTTTAAGTTTTCCATTTAATTTTCCAAGATCCCAAAATGAAATTAAATAATTAAAAACAATTAGAAAAGAAATTATTTATCTGAAATTTGGAAAGTGTATGCAAGCAGCTCTTTCAAATGTCAATTATTCCGCTTCAAAATCGTTTTCATTTTATTAAAATTTATTTTAACTTATCTTTAGTTTTTAAACGTAATATTTGCAGAATGCAAAAAATAGTCCATTTAATATTTGTTTAACATTTTAAAAGATGTATTTATACAATGTTTATTGTCTATTTAATTTAACAATGCAAAACAAGACAATGATTTCTTGTAATATCTTGTATTAAGGAAAAAACAAATACAATGCTGACATTTGCATGCGCATCTGAGGTTACTGAGAAGGAGAGGGGGCGACACACTTGTGCTGATGTTTAGATTTTTCAATGACTGCTCTTTACATCAACAAATCTCTCATCATGCTTAATGAGCATCGTCAGATGCTGCTGAATTGAAGAAAGGATTTAAAGAGCACTCGTATTACGTGATTCACTGTGGGATAAATAGGGTTTTAACTTTTCTCTTTCACTTTTTTATTGCTTTTCGTAGGAGTTCGACATTAAAATTTTTCACCCCTCAACATTTCTTTTGAACTCGACATCACGAATTGCGTGCCAGTTGTAAAATCTGCATCGTCAATGTTTTAAGCTAATTTTTTTAAGCCGAAATAATTTCAAAGTTTTAGTGTAAATAATAAAACATTTTTCTTAATTGTACATAAGTAGCATGTATTCGACAGTATTGTGCATGCTTTAGTGCGAAACAATAATTTGACTAACTGACGCATGAAAGCTTAGTGAAAGATAAGACGCCTGAATGAGGTTCAAGAACACAAAATGGGCAATCGATATGGACATGCTTAGCTGCTGACCTTTGAAGCTTGCAAGCAAGCGTTTGCCTTTGGTTTGACTTAGGGAAGCGCTTGGCAAGTTGGCCACCTCGAAACTGAATCCTTATGCTCAAAATGTTAATTCATTGATCGTCTTCAAATGACAATTAGGCATGTTGTAGGCAAAATGGAATCTTATTACGAATATTAAGATATTTCACAATAGAGCAGATTGATTTGGGTTTGACTTTGGGAATTTTGGTTAGGAAGACGGAAATGCTTTTTCAACAAGCATGTTGGTATTCTTGCAGGGCAGGTTCTGACACACTTGCCTCTGAGACGAGGGATTTAGTTATTGACCAGATGGTTTGATTTTCGGCGCAGGCCACTTTTACTTTCTGCCAAACCTGAGGGGATTCTTGATCTATTTAGCCTTGTGGGTTTGGCGAGAAAATTCTGCCCATCGATTTGACCATTTATCAAACAGTTGTTATTCGGACGATGGCGACGAACGGCTTGCGATCTTTCCCGACGGGTCACCACGCCTTTGCTTTCGTTTCTTTGCTGCTGTTCCAATGTCGAAATTAGCAAAGATCAATCAAAAGATAAGCGACATAGCCAACCGGTAATACGGTAAATAATTAGCTAAAAAATCTGTTTCTTTTAAACTTAACCGACATGCCTTCATTCATTTATTCATTCAACTTTGAAGCCGCATTTATTTGCTACCGATTCAATGCTGGCATTCAATTTGCAATTCATTGCAATCTTGAAAACGCATTTCCTATTTGACGTGAATGTATCTCTTGTTTAATGAAAGCGCATTAACAATAAATGGTTTTTGAGCTTTTGCATATTAAAAAAACGTTATGCATACATATTTATATATAATGTATTAACGTACAGTTATATAAAAAAGATTAATTCTATAAATATTAACTAAATCAGTGCATCATTCGTTTTTACCATCCAATCAGTACAATCAGCAGTAAATTATTCTACATCTGCATCTCTTTCAATTGCTCTTAGCTGGAATTTGTTATAATTTGTTAATTTTTACTTTTTTAAATAAAACTTTTCTTTTGCATTTAAAAAATTTTTAAGAAAGAAATATATAAATTATATGAAAGCCTGTTGAAGCTTGTTGGATGAAAATTTAAGCAAAGTAAAAAATAATGCTGCATTCAATGTACAGTTTTTAAAATTTAGTTTTCTTTGGCAGTATTGTTAACTTTTACAAGTTAATGGGTAAAATTGCTTGTTTGCCGCTTACTTTCAAAAGCGCTAATCAAGTCGATAGTCTCCAGTGACTTTTTGGTACATGAGACGTGGTACTTTCTGTTGTGTGACAACGCATTTGACGCGGTGGGAAAATCTCAGCCTAGCTTTCGATTTTGATGATAATTAAGCTCTGGGAACATACAAAGCATAGCTTGTTTATTGATTGAAACTAAATTACACGTGGCAGACGCTATTTTGAATAACTTTTCTCATTTACCTGGGTTTTACGTTTAAAATAATAAAGAATGGTCAGCACACAGACAATGAAATATATTGCACAATCTAAGTAATCTTTTTCTCTGTTATTCTGAAAAATACTCATCAGATACTCTTTCTAGGATGTTTCATAATTGAATTTCTTGACTTGTTGTAAATAAAGAAATATTCCATCTTCATCTTAAGCATGCAATTAAGCAGTGCTCTTTTACTTAGTAATTATTAAACAGGGGTGGTGATTGATGCTTTTTATCCACTTTGATTGAAATTTATTTTTAAAAAAAAGGGAAAGCAAAAATGTATTACATGTTTTTAATTTTGCACGTATACTGACGTGGAATTAGTAATAATTTTTTTTTAATATTGCCATCATACTGCGACTGCATTTAATAGCTTTAGACATTTCTCAGAGAGAATTGCAAATTTTATTGATGCATTTATCTACATCATGATCTGTGATTGTGTGTTTCAATTTTGATGCTTTCGTGATATTTATATTGACAACTTAAATAACCGCAAGCAGAGATCATCGGGTGCTGAGACTGTGCAGTGGTGGGTTTCAAGTGCGGAACTTTATTAAAATTGATGTCCAACATTGCATTACTATTCTAACCAAGTTAGGATGAATTCTTGATTAGCAAATTTATTACATATTTGAAATGAATTTATTTTAAATTTGTTGTTTAAGAAATTTTCCTTTATAAACAAAACATTGTAGCAACCAAAATTATCACATATTCAAGAAAAACTGTGACGCGTTAAACTATTGCATATTTCATTTTTCGTTAAAATTTAATTGCAGTGCTTAAACAATATTATAATTTTTAATATTGAATCTTGTTGTTTCAGAATATCAATTTCAATGTTTGATTAAATAATATCTTTATATTTAAATTACTCATTTAGCTAAATGTTAATTTTGTTGTTTATGAATTTATGATCTGTTGTTGAGTGTAGATTGCTGATGTGAAAATAATTTTCAGTTTTAACAATATACTGCATTTGGATGCCCAAATGAAAAGAAACCTTATATTTGCCCAAAGTCCTGAATATGCAACTGATGTGTATGAAAAACTTTTAATGATTTCTTGGAGTGTGGGCAGCTGAACAAAGCTAAAAGTCAGCATCGATGAAGCTTAAACAGTGCTAAACCTTTTTTTCACTGGTAAGTAACGCAAATTGTTTGTCGTATTTTTTGCAATTAAATGATATTATCACATTATTTTATTTTAAAAGCATTTAAATGATGAACAGCATATTTATAAACTTTTATAGATTTGTAAATAAATTAACTTGTCAATTTATGTCATAAAATCATAAAAGTTTGATCATGTGCAATGAATCTTCCAATTAACAAGTATTTAATATGCTTTAAAGTAAAGAAATGGAAAACTAAATGAATAAAGCAGATGTCCAGTGTTGATTCAACTGTTCAACTGGTGCTAATTAATATTTGAAAAAATAGTTTCTTCGTAGTTATTTATATTCAACAAAATAGCATTAAACCACTGTATCCAATAGAGATGAAAATGATTCTTTGCATTCAATGTTGTTATAGCAGTTAACTCAATGCATAAATAAGATTATTACATTAAAATTAATCTTAACGTTTTTCAGGAAAGTGTCAGCCAAAATTTACGATGAAAGATTTTATTAAAAACCCTTTTACAATACTGTGACTGAATTAACCTCATCTAGCGGCTTGATTAATGCTTTGCACAAATGATGAAGCTTGGCTGTTGGCTATTTGTATAATGAGCAGTTTTGAAGTGTATTTTAAATAGTAGTATCTTGAAAAGAAAAAAATATTCTTAACCTTTTTGATTTCCATAAGAACTGTTTGAAAAAATAAGGGAAATTACACGTTTGAGAGTCAGTGTTTTGCTTATGGTATTTAAGTTTGTCAATGGATCCAATTTTGATAAATTCAATAAAACACTTCTCAAATATGCGGAACATGAAATTAAATTAGAACTATGGCATCTGCGAAAAAATCGCTCCATTTAATTAACCCTGAAAAGCTGTCAAGAAGGCTAGTGATGAGTAGATAAGAAAAATTATTTCCTTTTTTGGAAATTAGCAAAGTTGATTATTGTTCTGCATATTGAATTTGCGACGTCATATATTCTCTAAAGACAATGCATGAATTAATTTTTAACATATTGATTCATTTATAAATATTTTTGCTTATTATTTAATTTAAATGTGTAGAAATTTTTCAGATCATATCCTTAAAAAGCAGTGCATCGTTTCAGTGTAAAAAATTCAATTGTTCAGCTTAAAGACAACTTAAAATGCAGCTTACGATTTATTTTTATAAAATTGCTGCAATATTTTCAATATAACAATTATTGATTATTTATTACAGGTTTTGTTATATTTTATTGTATCTTTGTTATATGTTTAAACCTTTATTAAACTCCTTTCATGATTCATTGTAGTACCTGAAAGTACATTATTTAATGTTATGATATAGCGTTTATCTTTCTTTCTCCATTTATATTACTTTTTTAAATTTGATAAATTAATATTACTAATAGTAATTATATTCGATAATAAAAATGATAATAAATACCGCAATATCCATAATAGAAAAATACAATTAAATAAAATACAAAGAAATAAAATTTCAAATTTTAAAGAGGGCTGTCTTTACTTAATTTTGCAAATGTATTATAACATGTTCACGTGTATACATATGAAATGCAGGTAGAAATAGCAAATTCTATGTGGTTTTTGTCAAATTCTTTATAAATAATTTTTTGAAATCAATGCACTTAGTGAATTTGAGCATTAGAAAAATTTATTTGCAATCAATATTATAGTAAGAAAAAGAAATTAAATATTAAAATTAATCTTCAAACAGATGTTATTTCCCTAAATATTTGTTTTTTCATTAATGTATATGAATATGTTTATAAAAAAGTAAGTAACAAAAAAGCAGGAAAAGTTAATAAGCATCTGTTAAGCATATTATTTGCATAAGATGATTGTCAAATTTAGTAATTTGTAAGATAAGAGAAATTACTTTCAACCTAATAAAAGATAATAGAGAGCTGCTGTTGAAAGAGCAATCAGAGAAACGATTTGTCTTGACATATCTTGAATAATTAATAGACAACTTACTGAGTAAAAACATTTCTCTAATTTAAGAATGACTTCAGCTTAACACTGACCGGAATTTGAAGCATTCTTTCAATTGCTTTCTTCTTGAATGATTCTGTTTGAAACTTTCCATGAAACCATCTATTCTAATTGAATTCCAAAATACAGTACTTATTTATAAATAAATAAACATCTATTATAAGAATAAGTGAAAGAAAATGACGTCCATATTAAGCAGCACTTTTATATTAAGCGCAAATAACCGCTGTTGCTACATTTGACCAGGAATTCGCTGCTTGATGTTGATGTTGATGCTGTAAGTTAAAGCAAATTAAATAAAAGCTTTCTTAACATTTTGCCATTCATACTATAATCTAACATTGAATAATAAAGTTTCTGTAATTTATGCTAATTTTTTATTTGGTCAGGTCAGAAAGCATGCATTTTTAGTATTGTAAATTTTCAACATTTAATACTTGCTCAATATAAAATTTAGTCATAATAGAAGGGAAAAAATCTGCATTTTAAATAATGCATACTTTACTGCTTTTTCCTATTATAAATATGTGATAATAAATATTTAATCATAAATAAGCTTAAAATACAGATTTGAAACAGATATTCCAATTTTCTAGAGCTTTCTAAATGCCGTAACTTCAAAGACAATCTAATACATGATTGTAATATTTTGCTGTTTAATTAATTTTGTGCAATTCCTCTTAGTATTTTTTATCTCTATTAGATGTTTAATTTTGTCTAATAAATTTGTATTTATTATTTTGATAATATTTAAAAATAGTTCTACAAGCAGATATTTGAAAATATTTTTTATTCAGCATGATGCAATTGATCTTCTTGGGAATACATATACTTTTGTTAAACATATTTAAAATGAACTTTTTTAAAAATTTACATTTTACAGAAAAAATAAATATTTATTTTGAAGAAAAAAATAGACAATCATTCTTAAGATATAAAATGAAGTCATTAATCACAGGCAGTTTATTGTTTGTGGATTGTGAAACTGAAGTATAGTTGTGAATTTCTTTGCCAGGTACCTTAACATGCAGTAGGAAACCAAAACTATGAATATAAATCTAATTGAATATTGATTTTGAAGTAACTTTGAGTAATAATGTAAATTGATTTTTCAACTGATTTATTTTATTTTACAGTTGTCAGTTGTAAACGTCTGGATGACCATAAAAAGCTACCCTATACTCACATAATTTTTAAGAACTGTTCAAATTGTTATTTAACTAAATACGTTTTTAATAAAGCTGATGCCAATATTTCTATTTTACTTGTTGTCAAACATCCATTACTTTAAAACAATGAAATTATGCACATAAAAATGTGTACGACATTCTTTTGCGTAATTTTTTGACTAAACCATCATTGTAAATTAGCATTTTGAAATGTGATTTCACAGTGAACTTAACTAACTCCTTTTTAAAGCGTGGGAAATTATTAAAAAATAAATTAAATTAATATAAATTTTCAATCATTTTAAATTATTTCTGCAATTCCAAAATCATGGCTATATAAATAAATAAATAAATAAATATATATATCTATATATATATATATATATATATATATATATATATATATATATGCATAAATTGATCTGTTTCTTTTAGCTTGCAAAGGCGAAATAAATTGGTTGCTATGCCAATATTAGATTAAAAAAACTTCTCTATAAAATCAAAATTTTTCTTCGTATAATAATTTAATGTGGAAAGTTATGTCTGTGCTCGTACTAAACGAACATATTAACAATGCAAATTTCATCATTCATACCAATTTCCTTATTATTTTTAAAAAGAACCCAATGGTTAGTTTTTATGTTAGCTTTTACTTTCCGCTTGTCAATATGAAATCATTAAAATATTCCACTGTTTTCATATAGGATTTAGACGGCATTATTCCAAGTCGATCTGTGCTAAAAAATATCAGAGGCATTTGACATTGGTGTTCAAATTGAACCATACCAACCATTTTCCAAAACTTGCCTTGTAGTTCACGCATCAGCAATTTTCTTTAATGATCATCTATCTCACTTCAGCACATTCTTTCGCAAAATGTTACCCTCCTTTTGCATATATTTTCAAGTCCATGGGCAATTCACATTGAAAATCTTCCAATAGTCAGCTAATAGAAAAGCTTATTGTTCAATTTGTGTTGCTGTTTATTTTTTTTTCTTATAAATCACAGCAAAAATTGAACAGGATAAGTTAATTAAAGTAAAACGCTTAATCAGCATGCAATTACGCAAGTAATGCAAAAAGCGGCAGTTTTTTTTTAAATTAAAACTTTTCAAATTCACCGTTTAAATGTTCTATGGGATACTTATACGCACCAAAGCTATTTATAGACTAATTCAATGTTTGTTTTTCTTGCGTCACTGTTGTTATGTATCAGTTAAATTGATAACTATTAAGTAAGCTCTAAGTGATGCTTTACTTAAAAAAAAAGAAATCATCTTATTTTCAGTTCTATTTTATTTGACAAAAAAATGTTTTCAATTTAAGTGAATGGAATTTAAAAACAATTTCTTTTAGAAAGAATCGCTGTTGATTTTTAAGCTGGTGTTCAAAATGAATCCCGCAATGGGTATGATTGATATGCCGGCGTTCAACGTTAACCACACTTTGAGAAATTCAACTGATGCAAATTTCGACTGGTCGTCGCCATATTCTCTTACTGAAATTATTATTCTTGGCATGATCACCGCAAGTTTGAGCATTATCACAGTTGTTGGAAATTTGATGGTCATGATTTCCTTTTACATTGACAAAAACATTCGCCAGCCGAGCAATTATTTCATCTTTTCACTGGCTGTATCGGATTTTCTTATCGGTTTGGAAGGTTTCCCTCTTTATTCAATTTATGTTTTAAATGGTCAAAAATGGAATATGGGATGGTTTTTATGCGATCTGTGGCTGTCGGTAGATTACAGTGCATGTTTAGCAAGCACGTACACAGTGCTGTTTATCACTATCGATCGATATTGTTCTGTAAAAATCCCAACCACATATCGCAACTGGCGCACACAACGCAAAGTGCTAGTGATCATTGCGATCACATGGCTTGTGCCCACTTTGCTGTTTTTCATTTCTGTATTTGGCTGGGGCTATTTCAGTGGACAAGGTCGTGTTTTGGCTGAACATGAATGCATGGTGCAGTTCATGGTTGATCCATACTTCAACATGTCCATGTATATCAGCTATTACTGGTCGACGTTAATTGTTATGATCATCCTTTACGCGGGAATATATCGTGCAGCGAGGAATTTGCATCTCAAATCCAAACAAAAACGTCAACGTTTTCAAGCAATTTGTGCACTGAGAGCAACTACAACGCCGTTGACAATGAAATCGTCCACTTTGAAAGAAGAAGACGATTCATCACAAATTACCCCTGAGCACAGTGAAGGATCATCAGGAACAACACAGCATGCGAAAACTCCAGCTAGCACATCTGCTGTTGCAAAATCTTCAAGAAACCACACATCTGCTAAGCAATCATCCTCAGTTGCCGCTAAAGGAAAAGCACTTCTGCCTGCTGTGAACAATATCAGCTCCAGTTCTGCTTGCAGCAGTGATGAAAGTGATGCTGCAAATATGCAAAACAAGACGCAACCGTCTGATTCAAGCCAATCTCAATATGATAACATGCCTAAAGAAAAAGAAAAAGAAGCTTTGTGTGGAAATCTGGACAATTTGATACCTTTGGAAAAGTCAGTGTCTTTCATGAATGAAACAAATAATATCTGCAATACCCCGCCAAATGGAGACGTGCCAAATCCTAAATCCACTGCAATGTCTGTGCTTCTCAAACGGAACCGGCTCAGCGAACCCGAGTGCCATGTATTTTTAGCTGAGGAAGCCGTGAAAGAAACCAAACGAAACTTGAGTTTGAATTTCAATCGCATTGCTGACATTGATTCTGATTATCCTTCTTTAAAAAGTCCAGAGGAATTTTTCTTCCTTGACATTGCACTCAAAGAAACCGTATCACCGAAAAGCCTCTCTCCATCGGCCAGTGGATCTGTACGAATGGATCAAGAACCGACTCTGCTTTACGCTAACGCCGCTTCTACACTGCCCTACGTCGATGCAAACGTAAAACCACAATCGGATAATAATCATAATTCAACAGAGCCGAATTGTCAAGTAGTCTCTTTGGCTAAAAATGAGTGCGCTTGGGAGACAATATTAGAAATTTCACCAGAACGTATGAGCAAAATACCACAGCCAAAGTCGAATGATATCAAACAAGAATCAGACGAAGAAGATTTTTCATCTCACAGAAATATTATCAAAAATGCAGGCATTATATATGAACACGAGGGGCATGAACGACGTTGGACATTTGGTCGATTTCAAATTCGTTGGGAATATCATCCTGGATTTTTTCAAAAATCGCCCAAAGTGAAAAAACCTGTCGAATCAAAAGAAGACACCAACGATGAGGCAAAAAAGTCAGATACAATGACAGCGGATACGGCAAAGCTGTTGCCACATGCCGGCCTTGTTCAAGCTTCCAAAGCGACGGTTAGTCGGCTTTTTGGCAGAATGCCAACCCGACAGGCCGGAAGTAGTAATAGTTTGATGTATCGGAAGTCAAAGTCAGAAAATCGGGCCAGAAAAGCACTGCGCACGATTACCGTAATTCTTGGGGCTTTTGTCGCTTTCTGGACCCCGTTTTACGTGCTCGCCACTATATACGGGTTTTGTGAAGATTGCGTACCGAAAACGGTTTATGTGGTCAGCTATTATTTATGCTACATGAACTCACCGATCAATCCGTTCTGCTATGCATTAGCGAATGTTCAATTCAAGAAAACCCTTTCCCGAATGTTAAAAGGTGACTTTCATCGTACATGAAGAAACGTGACTTAGTGTGTTGTTTAATAGAAATCGATTGAAAAAATAAAATGGCATAACAATTTCAAAAATTAATACTTTTGCAAATAAAAATGATAAAGCATTAGCGACAAATCGACGGCCAACCGTTCGCGTCCAATAGCTGAATCTCATCCAAACCAACAAGCTCTTTTGAAGGCAGGTTGCGAACTTCGAACGTAACCTAAAAAATTTCTACAAAATGAAAGCGCTGTTTTGAATGGATATACATTTATTATTATTATTATTATTATTATTATCATCATCATTATTATATGAATTGATTTCTGCCAAATAAATGCGCTCAGTGAGAAAAGACTTTGCTATTGTAAGTTGAAAAGAATGCTTCAATTTTTTTATCAATTTAATAAATTTTTCAACTTTTTAAAATTTATTTTTTAAATATTTGAATCTAAGTGTGTATGTTGAATAATTAATTGGTAGTTATTCGACGGATTATAAGAACATATTGCCTACTTTGTTATATGCACCAGCTTTGAGGAAAATTGCATGGTCAATCCATCTAAAATGTGTTTGCATGTTTTCAACCATGGGAGCGCTGAAAAGTAACGTTTCTCTTATTTCTCCAACTTTCATGGCATACAGATGAAGTATAGACATTGGATTAGGTTTGTAATAAGAAAATTTCAAAAATGAATCATCCTGCAAAAGGAATGGCTTCGACTCAAGGCGTGCAGACAGGATGTGACCTTCTGTGTAAGCATAGCTGCTGTCTAAAATATTCCAATGATTATCAATTCTTTTTTTTTTTGATACATAAATTGCATTTATTTTACTCGAATTGAATGGAAATAAAGAAGCGTCACCCGGAATGACAGAATTACCACTTTGAACAAGTCCTTTACCAATTTTCCAAAAAGATAAATCAGGCAATGCTTTGTATTGACATAAATTATGGTCAAACTTGCAATTCAGTGCAAGACAGGGACTCTTCAGTATAAGTGGCACAGTTTCATCTCCAAAAGCTCCTCTCAGACCAACCTGATTTAAATTAAATTGTATATTTCAATTTTCAAACTACAAATTATGTTTGAAAATAAAAATTTATACTCGCAATGATGGGCCAATGTTGGGCTGAGATTGTTGACTGTCTAGAAAAAGAAGAATTTATAAAAATTCACATTGTATATTGAATAAACGTTTCAGAATATGATAATAATTATAATTAATATTGTTATGTTTAAATATTAATAAAACTGATCAAAGTGTAATTAAGATTGTGCAGTTGCTTGCCAAAAAAATATCTAATTAACATCTCCAATAAGCAATTGATAATTTCATGAGAGATGCTGTGAATATTAATAGTTTTTTTCATACTTGGAGCACAGAACGTTGCAGAATATTCAATGTTGTCGATTATAACAAGGCCACCTTGTAAGTCATTTTCTTTGTAAACAAAGTTATCAGCAATAATAACAAGCTAAAATTAAATGAACTACAATTTTTTATAATTTAAACTTCGTTTCTATTGCTCACTTCGAAAGGTTGCGTGTATGGACCTGGAATATAGACAATAGTTGAGCCTGCATTTCCGACAACAACATTCGGACTGCAATAAATGAACGCAACATATCCAACTGTTCTTACGCAGACGCGAATTCTGATCATTGGAGTTGTCCAATATCTAAAAACAGCGCTAGCATCTCTTCACAATGCTTAACATAACAACGTAAAATTACCTGAATCGTAGCTGACCTTGTCCTTCCTGACATGGAATGGAATCGCTAACTAAGCGAGCAGATACTGTAGGTAAAGCAGCTTGGGTTGTCATAGCATAGATAAACGGCGGCTGTGGTGGAACTGAGGTGGAAGTTAACATTTGAAGTCGATTTAAATTTGGCGTTCCAACAGCTCGATAAAATTCTAACTGATCATCAGGTGCGTTGTGCCAACGACACAATGAATCAAAATTGACGCAGTACAAATCCATGGCTGATTTCACTTGGCCTCTACCAACTTTAATTTTTTTTAAATTTTATTTCATGAACATAAAGAAATATTATTTAATGATGATTATAGTGATATTTTCACAATTACTAGCACATGCGAAAAATATCAAATACTGTATAATTTAAAGCTTCATACAACAGCTGAATTTTATAATATAATATAATATAATATAATATAATATAGTATAAAATGAAATACAGCATATGCAACAAAACTTACTTTTGAAAAAAAAACTAATTCAAAACTTACTTTTGTGCTTTTTCAACTTTTAATATAGAACTTGATGAAATAACTATTGCACAAGTGAGAAATATGAGATTGCAACATGCGCATTTATATAATTTATAAAGTATCCAATAAACAATATTTCTAACCTCTTCCCGTGGTCGCTCTCTTGCTTGTTAATGGCAATTCGTTCACTAAAGAAATTCTGCAACTATTACTTGACTTGATAAAGTGCAGTAATAATTTTAAATATAATTTTAACTATTTTCAAAAAAGCAAATTTATTGATAATGCAAAAATACATTTTAAAAAAGAATTTAGTGAAAATTTATAGTTTCATGCATTTAAGATGCAGCAATATATAGAATAATTTGAAACTAGAAAATTCATAAATTTATATTTAAAATGATTAAATAATAATATAAATAGTTAGCAAGCAACATGTCTAACCTCTTCCATAAGGTGCTATCGCATTTGCTGTTGGAAAGCTGTAAGCTAAAGATATTTTTCATGCATTATTTCACATAGTATAAAGCACACAAAAAAATTTCAAAACTGTTTAATAAATAAGCTTCAACTTAGCACAGCTAATAGAAGTAATGACCAAATTTTTATGAAAGTTGTGTTCCTGTATTATTAAAATTTTTACTTCATTTAAAACGTAAATTTGAGAATTTTTCTTGTAAATTTAAGATTTATAAATATGCAATATACCTTACAAAATATGCATTTTATTTTTACCATTTACTGTACTGTTGGTACTACTGTTCGATACTATTTATAGTCAAAGTTTAATTATAAACTTCAATGTAATTGAAACTGATTATTGTTGTTATTATTTTGATGACAGTAAAGTGATGATTTATTATTCAATTATATTTATTATTATTTTATTATTCATTCATTTTATTTATTATTATTCAAAGTATCATTTGATGTATGAAATGGTAAATCATACCACGCGGAATGGGACCTTCGCTCATAACATTTCCACCAAGAAAGTCTCGAAAATTTCCCACTGGACTAAAACCAGGTTGGGGTGCACAACATTTAATTTCTAAAAACAATGTCAATGAAAAATCTTTTCTGATTACAAGAGAATAATAATAAATTCAACTAACAGCATAATTTTTAATTTGAATTGAGCTCAAATCAATGTTGGAAAGAAAAACAGTATAAAAATGAGGTAAAATTTCAAAAATATTAAAACGTTTGTCATCATAATAATAATTTGTTATTTGATCATTTTTAATTTTATTTTTTTAAATTTATTATGGTCATAATCAAACTACAGTATAAACAATAAGTAAGTAAACTATGAAGAAAGTAAGATTTCACGTTTAAAGAGAAATTATTTAACTTTAGCATTTTTAAAAATATCAAAAACAACTGATTTTGCATTTTTAACATTTATTTGAATCAACAATCATGAGAGTTTTGCAAGAGAAGACTAAATCTACTTTTTGTTGAATAAAATTGTCAAAATTTTTGAAACGTTCAAATCTAAATAGATTATACTAATTTCTTTGTGTATCATGAATTTGTTTTTATTATTTTGGTTTTAAAAATTTTATCACAAAAAAATTTGTTTTTCATACAATTTATATTTGGTTCTATTTTTGTAAAAATTTGAAGCAAAAAAAAGCATTTTTCAAATTTGAGAACCATATATATAAATAAGATATTTATTGTATATTTAATAGAAAAATAACTGTGATGTTTTGATGAAACTGAAATCTGATTTTCAAAAAACCATAAATTACAGTGGTGAATTAAGAAAATTACTCGACTGATGTAAAATTTAAGTGTATTGTTTCATTAATAAAATTTTCACAAAAATATTGCTAATAGGGCTTAAAATTATGCCGTGTTTGATTGCATAGGTTGAATTTTATTGTTTAATTCCAATTAATGTTTCACCACATTTCTGCATGCAAATAGATGCATTATTTTCACAGTCAATAATAAATAGTTCATGCAGATACAGACTTGCAATAATTCGGATTGCTTTCTGTTTAAATACTGAATTTCAATTAAAAGTCTTTTTTTTCTTCTGTAATTTGCTTACATTCATAATGATCAAGAAAAACACTATACTATATTTTAAAAAAGGCAAAAAATTAATAATAAATTTAGCTGAATGGACATTGAATTGGGGAAAAATTATTGTGAAATCAATGATGATGCTGCTTACCTTTGAAAAGAAGCGTGAGCAAAATATTACTGAGCAACATGTAAGCTGAATTCACTTCCATGTTACAAAAGAATGAATAAAGTTGTTTTTATATAAATGATCAAACAGTAGATGATGGTGGTGAAAAGGGAAAAAAGATGACAAGGGTCGTGAGAGGTAGATGAGCAGAGAAATGTAGATCGTATAAATGAATAATGAATAGAGAAAAGAGATAGAGACAGACAAGCAGGCGCGTACACACACACACAGACACACACACAGTAAAAGAGAGGGGGAAGCAAGCTTTTCTCGCCTCTTGATGCTTGTGCTATTTGCGTTTTCAAAATCGACTGACAAACCGGCGTTGAACAGTCAATTCTATGTCTCTGTCTGTCTGTCTGTCTGTCTGTCTGTCTGTCTGTCTGTCTATGCTTGTGTCTGTCGCTGTATGTCTGTTCATTGACAAGCTTTTACGGTTAGCCTCCGGTTTGGTTTATCAGTTGACGCAACACTGCCAAAAGAATGAATATAAAAATGGACAAGTCGAGTACAAGCAATTGACCATCACGTGAACGTCAGTGGCCAGTACTGGCGCCGGTCAACAAGCCGGTCAACATTTCCAATTATTACAATCATTTGATCCATTAAACGTTGTTAAATCAAATCAATTGTACTTTTTCACCTCGACTGGACTGTTCAATTTCAAAAGTTTCATTTATTAAAATGATCATTTCGATATTAAATTTTCACTTGGAAATTATTCAAAAAAAAAAAAAATATTCTGCATAAATTGTATAAATTTGATTTGATGTTGTTTATTGTGTAGCATATTGCAAACAAAACACTTTCAAACTGGTAAAATGAAAATAATGCTCACAAGCAAAAGCATTGGTGAATATTTTTCATTCGGCCGATTTCCATAACTAATAACTCCGGCCCGACCTAGTTGACAATTCACACGAAACTGCATCAACACTACAAAATTGCAAATTTCTACACGATAATATGTTTGCTTCGTGTTTAATTAACATAAAATGACCCGTTAACCATTTTATAAATAATACAAGCAAATCAAAAACAGATAAAGCCAATAAATTTCAAACTGAATTCTTTGAAAAAGATGCATATTTATTTCTATTTCAATTGTACGCATGCAACCTTTCTGAATGCTAAACATAATTGTGAAAGAATTTATTTGGATGCATAAATTTTAACTTAATTAATTAATTAGCATAAAAATTGTCAGCTCTTTGCAAGTGCTGATGATAAGAATAATTGAATGTGAAAGTGAGAAGAAAGCAAACAAAGTGAAGTGCTTCAATTTCGTCAATCATTCTGAAAGCTGACAATTAATTAATTTGCACTGCAGTTTGGAAAAGCAACTGTTCACAGAGCGTTGTTTGCTTGAACAAACTTTCACAAAGCTTCCAATCCAAGCAAAATGCAGATATGCCGCGCATGTTTCACTAAAAAGCTTTCTTTGTTTCATTTAATTTTTGTTGTCCGCATTCGTCCGTTGCCATTCACAGTTTTCCCTTCACAATGCATTCATTAAATGACACCAACTTTTGATCTGAATGTTTCCAATCTATTTTTCATAATTTAATAATCATAATATATTAAATAAAAGGAAAAGCTTTAGCTTTTCACAATTGATTGTTGCTCTGAGAAAAATTTATTTCATCAATTACTTTTCATCAAATACCCAAAAGCAATGAACAAAAACGAAAGTCGCTTGGTGCATGAAAAAAATAATAAAAAAAAAACCTGACGCATTGAGAAAATTAAAATCTTGCTCTAAATGTCTTCCACTTTTGAGAAAAGCAAGTAGAAATAAAATTGAAAGCTGTGAATGAGAAAAAAAACAGCTTCTTCATTGAAATTCTTCATTTAGCATTCTGCATTTCATTGCATCGTTTAATTTAAATGAATAAACAATGAAGTTTGATCAACAAACAGCAGTCCGTTTGGGTAAAATGAAATAAATAAATACAAAAATTTTCAACGTCAAATCAACAAGAAAATTTTCAGCAAATTTTTGCAACTATATTGCAAACAATATCTGAAACCTTAAACAAAATCAGAAATCATACGTTCAGTTGCACTGAATAACTAACTGTACACAGCATGGCGTAAAACAATTTTAAAATATGTTTTAAAAAAATAAACGAACCAGGAAACACACTACGAAGAGAGGTGAAACGATTTTTAATAGCTCTTATTTTATGCAACATCAAGAAAATGCAAATTATAAAAAGGGTAATATTAATTATTATTGATAATTCATAACTGTCCACCAAAGGATGGGTTATTGTGCACCACTGATGACGTATCAGAATTAATTTGTGCTTGTGTTTGGGCGGCGTTGCTAGCCGATTGTGTCTTCCAACCTTTCGGTTTTAAATATTCATGATTATACAATTGCAACACATCAGCTCGATCTTCTTTGCGATACTGCAGGCAACATCGAATAAAATCCTTCAAGAGAAATTTTCAAATGAAATAAAATATAATTCTTTCTAACTTCTCATATATAAAATATCATTTTTAAAAAATCAAAATTATTTTCAAATAAATAAATACAAATATATATGATGTACGCTTAATGTCGGCGCTAATTAACGAGCACTAACGTAACAGTCCATATATTTATTATTGTTTAAATAAAATAAAATAAAATAAAATAAATTACTTTCGCTTCATTCGATACGTAAGGTTTTGGTGGGAAAACGACGTCTGTAGCGCGCAAAATAGTTTTGTTCTCCAAAATACTTGCCTGTGTCATGTCATGTCCAAATGGCTAAAATACAGATAAAATATATGTGCATGTATGTATATTTTTTTCAATACAACTTTATTAAATAAAAAGAAAATAAAAAAACATACTCGCTGTCCATAGAGGCATTGGTAAAATATTACTCCAATACTCCACACGTCAACTTGATTGGTAATTTTAGGTGGAACTTTAGAGAGAACAAAACACTCGGGAGGAAGATACCTAAAAATAAATTATAAATTACTCTTTTGCTGTTGTCCTCAAACAGCATCATCATCAAGACATACCAGTACGTGCCGGCACCCTGAGAAGTGAGATCCATTCCCACGGAAGGATCGTATTTATCGTCTTCCATTATCTTCGACAAACCAAAGTCTGTTATTTTAATTTCGCCGGAAGCAGTACCAGAGCTGAGCAAGATGTTGGCTAAAGTGAAATTTATTAAAAAGTTAAAAACAATGTTAACAGAATAAAATAAAATTGATAAAACAAATAAGAAAACCTGGCTTTAAGTCATAATGAATAACAGGTGGTTTGATATCGTTGAGGTACTTGAGGGCACTGATGGCTTGCATGATGATAGATCGTGCTTCCTTTTCAGGAATGCATTTGTTCTGCTTTAAGTAGAAGTCTAGGTCGTTTCCGTCACAGTATTCAAGAACAGTACAAAAACTGTTCACATCAATAGTAAATACATCGTACAGCTTCACCACCCGCGGATGATCCAGAGTTTTGTGAATGTCCTTCTCTCGCAATGCATGCCTTGAAAAAGTCGCAACAATTACAAATGGCATAAAAGTGAACAAACATCACATACCTAACGTAGCTGGACTTTTTCTCCTCCCTCCATTCTCGATTCACCTGATGAATTTTACAAGCCACATATCGCTGCTCGTCCAAATCAAAAGCGCACCAAACTTCACTAAATCCACCTTTGCCAAGTAAAGACAACAACACGTAACGATTGTTTTTCAAACACTCATGATCTTTGTATCTAAAAACAAAATTATCATAAAAGCAACATCAAGCACATTTCAAATGACCACCTAGATTGATCTTCGTTTTGAATCCGCTTCAATTCTCTCATGTGCAAGTTGCGTTCACGTTCCAAACGATCTTGTTCAGTTCCAAGTTCGGCTTCTTCCTTCTTCAGCTGCTCTTTGCGAAGTCTCAATATCTCCTCTTGTTCGTAATATTCTTGAGCGGATAATCTGCACAAATGTGAAATAAAGCAGATTTTATATTTTGCTGCATTTAAAAAATTAAAACAAAACTCCCATTACTACTACTACTACTACTTACTGAGAGAGTAGTTCCGGTCTGGTGAACCCGTCATTCGTGGCACCAGTGTGATTTTGACTACTAGCTGCACCAGAAGCGGCAAGTCGTTTCATCGCACTTGATGACAATGGTTTCCTTTTCCTAAAACAACAATTTCATAAATATCTTACAGATTTCTTAAATTTAATCAAATTGAAAAACAACGTCTCAATATTTTATAAAATCTATTAATCGACACTATGATTACTATTATTTCTTCTGATTAAAATCTTTTCCAGAACAAAAATTATAAAAAAATAAAAATTAGTTAGATTAAAATAATATATTCGAAAATATCGTATTCAACATAAAATTCTTATTCGCCATAAATTACATTAGGAACAACAACAATTCATCGCTGTCACACCAACTAAAGTTAACCAATAAAACTAAACTGTCTCAAAGTAAATCCAATCAATAATGCCAACAACAATACATCTAGAAAAAAGCAGCATTCTTAATTACAGCATATGTTTTATATTTCATTTTCAAGGCTTACTTTATGTAGCAAATCCTTGCTTACACTGTACTTACTGCTAAGGGTATTTTAAGAATACCGACGACAGCTGGCAAGCAGTAATTACTGTTATTTTAGGGAACAGTGAATTTGTACGACTGCACGCAACATGCCAGGCCATCTTTGCAAAATCGAGTTCAATTCCCCTTTTGTCAAAAAAATTCAATCTACCTCCTTCAAGAAAAATAAAATTCAATAAAGATTTTCTACAAAGCAGAAATTTAAAAAATTTCTTCTGCTACTCAAAAGATCATCCATTCATTTCTTTTCCATCAACAATGAAAGACATTTGTGTCACTGTTATTGATTTTATCCGCACCAAAAAGTTCATCATCATCATCATCACCACTGCTGAGGTGAAATTCATTTCAATTTTTAACTGATGACCAACAGTTAACGACAATCATAAATGATGAAATTTGTAATTTCAAAAAATGTACACCAATTTTGCCATTTTCAAAAACAAAGAAACAATTTTGAAAATCGAAAAAATATATTGACAATCGGTAAAATGTGAAAAAGAGAATTATTTGGATTTTTGACGGTAATTGAATTATCACTTGCTGTGTCACCCGCAAAGCACTGGGCAATGTAATATGGTTAGTTGAAAAATTAGCCAAACGTTGATCACTCTCTTTAGTATTCGCGCATTTTCCTCATATTTATAACATCTTCAAAATATTGTTCATTTCTAGACAGTTTTTTTCATTCATCAAAACCTGTGATCACGAGAGAAAAATCAATTCTACAGTATACACACTCCGTGCAACCTGCAGGCTATTTACAGTAATTACATTGGCCGCAACTTCTCAAACCAACCGCCGCCACGTGCGAAATGCTTTCACCTGCCTGCGTTTGACTGAACGCGAATATTCTTGACGAAAAGAATATTTTCTCCAAAGTTACTTATTGAGTTGTTTTGGAAACTTTGATAAAATTTCAATCTTAATTTGTTATGACTGATAAAAATGAAATCGATTCCTTTAGACAATTTCAAGCAGTTATGCGCTATTTCGAATTGAAGTAAAAATTTCAACGAGAAAAAGGAGACAAAAAAAATTAGATTAACCTCAACAAAGCCGTCAAACGAACAATCTCCTCTCGTTCAGCGTTGATGGCTTGGAGCTTTTTCTTCATTTCCAAAAATGCATATCCTTCACTCCAAATGTCTTCAAACTGAGTGCCACGCCTTTCGGAAACGAACTGACCCAAGCGTAGTCGATCTTCCATACATTTTTCACGTCGCTGTTTACGTTCCATAACTGACTATAAAAGCAGAACAACATGCTGAAGAAAGTGAAAAACAAATCATTGTTTACCTGCTGAATCAATAGTTTCTTTTCGATTTCTTTGCATTTTTCCATTCTTGCTTCTGCATCGCTCAAACGCTGCATCTGATGATTCAAGCGAGCATTAAGTTCACATATCACCTGAGAAAAGATTTAAGAAAAAACAAATTTTTTTTTCATTATGAAAATACAACTGGCTAATTAAAAGTGATAAATACGTGTTCTTGATCTTTCAACACTCGTACTTGGTCGTCCAAATGTTGCATGGTGAAATCAGTCTTTAAAAAAAATACGGTGTAATTTTAAATAAAATTCACAAATAAACATTATTTATGAATGTGCAAACTTGAGTCGAAACACCGGTTTCTTGATAGGCGAGATTCAACGGAGGCGATACGTTATCGCTAATGTTGTTTCCAACTGACATAACAAAATGATAATTCCCTTCAATGTTTGAACTGCGACTGTTCGCAAGGGCGTAACTCACAAACGCACCAGGCAATGAATTGCTGTCTGAATCAGCATTTCCCGCCTGAAACAATTTAATAATAATAATATTATTATTATTAATATTATTAATAACCAAAGCACGCGTGCTTAACTGTATCACCACATACGTTAGAACCAGATCCAGTAATCAAGCGACCTGAGTTTGCATTTTTCACACCGCGTTGACTAGCCTGGGACAATCTGCTCACAGTATCCTACAACAACGGTTTTGAAAATACAAAAGAATACAACTGCAAATGCAAAATTCTGGATAGCAAGAGCAACAATTACTGTAGAGAAAAATTCGTCAAGTTTACGGATGTTTTTCGAACCAGGCGAAGTGGCATTATCCACAGTGCCTGTTTGGGATTTTCGCTTACGCGCCGGGCGTTTCCCACCCTTCGATTCGTTCGGAGTGGTGATGACCACATTTTGCTCAATCAAACAACACGTCGAAGCTCCAACATTCCGGTCCGGGGTAACAGATTCCGGCGTGACCGCTGTATCATTAGCAGGATTGCTCTGATTGGAACCTTCGCTTGTCTTGAAGAAAAAATATTAGCTGAATGATAATATTAATATAAACAAGCAAACAAACAAACAAACCACGTTTGGCAGAGATTTGGATTCAGAGCTAAGGCCAAGGCCTGAATTGGAATCACTTTGCAGTAACGGCTGATGCTGTAGCTGAAATGTCATATCACATTTTTCAACAGTCTCATCCAACGCGAAAGACATCCTTCACGGCCGTCCACATACAGACTAGAGTTGGTCAATTTTGCTCAGAAAGCGTGAAGGTGAAGCTCGAAATCGATAAGAAAAATGAACAAACAGCAAAATGCTCAAAAACTGACTAACCACCGCCGCTATCAAAATAAACTGATCGTGCTACCTTCACTAGCTTAAGTAAATACATACGCTTAGACATACATACACACATAGACATACATTTAGACAAGGTCAAATCCGTGCTCACTTTTTTAAACGCGTCATTTCACCCAAAATATTAATCCCAAAAATAAAATTAAAACACAAAGATGCAATTTTAATTTTAAATAGTAACTTCTATTCAAAAGTCTTACTTCAGTCATAGGCAACGATTCGAGCATCTGCTTTTCAAACAACTGTTCACTCTGCTGCTGCTGTTGCACTTGTTCCATCATATCTGAACGGACAAAAAACAAACTGGTAAAGTTGATCAACAGCAAACTGCGCTTGTTATGAAAAACTAAACTAGCAATCAACACTGCTTCTACCTGCTTTTAGTAAAAATAAAAAACAATCAATATATTTAAAGAAAAAAAACATGAAATCATATATCACCAAATAAAAAATCAAAATAATAAATTAATCAAAGTAACAGAAAGAAAAGAAATCAAATAAAGATCTGCTTACGTGCAATGAAATCAGTGACACACACGGCCAAAAGCGTCCCGATATCACAGGAATGTTTGTGGAAACAATGAGTGAAGAGAAAATCACCACAAGCAAAGTACTGCGCTATGCTTCTTGTTCAGATTAACTTCAATTTCAAGAGAAGCAACAAATAAATAAACAATGCAATGATAAAAACTTTTCTGCATATTCATTACCAATTTCGCAATATTAATTTTTTTAATATATATAAATAAATCTGTTTATCACTTTACAATTGGTTGTATTGGAAATCTAGGCCATCTGAGCGAAAATCATTTCAAAATGAAAACCTTCGTCACAAACACCAAAAGATCAAAAAGGGTGCGCAAGTTACACAGTAATCTCAAATAGTTTTGCAAATGTGAAAATTAGGTAAAATTATTCAGGTTAAGTTTACGCGCGTTGAAAAAAATGTCCGAAGTATATTTTTACAAATTTTCATAACGCATAAATAATTTTATCTCGTATTATTTAAAATAATAAATTTATAAACAATTTTTTACCGCTTCAAAGTATCTGTAGTATTGCTGTATTTAAAGCTTAATGCTGCTATCGAAAGCGGTTCATTTTTGATGATTGTTTGCTTTTCTCATCATTTGCATTATACGAATAATAAATATAAAATTAAATAATGCAAAATTAAAAAAAACAATGAATAAACTGATTTACAAAAAATTATAAAAGCATATTTTCAGTTTTGTTAATAAATAATAAAACTACAATAATTTTTATATATTTTTTGCTATATTTTAATTTTCAAATTTTTTGGTTACATTTTAAAACAAAAATTATCATTTAAAATTGTTAAATTTACTTATTGATTAGCAAAAATCGAGGAAATCTATATTGGTGGTTTTATTTGATAATTAGGTTCATGTAAATTAATGCCTACAATTGTAATATACATGTAGAATTGTAACGAATTATAAATTTATTTTGCAGTCATAAAGTATTTTTTTGTTAATATTGTGAAACTTTTCTTATTGAAATAAAACGAATATTTATAAAGTTAAATTCAACACAGGCATGCTTTTCCGCCGCTGGTATCGTATCCTCAGTTCTTTGTTTGTAGCATCTCAATCTGGATAATGCAGTTCAGTTTTTAACCATCCCGTGCTGGCTTCACACTGACACTATACCAACTTACTATATAATATTAAGACTCATTGCTTCTTTCACTTCCACGCTTCTGCTAATACCATCAAGATCATTATTCATCTACAGTGTTTCAGAACAAAAGCTGAGATGAGAATAAAAGGTCACGGAGTACTTGCGTTTCTCACTGCAAAATTGCTGGCTAGTAAACAATAAATTCTTAGATTTTAAGCTTAGACTGTAATAAGGCAAGAAAGTGCAATCTGAATAATTAAACATTGCATATAGATGACATGAACATGACATTATTAACAATACATATAATATAAACAACTAATGCAACAATCACGAGATAATGTTACAACAACTAATGATAACCTAAATAACAGAATAGTTAAAACAACGAACAATTAAATGATAAACTTCTGGTTTCACCACATTAGCAAAAACAAATAATTAAAACATATTTATTTGTGGTATGATATTTTTTGACGCCAGAAGTTGATTTTCAATTATATTAAACACTAAACATAGTTATAGTCAAATTGTACGCAGTAAAGCATTGAGCACAAAGCTGTCTCTAATATATAGTTCCAACATAGAGATTTTAACATAATTCTTTGTGTTTGAGACATAAATAATAATGCCATTTTGTTATTCAGAATATATTTATTTAAAATCAAAGTAAATTCAATGCATTCCTATTATTATAAAAGTTGTAGATGAAATAACTTCGCACAAGTTGTTTTCGATTGTTTCTTTTAACATTTAGCTGAAAGCACGTACTCAAAATTTATAAATACCTCGCTTCAGCTATTAGAGCTATAACAATAATTTCAGAATTACACAAATAAGAATAATAAAAATGGGAAATATTTGTAAAAACAAAACCAAGAATAATGTTTGTGATTTCTCACAAATTGCACCCATCAATTTAGTGATGCATCAGTAATTTTTAAGTGCATCACTTATTTCTAATTTTTCATATATTTAAAATACGATTAAAACAGTCAAAGATACTTTTTCCTCGTTTCATAACAACTTATTCACTCTTAGATTTCTTCATTTTTCCTTTGCTGTTTATAACTTATTTTCATAATAGCAATTTATCTAGAGACATTACCCCCCCCCCCCCCCGGTTTTGTTATAATATAGCATTGCTTTACAACCATACTGATGGTGATATTTTGTCGAATATCAGATAACCGATGTGGTGTTGTTGTTCCAACTTTAGCATCATTAACACATCGCTTCTAGTTCTATAGATTTTAAACATATCTAGTATCATACTAAAAGAGTGCATTGGAAAATGATAAATAAAATATATCGCATTTCAAATAGACTTATCAACTATTGGAAATAATCCAATTGAAGCAAATCATTACAATAGTTTTCATTATAGAAGTGTTCATCATTAATAGAAGTTTGTTTTTTAAATGAACATGATTATATTTTATTATTTTGTTTTCCCCATAAAATTTTTCACTTGTATAATTAATAATAGTTTATTACAGCTAAGCATTTATCAAAAATGGCATCTGTTAAGCTGAACGTCATCTACTTGTTGATATTCTTATTTTTCAATGGTTATAAATCAAAGCATTCCTTACGTTCGTCTCAATATAAAAATAACGCATCAATGCACGTAAGTTCCTTAATTATTATTATTTTTCTTCTTGAGAATTTATAATATTTATTCCTTTAATTTATTAATTTTTGTTTTTTTTTTTGGTTTAGTCTACTTCTGAATTATTTCGGATGGAACTGCAATCAAAAGCAGGGTTCAGTGAAACAACAGCCAATGCGTATTTTCAATTTATGGAAAACGTTAGGAATGCCACAGTTGAAACAATTTCAGATACAACATTCAATGAAGCAATGCAAATTCGAAATCAAATTCATTTCATGTAAATTTTGTTTTTTAATTTTAGAATCCAGAAGAGAATTCAAACCTTTTCGAAGGAGATATTCTTCTGACTGTCGAACAAATGAAAGCGATAGAAAAAAAGATATTCAAAAATTCCTCTGATGCACAGTGCGTATTAAGTGAAAAATTCATACATTGTTTTGAAGAACATTTTTAGTTTTACATTATTTTATTTTCAGATCTGTTCGTATTATTTAGTTTACATTCAATTTGCATTTGACAGTGCAAATTCTTATTTCTTTAATCATGTTCTACTTTTAAACAAAATTGAAGTAACAGGTTTTTCAAACTGCTTAAAATTAACAATTCTAAAAGTGAATATTTGTTATTATATTAAATCATGCAAAATGGCTAATATTTCACTTAATTTATATTTATAAAATATGATAAATGAATACCACTTTTGCATCAACAGTTGAACAATAACAGTCTGTGTATTCATTCACTTCTAGTACACTTCGTGGTATGGTTACTGGAAATGCATTCAGTCGCTGGAAGCGTACAATTCCATACTCAATCAACACAAGAAGTGGTGGTAAGTTGTTCATTAAAATTGATTTCATTAAATATTTGAAATATTTATAAAAAAATGATTAATCTCAACCTTTAATTTTATAAGGTAATATTCAGAATAATAAATACATTCAATTTTTAATTGTTAAAAGTATATAGAAAATCTGATCAGTTCATATCCAAATATAAAATTGGTTCTGATTGGATGATTGTTTAAAGAGCTATTAAAACAAGTATGGGATATTTATAAATCGTCTAATAAAAAAAAAAGAAAAGATATACAATAAAAACAAGCTATTTTAAAATTGTAATAAAACTTTATTTCACAATTTTCTTTGTTGCTTGAGAGTTAAATGCGTTAAAACTAAAAAAAAATAATTTTATTAATCGAGTAGAGAAAGTTAAAACAATAAAAACGTGAAACTGCTCTCCCTCAAAACTATTTCAAAATCAGAGAATTACGCTCAGTTATTCTCATATTTAACAAATATTTGAATGAAACGAGTTGTTTTCATTTTCAGTAAATACAAATGCCGTTGAACGAGGCATTAAACAATGGGAAAAGATCACATGCTTGAAATTTGTTCGCCAAGACAACCATCCTACAGGGGATTATATGGAATTTTTTAAAGGATCAGGGTATAACTTCAATTTATATATCACAACAAATTTTAATTTAAGAATAATGTAATTTATGCAAATTTGGATGCAAAGATTAATAGGAGTACAAGGAAATTTAAATACAAATCTTATGGATATATTTTTTTCAGCTGTTATTCGTATGTTGGAAAGATTGGTGGGAAACAACCAATTTCAATAGGAACAGGTTGTGAGAGCGTTGGAATTGTTTGCCACGAAATTGGCCACGCGCTTGGGGTGTGGCACGAACAAAATCGACCCGACAGAGATAAATTCATCAATGTACATCACGGTAACATTAAACCACATGCACTGAGCAATTTCTATCGCTTAACCAATAATATCGCTTTGGTCAACGTTATTCCGTTTGACTATGGATCGCAAATGCTTTACGGACCCAGGGTTTGGATTATTTGTTCCTATGAAAAATATCACTACAAATACATGCACATACATTCAGGCATTTGCAATTAATAACAACAGAAATACAATCAGTGCACTTGACGTCAACTATCGTGCTACTCTTGGCCAAAGAGATTTTCCTTCATTTTACGACGCAAAAACTATTAATCTAATTTACTGCAACGGTATCTCTCATTCAGCATACAGTTGAGAGCACAAAAAAAATAATATTCTATTAATTTTTTTACAGACTTGTGCAAACCTTTAGAATGTGAATTTGATGGGTACGTAGATCCAAAAAACTGCAGCACATGCCGTTGCCCAGTTGGCTTGGCCGGACCGTACTGCAAAGAGGCGCTACGTATAATATACAAAAATATACAAAAAATCAAGAATAATTTTAAAATATATTTATTTGATTCATTTCAGAAACTAATAATGACTGTGGCAAAATAAATGTCGAAATAGAAACTTCGCCTCGGACAATCAACAAATCTGGTCAAGGTAAATGCCATTGGCTTTTCAAGGTATGCTGATGAATTGGTGTGTTAAATTTGCTAAAAATAACTGCTTCGATAACAGTAACAGCTTCAGACAACGCCACAGGCAAAAATCGAACTTCAACTGGTGAATTTCAAATTTCCATGCCAGATAACCTGTTCAGGATCATTCATTTCTGTACAATACGGCAACAGCATGGCTAATTCTCCAGCAAGGTAAAATTTAAATTTATTTGTCATATTCATTATCAAAATTTATTGATAAGTTCACCAATTGAGCACTTAAATAAGAAACAGCAGCTGGAAAGCAACATAAATTTGTTTTATAAAATATATTTATAAAAGTAAATTAATGATATTTCAGATTTTGTTGTTATGAGAAGAATGAAATTATTGTCAGCAAATCCAATCACATGCTAATTTCATATTATGGCAGATCGACAGATTTTGTAACTTTTATCGTCAAAAAGCGTATGATTGATTTGTTTAATTTTTCTTTACCATTCAACATTTACATTTACCTCTCATTTAGATGAAATGCAATAGCACTTTGTGTTGATCAGTGCTCATTACTGGCATTCTGGAAACCTTTTCTATACATTCTATATCCTAACACTGTGACCTGGTAATAAAAATAAAGTTATATTATGAATAGAATTTTATCAAATCATGATTGAATTATCAACGATGCAAAAAAGCTGCAATGACAAAAGTCAGTTGCACAAATGTTGAATTTTCACAATCAAAAAAATATTAAATAAAATATTACTACTGAAAAAGCTTCTCAAGTAAACTGTAATACTGCAGTTCCATTACTTTTTCAAAGTCCCTGAGAACTTTCAAAAAACAATGCTAATACAGTTGTAAACAGAAGTAACTATCGACAGAGATTACTGAATGAAAAATCTTCAAGAGAATCAAATGGACAGCAATGCTACAACTGTAAGCTATACAATGAATTCAATTTAAATAAATGAGCCCCGCAATATGTATTGTATAAGCATTAAAAAATCACAAGTTTCCAGTGAATGCAGATCGCTTCTGATGTTTAAGAAAATACACGTCACAAATCGACAAAATAATTCATTTATATGCAAGATTAACGTCTCCACAATACGATGAATATTTTACTTTTCGACGAATAAGCAATAAAAATCAATGTACAATAACTGAAAACAAATAATCGGACACTAATATTTTTGAATACCGTTGAAACAATAAACACATCTCCTTTAATGCTAGTTATGAAAAAAATACTACTGTCAAATATTATCTAATTTGAATACTGAAGTTTCAATCTAAAGAGTTAATAAAATAAAGATGTTAAGCTTAAATAGTTAATAATTATTACAAAACAAACAATTTGTTCCCATATAAAGTTGGATTCGTAAGTGGATACAAAGACATCATCCACAGTAGAATGCCAATAAATGTCAAATAAAGTACTAATGATCGCTTCCAACGTGCTTTTAAAGAATAATACATTTCTGGTTCTGGAAAACCAATGAAGTTGCACAACGCGTGGCAAACAAAGGCAGAAATAAAGTGATCTATCAATGAAAAAAAGTAGACAAATTTTTTAGAAATCGTTCCGCCATTTCAAATACTGTCTTACGTGTACGCAAATATATAAAAGTATTGTAAACGCCAAACAAATAAGTGATGATAAGTCGATCGCCTATTAAAAAAACATTTATAATGCCATATATATGTATATAGATGTCTATATTTAAATTAAAAGCTAAAACTATTAAAAAAAGTACAATGCACGCGTAAGATTTGACGCCATCCACAGACAAAGTCAGTCTTATCCAGCGCATGATGAAGATGCGCAGCAGCAAAATAAATTGGCATTAACAAAACAACAGAAAACGGCTGAAAACACGATGCAGCAACACTAACCATGCAACAACGGAAAACCATCTCTTCACACAAAGGTGCCTAAGAGATATGCTTATTACTTGTTTAACATTAATTCATACAATGCATGTCACCAGCAAAACGTTTCGCAATACGATAAAAAACTCTGATGAAACAATTTGCGAGTGTGATGAAACTGCAAATCAAAAAAACTATATATTATATCTGAATTAATTATTTTACAAAAACAAACACACTCTGAAAATAATTAAAAAGCAATAACGAAATTGGTCCCAAACAAAACAACTAAAAACCATTCACAATTATGTCAGTATTATATTAAAAAAGAAAAAAAAGAAATACTGTCGTGAGTAGCAGCGGTAACATAAATGCTGGTAGAAGACCTTGCAATCTGAGACCGAGATATTCAAACGGATCCATATTCTAAAAATAAATATTATTTATAAGTTGTATAAGAATAGAATTACAAACTTTTGGTCTCCACAGTTGAGCAACTACTGCCGATATGATTGATGCAAACAATGAACCTGTAAATCGCCTAAAAATCACTTTCGTGTCGTCTCTAAATAACAATATTTAAAACAAAAAATCCCAGCCTTATTTAAAATACCTGCACCCATTGCCGCAACTGAACAATCTTGTTAATGAAACAAAAAGTAATGGCGCTGATTGCAAAAATAAAATTGCTTCCAAATTCATTTATTCCTACAATATTCATGATATTCAATATGCGCAGTTGGAGAATAAAGATTAAAGTCCTTTTTCCTCTATGACTTTATCACAGCTATTCCAAGTCAAAAAACATAACATCCACATTTTACAACGTATGGGAAAAGACTGTCTAGAACAAAGTTCTTCCAAGATGAGAGTTGACTTAAATCACATTAAAAATTAATAAGATCAAATAAATAAAGCAAAATGCTAATGAAAAAAGTAGCTAAATTCTAAAGACTGGAATGAAATGTCACATAAAATAGAGAAACTAAAACCAACGGTATTTTTCTGAAAATGTAAAAAATTTTTAAGCTTATAAAATAATCAAAGATATCTTAAATGAAAAAATATAGAAAATAAACATATTTTAAACGCAATTTTATTGCAATTACAAAATCGATTCACATCAACAATCATTCTGCAAAGGTATTTCAAAAAATCAGGCATCAATAAACATAAGATTGCTATACGCAGACCAAAATAACATAAACAACATTAAACATTAAATAACCATACTTCAGAAATTGCATGTTTTAGCACGCAAACCAAAATATATTTTCAAAAACGTAACTAATTGCATAATACAGAATTTGCAATGCAACATTTATTTACTGCATGAAATAGGTTGTTTGGGTTGTAATTTAAAGAAAACCAAAATTTATTATCAAAATTCGTAAAATAAAGAAAGAATATTATGCATGACAATTTTCAATTTCTGGAAAATAAATAATTAAAGTATAAAACATTATTATAACAAACATATTTGTTGAACATTAAAAATAAACTTCATTTGCTCATTTATCATGCTTACACAATTATAAAAAATTGTTTAAAAAATTAGATGTGATTCTGTATTCTGAAAATTCATAGATACTGAACTTTCGATTCGTATTACTTTATTGTAAACATAATGCTAAATCTCAACCCATGTCGTAGAAAGATATAAGTTTCACATGTTGTAAAATCAAAAACAACCAAATCGCATGACAAACAATATCCTACACCTGTTTCCGGGATTTTACCCACATTTGTTGAAGCACTGAGAGATATTAAATGTTCATAACAATTATTTAAATGCATTTGGGAAAAATCACAAATTTCGCAAAAAATATAAAATACCACTGTTAAAGAAACAGAAATAGAAAGAAGTCTGTAACAACTCACAACTGATACTGATACCAACTGATATATATTATAAAAATGTTTCATACACAAAAATAAAGAAATTTACATATGTAGTTGGATGACAATTACAGTATAAATACAATCAAGCTTAAAATTTTACACTAATTATAAATTTCAACTTCAGCAAATAAGGTAAAAGAAAAAATTGATTGCATTTCATTGACATGCACCAATCAAAAATGGTGAAAAAGTCAACGTAATTTAATATTGCATAAAAACATCTGCAACTAAAATATTGCGTATTTTCATTGAACACCACTTGCTCTCCAATATTTTTTGCAAAAAAAAAGATCAGGAAAGTTTTACGCATCAAATTTAAATTACAACATGTTCATAAATTATCAGTTTGAAAAGAAATTACAAAAGTGCAAAAACACTGTCTTTGCTATAAAAACTACTGATAAAAATAAGAAAATAAAATTCAGATCACAAAAAACAGTTTCAACGCATAGTATAAACTAAAGTAAACATTTATAATCATGTACTAATATATATGAATAATATTGTATCATTATACAAGTGCATAATTATATTAATATGTAGCTCCTTTCCCTCAAACACTAATTACTACTAACCAAAAACAATATATGTAGTGTAGCAAAGAACACCTACATATGTTTATAAATTTTCATTGATTAACAAAACTGATAAAACTTTCTATTCTAATGGGAGAACATAGGAAACCAACCAAGGTTTCCAAGACAAAAATTCAATACAACCAAAAGGTTGTAATTGATGTTTACCTTTAAACAACTTTGAAAGGTTGGTTTTCTAAGCTCAAGCCCAACTTATTACATTTCAAAACTGTAACAATAAGTTGGGTTTTGCAAATATTATTTCCTCCTACAAAATGCATGCAGAGAGCTCATAAAACGGAAACAATAATCACTATTCTATAATCAAAATTAAAAAAATATTATTCGTTAAAACAAAGTCGAATTTTAAGCTTTCTTTACATTCCATATCAATTTATATTCGTTACAAAGACCGTTCTCATGCCCAAAAATAAGCTTGTTTCATTTTGCAGCATCTATTTCTTGTCATGTTGAAATGTCAAAAATAATTCTATATGTCTATAAAATATACTAGAACAGACCAGAATAAATAAATGTAACATTTATTTTAATAATTTTTCGAAGGAGTGGCGTATCCTGCTTCTCAGAACCTGAAAGCCGGAATACGATGAGTTACGGTGGTGGTGTTGGAAACATTACTACATGTTTCTGGTGGCAGGATGCATAATTCTGCATAATTCCCACCAACTTTGGATATGTGCACAATTTGTATTAGTGCATGGAACTTGTTGGAAAATTTTATGTGCACTAAATCAAGTTCAACTGTACTTGGTGTAGTGTAGAGAAAGGTACGCGTGGGCGTTGGTGGTGGATCCTTTCCCGTATGCATTCAGTTAGTTTCTTGTGCTTTCGACCTTGTTTGTAGCTGTGCACCCTTTATTTTTTCCTGTCACTGAATAAATGAAGTGAACACTAAATCATTTTCTATCATTTGTTCAAGGTGAAGATTATTGTTTTGACCACCCGCTTAAATCTACCGTCCGCTGAAAATCAGTCAGTTGAATTTTGTCGCCATTGAATTCTACACCTCCGAGCCAGATCATTTCCGGTTACCTGAGAATTTGTAAAATTAAAGCAAGTTGTGTTGTAAATGAAAGTCTCATGTGAGGAGTCTCACAATTGAGGAAGAAAGTTCACGTTCGTTGCAAGAATCTGAAAACTGATGATGAAGAATTCGCAGTGACTCTCGAAAGAAAAAGGTTCACACATAATAATCCGCCTCAACCTACAGGAGGTGGTGAAATTTTGTCAACAACTGGGCGCTGTTCAACTGAATCTTGAAGAAGAAGTCGAGCAGCAAAATAGATCAAAAGATATGCAGCTGTGGGCTGAGTAGAAAGGATGTATCATAAATTTACGATCCTAAATTCCGCATGAGTGAGGGAAGCTCCATGGTATGGGCTGTTGAGGGTATCTCTGGTGAGCCAGAGATGTCGATTCGGTTGCCACAGTACCAGCTGCGTAAATTCGACGTGACGGGGTTCCAAAAGTTCTAGGATCAATTTGAAACGAGTGTGCATCTCAAATCCAGAATTTGGGATGCGACAAAATTGGCTTATTTGCAAAGATTTCTCTCCGGCACTGCATTTGATGCCATCTAAGGTCTGTCCTCAGCGAATGAAGGCTATGAGTTGGCTTTGCAGCGGCTGAAATAACGTTTTGTCCGGTAGCTGGTGGCGGTTCAGAAACACGCCCTGATGATAATTCATTCATTTAGCAATAAACTTTCAGTCATCTGTGACGAATGGCACAAAACCTCCTTGAGCAGGAAATATTTTAGCGGCTGAAATTCTGATCACTCTCAGCCAAAAACAGACTTTGTGCGTGTGCTGTGGGATGAAATGGTGCTAACGAAAAGTGGCATTGTTTAGACCTCCCGCTGAAATCTACAGCCCACTGAAAATCAGGCAATTGAATTTTGTCGCTAACAGTTGATTTGAATTTAGATTATTAAATATTTAAATTTTCAAAATTTACAGTGAACATGCCAATGTGATGAAATAAATTATGCTAATTTTAAACGACATATTGCAATAAATATAAAACAAGTTTAAAGTAACGTTCTAAACCGCTAATACACCATAATTGTTTATAAAGCAAGTAAGAAAAAATATCAAAAAACAATTACCTAATTTAAAGATGAAAATTCTAAATGTGCATCTAAGATTGCATGTTTTCATGCATGTGCATGCAAATTTTAAGATGCAAGAAAGAGCGCACTTACATTTAGAAATTTATAGTTGTATGGCAAGTTAAATTCAAAAAATGAATTCTAATTTTTTACGCTCATTTTATTAAACATATCAAATTTATGTGAATGATGAAAAATCGCAAATATATTGTATTTTTAGAATTAAAAAGAAGAAACAGGAAGATGCTGATTTACTTCGAAATTTCATGCTGGCAAAAGCTGAATGTGAAGAAATCAGTTCAAAATGCTGTAACACTAGTCACACAAAGCCAATGTTGTATCGCAATGTAAAATACTGTAATAGCTGAACGTTATTATTCAATAAGAGCATTCACTGACAATACAACTGCAAAAAAATTATTCCTTTATATGCTAGAATTTAAACTTGATTTACTTTAACACAATGCTGCTTACTGTAAATTGTTATTATTTGTCATAATTTAAATGTTAAAATGATAACTATACAAATTTATCAAAAAATCTTAATACAAACTTTGACACGGCTTATTTATTAAAGATTTATATGTAACAATGGTTACTTGTGTCAGTTTATTTCAAGTTTGATTATTAGTTTTGCGTATCCAACACTGTTCATATTCAATCACTTCTGTTGATTACATGTTGTAATGCTTTGCATTTATCGAATATTCAGTAATATTTTGGTAGTAGTATAAGAGATGGTTTATTATTTTATAATTGATTGTTAGTGCGATAAAAGATTTATTTCAGAATATTACTTTGGGTTAACTGAAAGTATGGCTAAATGATTTGTGTTTTCTTATATCGATTTTGTTTAGAATGGCACCAAGAAAAGGAAGGAAGGAAGATCAACCAGCTGTCGTCAGTGTGGCACCGCAGGCTCCTGAAGGAGTGAAACGATTTGGCGTTGCACATATTTTTGCTTCATTTAATGATACATTTGTGCATGTTACAGATTTATCTGGTGAGCATTTATTGTAGATGAATTATGATATTGAAGAACATTGTTCAATTATATGGAATGTTGAATTTTTGAACAGGTCGAGAGACTATATGTCGAGTTACTGGTGGAATGAAAGTTAAAGCAGATAGAGATGAGGCTTCACCGTACGCAGCCATGTTAGCCGCGCAGGATGCAGCAGAACGTTGCAAAGCGCTTGGAATAACAGCACTGCATATAAAATTGAGAGCAACAGGTGGAACGAAGACAAAAACGCCAGGTCCTGGTGCACAGTCGGCTCTGCGTGCTTTAGCGCGTTCGGGAATGAAGATTGGTCGTATAGAAGATGTAACACCAATTCCATCCGATAGTACACGTCGGAAAGGTGGTCGAAGAGGTCGTCGTCTATGATGTATTCGGTTAAAACTTGTGTTTCAGTTAATAAAGCATGTACACTATGAAAAATATTTTTTAATTTTGTATATCACATGTGATATGCAATTTTTATCGCAGTTTTTAAATTACAAATTGGATATAGAAATGCTATAACACTGAACGTATGGTACTGTTTTTCTTGTTTGTTATCAAATGTGAAATATGAACCGTTTAAAGCGTCTTTGTTTGCAGTTATTGATTGTTCCAGCGCATGGCATTGGTTGTAGTGGTATTGATGGAGGTGGTGGAATGAGGAATGTTTGTTGTGAAGCGCAGTTTGCTGAAATTGCATTAACAATATTTGTTGCTGTTTTTGATTAGTTTTTCTTTGTCTACTCACGGTAGCAATGCCGGCTGATGGAAAATAGCTGAGAGACGGAATTTGTTGGAAAATTTAACTGTGGTCTAGGTTCGGAAGGTAGCTGATAATTGTTTCTCACATGAGCGGGCAATAGTATTGGACGCTGAACATACGTGTCATGTATTCGAGGTGCTGGCCTTGGATAAGATGTGTAATGCTGTTGTGGATATTCTTAAAAATATTTTCTTGGTCATTGGTGTGTGTGTGTGTGTGTGTGTTTGTTTGTAAATTTATTTACCATATTCTGAAGGTGGATGAGCAATGTTGTTTGCTGTTGATGGTATTGGTATTCCTTGATGAACTTCAATGGTCGTTTCCACTGAACGGGGCGCTGGGGTAGTTGGTGAGATGATTTCAAGTTGTGCATCATCTTCTACAGGTTGTTGTTGGTCTCCAGTTGTAGGCACAGAAACGGTCGGTTCACCATTAGCATCTTGACATTTTAATACGACCGATTCTTCAAAAGCAGTTGGACTGGAAGTTTGTTGCTCAACAATGTTCACATTGTTGGTTAATTGTTCACGCGTTTGCTGGTTTTCACTTACTGGTGGATATTCTTGGGTAAATAATTGATTTTGTTGTTTCGGTGGTGTAGTGTCGTCAAGAAAATCATAGTCAGTTGCAGAGGGGATATGATGAGGATCAGTTTCACTTTCTGAATCAACCAATGGATTTGATTGTTCAGCGTTGCAATTTCTGAATAGTATTCCTGAAGAAAAAAGAAAATAGCATTTGTTTGCATAGTATTCATGACATTAATTTACCAGAAATGGAAAAGCAAAAGAATAATTTCAATGCAACTGACGGCATCCAGCTAGCAAGCAGAACTGGCTATTCTTGTGCTGTGAGAGTGTTGACCAGCAGCAGCAGCAGTCCAGGAAAGAACGTGTATTAATGGAGATGATGCGACTGATGAACGGGAGAGAAATAATTGAATCCTTTGGAGCGTATATAGTTCTGTTCACCCAGGAGTGTCTGGTTGAAATGTAGACGACATTTCATCAGAAGAAGAATTACTTCAGCATTTACGCATTGCTGCTCGTCGCTGATGGTTGGTAGATGCTAATTAGCGTTTCGTCATCAACAGCAGCAGCATTGAAAATTTACCGCTTCAAATGTCAGTTTGCTCATTTTTTGCACTTTCTTGCTTGAGGCATTGCAAAAAAGAAGAAATTCGACAAGTTGTCTAACTTTCAGCGGCCTACATTTCTATCCCTTTTTTCAAGCTTGTTTAAAATGATGTAATTTCATTTATTTTGCGAAAAATCATTTTGGTAAGCAAATATTTTAAAAATTAATTTTCATATTTTATCCACTAGTTCAAATTTGTGTTTCAATCTTGTTGCTGCTTTATGCGACGTTTAATTTGAAAAGCTGAAATACTACTTTGCTTTTAACAAATAAACAGTAAAGATTTTATAATTATGATGCATATAACAATGAAAAGTGATAATTTTGTGCAAATGCATACATAAATAGCAGAAACAACAACAACTGCATACAGCGTATTACTGATGTTGTTAGCTGTAGGTCAATCGTAGCAAATTTTTTAACCTGGTTGCTGACATCACCAAGCGAGAAATTGGTATTCCGTTATTCAGTGACCAAAGTTCGGATAGCGATTCATCTGATGACTTACTTGTAAACACACACAATGCTCAACAAACCAATGAATGCGTACATTTCTTACCCATCGGTTGGCTTCCACGATCTCAATGCATCTGCATGTTTATAATTGCGCTCCCGATGAACTTTCGTATTTATTTTCTGCACTATAAGGTTCACCACAGCGGGAGTTTGAAACATTTCCAGATCACCGAATAACTGATGCAGTTCAAAGCACTGCAGACATCTCACCAACTAAATTATGTAAACGTGCCTGCGTTGCAGAAAACACTGTAGTGCAGTTGTCCAACAAACACGGTCAGATTTGGAGGTAAATTCTTTACTTTCAGCAGCAGCTACCTGCCTATGTTTTCCATCAGATGATTCATCTCAGATAGAGGTAGATGAAGAAGAAGCAATCAAATGCTCTTTTTGATCCAGATGCAGCATCAGCAACATCATCAGAGGAAGTGCTCGTTGATACTGTTAGATCGACGAAAATAGGGTTCCGTTGAAATACATGCATCATAACAAATACACAGAATAACGTGGAAAAGAAAGTAATCATAACGGACGAAGAACCAAAAGTCATTCAAGCAGATAGTCAGATAGATAGCGGATATGATTCCTGCGCACGCCTTCTTCGGTTTTCCAACTCAGAGCGATAGACGGCTGCGTTGCTCGGGGGATCCAATCGTTCTTTCAAAGAGGTCACGCAGCTTCGGTACGAAGACCGGATGGACGTTGGTAACTGCCGGAATGTGCTTCTCGCCTTTTGGCTTAACGAAAGTGGTGGCCATTTCAATTTTTTTGCCTCACTCCAGCCGTTCACGACGGCGGCATCCTCGAAATGTTCTAACCATTCGTTCCAATCGCTTGAACCGTCATACTGCTCTGGTATAGCCATCGTCCTGCCCCGAACAGCAGTCTCCAATACTCCGCTAGCTTCTTTTTTTCCGGGTTTACTCATCCTCATCGCCAATGTAACAAAATAACACTTTTATTCAGTTGAGAATAACGATACAAAGCGGTAACGCGCGCGTAAAGTGGATAAACAAAAAACACTGCTGAACACATTTAGCACACGCGACTCAGCGCCACTTTGAGCGAAAAGAATGCCTTATCACTCCTCCGGTGACTTATTAATGTGCAGCAGCTTATTGAGATCATAGTCATACTACAGCACTAAAACTTATTTGTTAAATCATAGGAAATCTTACGATTCCCAGGACAAAACTAGACTTGCAAAGAAAAACAGTCAGGATAAGCCTCTGTTTTTAACCGCAAGTAAAGTCAATTTTACATCTTGAATTATGGACGCTGTTGTTTCACTTCCTCTTTTCATTATTTTAATTTTATCAAATTATTGGGTTTTGATTGATAACATTTCTTGTATAAAAATTTTAGTTGAGTATTCAAAAAATAACAATCATTTTTCAATGATCTTTGCGCAAATTCAAAAACCATTATAAATGTTACTTTACTTTAAATTTTAATTTTGGCATTTCATCAAAGTAACATGCTATTGGTTTATTTAAAAAAATGGAGTGCAACATTTTTCGCTTGATTTTAAAATCACTTTTAACGTTCTACATCTGCAGTCCAACATTAATTAATCATTAACAAATATTCAACAAAAATAAATTAAATATGAAATGACAAAGGAAAGTATTTGATTCAAATTATTCTATTTGTGTAACTTTTGTTATTTTTTAGTACTGTACTGAAATTTTCATATAATAAATTTTATCTGTCAAAACCCAATAATTGGGTTTTATGAAAATATTGTGAATAAGAAGGGAAGTGATGAACAGAATTAAGATGCCTATTAATGACTAGACTTGTTGGAAGCAGTGGAAACTGTATCTTCTTTACGAGTCTGGTTTTGTCCTGGGAATCGTAGGATTTCCTATTATTTTAAACACAAACAACAAGCAATCCATAGTGTTGTTAAGTAATAAAAAGTTCAGAAATGAAAGTTTTCTATTTTATTTCGAGTGTATCACCTATTTTTGATTTCTTTACCCTTACATGGCAAGTATTAGGAAAAGGAATGTAGAAAATCAGCATGTCATTTTTTTAATTTTCGGTTCGAAAAATTTATTTTAACAGGAACAATATCGGTAAGTGGAAACTTCATAGTGAAACGTGAATAAATGAAACTTAAACAAATTGATCAAAAGCATAGATGAAACTGGAATGTGGGGAGCAAATTTTACGAGGTGACTATGCGACGGAGGGAGCCGGGAACGGACAGCGACCAGAACGGCGTACGTGTTACCGCTGCGGAAGGGTTGGACGCCTAGCAACTGAACGCCCCTCCATCCTTGGGTCAGGTTGGCGGGTATGTGATCACGACCCGCAAAGATCCGCACCCTGGCAGTGACCTGATGGCAGTAGTAGGCAAGATCGACGGATGCCCAACGAATATACTGATAGATACTGGCTCAGCGGTTACACTTGTGCAGTCAGGTATACCGACTGAGCCATGGAGTAACGGTAACTTGCTGGCGGCAGACGGCACTCACTTAACAGTAAGCGGGAAACGCTGGGCTAAACTTGAGATCGGCAATCAAGCATTTACCCATCCAGTGGTGATTGTGGAGAATCTTGTGCAGCAAGCTCTTCTTGGCGTATCGGCGCTTCGACGATTCGGCTGCACGCTGAACATAGCAGATGCGGTGCTGCAAATCAATGGGGAAAGTGTTCGGTTGATAGAGGCGACCACAGCAAGGAGTAAGGTCGATGTCATCGTTGAAGAAAACGTCACTTTAGCCCCTTTCACGGAGTGCTCTCCAAAAGAGACCTGAAGGTCCTTCGGTAGGTAGGGTTCCAAAGGAGACCTTTATTCTGAAGGTCCTGGTCCAAAGACCTGAAGGTAGACTACCGGTGGCCGTTGCTAGGGCCGTGGTGTACCCCAGGGAAGGGTGCGTTCCTGTCCAACTGCTGAACCCGTCTGGAGATAGGGTAACTATCCATTGGGGAAAGGTTGTGGCGACAATTGAAGTCGTTGATCCATTGCCTTTGGCAAGATCCCCAAAAACACACGTAGCGTTACCGACTGCAATCGAGAAGCTGCTAGACGAAGTAGCACAGCGAACCACTAGCGTAAGAACCGATCCAAGCAAGACAGAAAAAGTGGCGTCATGGCCAACTCCAACCAGCGCATCAGAGGTTCGCACTTTCCTTGGCCTTGCGAGCTATTACCGCCTATTTGTAAAATCGTTTGCGAGCATAGCAAGACCCCTGCACCGTCTCCCGAACAAGGACGTCAATTCAGCTGAAGAAGAAGTCTCAAAAGAGCATTGACAACGGCACCAATTCTAGCGTTTCCGAGTTTTGATATTCCATTTATTATAGATACTGATGCATCTGAAACCGGTATAGGAGCAGTTCTATCGCAAAAACACGACCCTGAAGGCGAACTTGTGATCGTTTATGCAAGCAGAACACTGTCGTAGACAGAGAGGAAATACTCGACGACTGTTGAGCATCGTCTACTTCACTAAGCTCTTCCGACCGTACCTTGTTGGGCAGCGGTTCACTCTGCGCACTGATCATGACAGCCTGACGTGGCTGCGCAATTTCAAAGAGCCGGAAGGTCAAGTAGCCAGATGGCTAGAGTACCTACAAGAGTACGATATGGAAGTGGTTCTTCACAGAGGACGCCAACACTATAATGCTCACGCAATGTCCAGAAGGCCAGAAGTGACTGAGGACAACGGGGATCACCCCACAACTGAAATGCCTCTGGCCGCAGTGGGAACGGCGGTCGTTTCATTAGCGGAGCCACACAAAAGCCTATGCATTGCCAAACCAGCAGGCGAAAACGGTTGTTCGCGAGCTGGTGCAGCAATTCGTTTGGTACACCGATAAAATTGTTATCTGATCAAGGGACACAATTCCAAGGTCGCCTGGTCACTGAACTTTATAAGCTCCTGGGGTATCGAAAAAATACGAATAACCGCCTACCACCCACAATGTGATGGCATGGTGGAATGATTTAATCGCACTTTGGCAATGATGCTCAGGACAGCGATGGAGGAGGCAAAAGATGACCACTGGGAAACGCGAATCCCACAGGTGTGCTTTGCCTACAATGCAAGCGTGCACGAAACCACAGGATACGCACCATTCGAAATGATGTTTGGGCGACCTCCGCGACTCCCAGTAGATGCAGCATTCAACACGAACGTGGGGAAGGAAATGACCACTTGCAAATACGTCGAAGAGTTGGCAGCCCACATCCGAAACGCTTTCCTGGCCGCCCGACAACACAGTGCGGAGGAACAGAAGCTGCAAAGGTATTACTATAATCGGAAGGCAGGAAATACGAACTACCAGACCCATGAAGCTGTTTGGTTGTACTGCCTTGTCAACAAAGACAAAAGGAACAGGAAATTTGCGACACCGTGGACAGGGCTGTTCGAGATTATCGAACAAGTCTACGGGGTGAACTATCGCATCCGGAACATCGGCAGCCCCAGACGAACCCACTGTTCGGCCGTCGAACGCCATCTGCCCGGGACTCTGCATCTTCTATGTTCTTCGGGTTCCTTTGTTTCACCAGCAGGACCAGTTCAGGTCGGTCCAAAGTGTTGAGAAATTTATCCAGTCCAATGATATCTTTGGCGTAATCAGACAGCGTCGGGTACGCCTTTTCTAGCAGACGTCGAATATCACGACCGATGTCTGAACATGATTCCTGCGCACGCCTTCTTCGGTTTTCCAACTCAGAGCGATAGACGGCTGCGTTGCTCGGGGGATACAATCGTTCTTTCAAAGAGGTCACGCAGCTTCGGTACGAAGACCGGATGGACGTTGGTAACTGCCGGAATGTGCTTCTCGCCTTTTGGCTTAACGAAAGTGGTGGCCATTTCAATTTTTTTGCCTCACTCCAGCCGTTCACGACGGCGGCATCCTCGAAATGTTCTAACCATTCGTTCCAATCGCTTGAACCGTCATACTGCTCTGGTATAGCCATCGTCCTGCCCCGAACAGCAGTCTCCAATACTCCGCTAGCTTCTTTTTTTCCGGGTTTACTCATCCTCATCGCCAATGTAACAAAATAACACTTTTATTCAGTTGAGAATAACGATACAAAGCGGTAACGCGCGCGTAAAGTGGATAAACAAAAAACACTGCTGAACACATTTAGCACACGCGACTCAGCGCCACTTTGAGCGAAAAGAATGCCTTATCACTCCTCCGGTGACTTATTAATGTGCAGCAGCTTATTGAGATCATAGTCATACTACAGCACTAAAACTTATTTGTTAAATCATAGGAAATCTTACGATTCCCAGGACAAAACTAGACTTGCAAAGAAAAACAGTCAGGATAAGCCTCTGTTTTTAACCGCAAGTAAAGTCAATTTTACATCTTGAATTATGGACGCTGTTGTTTCACTTCCTCTTTTCATTATTTTAATTTTATCAAATTATTGGGTTTTGATTGATAACATTTCTTGTATAAAAATTTTAGTTGAGTATTCAAAAAATAACAATCATTTTTCAATGATCTTTGCGCAAATTCAAAAACCATTATAAATGTTACTTTACTTTAAATTTTAATTTTGGCATTTCATCAAAGTAACATGCTATTGGTTTATTTAAAAAAATGGAGTGCAACATTTTTCGCTTGATTTTAAAATCACTTTTAACGTTCTACATCTGCAGTCCAACATTAATTAATCATTAACAAATATTCAACAAAAATAAATTAAATATGAAATGACAAAGGAAAGTATTTGATTCAAATTATTCTATTTGTGTAACTTTTGTTATTTTTTAGTACTGTACTGAAATTTTCATATAATAAATTTTATCTGTCAAAACCCAATAATTGGGTTTTATGAAAATATTGTGAATAAGAAGGGAAGTGATGAACAGAATTAAGATGCCTATTAATGACTAGACTTGTTGGAAGCAGTGGAAACTGTATCTTCTTTACGAGTCTGGTTTTGTCCTGGGAATCGTAGGATTTCCTATTATTTTAAACACAAACAACAAGCAATCCATAGTGTTGTTAAGTAATAAAAAGTTCAGAAATGAAAGTTTTCTATTTTATTTCGAGTGTATCACCTATTTTTGATTTCTTTACCCTTACATGGCAAGTATTAGGAAAAGGACTGTAGAAAATCAGCATGTCATTTTTTTAATTTTCGGTTCGAAAAATTTATTTTAACAGGAACAATATCGGTAAGTGGAAACTTCATAGTGAAACGTGAATAAATGAAACTTAAACAAATTGATCAAAAGCATAGATGAAACTGGAATGTGTGGAGCAAATTTTATGAAAATAGTTATAACCAAGTGGTATAATCTTTTGACTTTTGATACTCATTCAAAGAACAACTAAGCAACAGACTATCTGCTTGAATGACTTTTGGTTCTTCGTCCGTTATGATTACTTTCTTTTCCACGTTATTCTGTGTACTTGTTATGATGCATGTATTTCAACGGAACCCTATTTTCGACGATCTAACAGTATCAACGAGCACTTCCTCTGATGATGTTGCTGATGCTGCATCTGGATCAAAAAGAGCATTTGATTGCTTCTTCTTCATCTACCTCTATCTGAGATGAATCATCTGATGGAAAACATAGGCAGGCAGCTGCTGCTGAAAGTAAAGAATTTACCTCCAAATCTGACCGTGTTTGTTGGACAACTGCACTACAGTGTTTTCTGCAACGCAGGCACGTTTACATAATTTAGTTGGTGAGATGTCTGCAGTGCTTTGAACTGCATCAGTTATTCGGTGATCTGGAAATGTTTCAAACTCCCGCTGTGGTGAACCTTATAGTGCAGAAAATAAATACGAAAGTTCATCGGGAGCGCAATTATAAACATGCAGATGCATTGAGATCGTGGAAGCCAACCGATGGGTAAGAAATGTACGCATTCATTGGTTTGTTGAGCATTGTGTGTGTTTACAAGTAAGTCATCAGATGAATCGCTATCCGAACTTTGGTCACTGAATAACGGAATACCAATTTCTCGCTTGGTGATGTCAGCAACCAGGTTAAAAAATTTGCTACGATTGACCTACAGCTAACAACATCAGTAATACGCTGTATGCAGTTGTTGTTGTTTCTGCTATTTATGTATGCATTTGCACAAAATTATCACTTTTCATTGTTATATGCATCATAATTATAAAATCTTTACTGTTTATTTGTTAAAAGCAAAGTAGTATTTCAGCTTTTCAAATTAAACGTCGCATAAAGCAGCAACAAGATTGAAACACAAATTTGAACTAGTGGATAAAATATGAAAATTAATTTTTAAAATATTTGCTTACCAAAATGATTTTTCGCAAAATAAATGAAATTACATCATTTTAAACAAGCTTGAAAAAAGGGATAGAAATGTAGGCCGCTGAAAGTTAGACAACTTGTCGAATTTCTTCTTTTTTGCAATGCCTCAAGCAAGAAAGTGCAAAAAATGAGCAAACTGACATTTGAAGCGGTAAATTTTCAATGCTGCTGCTGTTGATGACGAAACGCTAATTAGCATCTACCAACCATCAGCGACGAGCAGCAATGCGTAAATGCTGAAGTAATTCTTCTTCTGATGAAATGTCGTCTACATTTCAACCAGACACTCCTGGGTGAACAGAACTATATACGCTCCAAAGGATTCAATTATTTCTCTCCCGTTCATCAGTCGCATCATCTCCATTAATACACGTTCTTTCCTGGACTGCTGCTGCTGCTGGTCAACACTCTCACAGCACAAGAATAGCCAGTTCTGCTTGCTAGCTGGATGCCGTCAGTTGCATTGAAATTATTCTTTTGCTTTTCCATTTCTGGTAAATTAATGTCATGAATACTATGCAAACAAATGCTATTTTCTTTTTTCTTCAGGAATACTATTCAGAAATTGCAACGCTGAACAATCAAATCCATTGGTTGATTCAGAAAGTGAAACTGATCCTCATCATATCCCCTCTGCAACTGACTATGATTTTCTTGACGACACTACACCACCGAAACAACAAAATCAATTATTTACCCAAGAATATCCACCAGTAAGTGAAAACCAGCAAACGCGTGAACAATTAACCAACAATGTGAACATTGTTGAGCAACAAACTTCCAGTCCAACTGCTTTTGAAGAATCGGTCGTATTAAAATGTCAAGATGCTAATGGTGAACCGACCGTTTCTGTGCCTACAACTGGAGACCAACAACAACCTGTAGAAGATGATGCACAACTTGAAATCATCTCACCAACTACCCCAGCGCCCCGTTCAGTGGAAACGACCATTGAAGTTCATCAAGGAATACCAATACCATCAACAGCAAACAACATTGCTCATCCACCTTCAGAATATGGTAAATAAATTTACAAACAAACACACACACACACACACACACCAATGACCAAGAAAATATTTTTAAGAATATCCACAACAGCATTACACATCTTATCCAAGGCCAGCACCTCGAATACATGACACGTATGTTCAGCGTCCAATACTATTGCCCGCTCATGTGAGAAACAATTATCAGCTACCTTCCGAACCTAGACCACAGTTAAATTTTCCAACAAATTCCGTCTCTCAGCTATTTTCCATCAGCCGGCATTGCTACCGTGAGTAGACAAAGAAAAACTAATCAAAAACAGCAACAAATATTGTTAATGCAATTTCAGCAAACTGCGCTTCACAACAAACATTCCTCATTCCACCACCTCCATCAATACCACTACAACCAATGCCATGCGCTGGAACAATCAATAACTGCAAACAAAGACGCTTTAAACGGTTCATATTTCACATTTGATAACAAACAAGAAAAACAGTACCATACGTTCAGTGTTATAGCATTTCTATATCCAATTTGTAATTTAAAAACTGCGATAAAAATTGCATATCACATGTGATATACAAAATTAAAAAATATTTTTCATAGTGTACATGCTTTATTAACTGAAACACAAGTTTTAACCGAATACATCATAGACGACGACCTCTTCGACCACCTTTCCGACGTGTACTATCGGATGGAATTGGTGTTACATCTTCTATACGACCAATCTTCATTCCCGAACGCGCTAAAGCACGCAGAGCCGACTGTGCACCAGGACCTGGCGTTTTTGTCTTCGTTCCACCTGTTGCTCTCAATTTTATATGCAGTGCTGTTATTCCAAGCGCTTTGCAACGTTCTGCTGCATCCTGCGCGGCTAACATGGCTGCGTACGGTGAAGCCTCATCTCTATCTGCTTTAACTTTCATTCCACCAGTAACTCGACATATAGTCTCTCGACCTGTTCAAAAATTCAACATTCCATATAATTGAACAATGTTCTTCAATATCATAATTCATCTACAATAAATGCTCACCAGATAAATCTGTAACATGCACAAATGTATCATTAAATGAAGCAAAAATATGTGCAACGCCAAATCGTTTCACTCCTTCAGGAGCCTGCGGTGCCACACTGACGACAGCTGGTTGATCTTCCTTCCTTCCTTTTCTTGGTGCCATTCTAAACAAAATCGATATAAGAAAACACAAATCATTTAGCCATACTTTCAGTTAACCCAAAGTAATATTCTGAAATAAATCTTTTATCGCACTAACAATCAATTATAAAATAATAAACCATCTCTTATACTACTACCAAAATATTACTGAATATTCGATAAATGCAAAGCATTACAACATGTAATCAACAGAAGTGATTGAATATGAACAGTGTTGGATACGCAAAACTAATAATCAAACTTGAAATAAACTGACACAAGTAACCATTGTTACATATAAATCTTTAATAAATAAGCCGTGTCAAAGTTTGTATTAAGAGTTTTTGATAAATTTGTATAGTTATCCTTTTAACATTTAAATTATGACAAATAATAACAATTTACAGTAAGCAGCATTGTGTTAAAGTAAATCAAGTTTAAGAAACAGCAGGTACAGGATTACTTATATGGTTGTACCATCAGTAATTAATAAAAATTATTAATTTATTATTTTTTTGACTTTGATATTTTTAATTTTTTGGTTATTCTGGACAATGTTTATTGTACAATAAAGAATTTAGCAATAATAGCTTGAGATGAGCAGTTTGGAAATTAAATAAAATGAATATGTTGGAAAAAATGTATGTTTAAGTATTAGCAATTAGTTTAATCAGGGTTTTTAACTCAGGACTTTTATGTGATGAGTTAATTCATTTATAGGTTTTACTAATTTTTGTAATATTCATTAATTATAGTTGAGAATAATATTATAGTTATTAAATAATTATGCGTGTGAAGTGTTTTATAGTTACGTTCTAGGTTTGTGCATAAGGCTTTTGAAGAAAATGTTGAATGAGATATATTGTAATTTGATCTTGGTTATGCATCATACTGTTGGAACCTTAACATTAATATATTTGTATATCATTCATTTTTAAGTTTTTGACATATTTATAGATTTTCTTAAATAGAGAAGACGTGTTTTTATGGAATGAAAATATTGTGTAATAAAAATATTCTTGCAGATTGTTAAATATTACTGTAGGTAAACACTTGTTAGCATTGGTTTGTTGCAGTTGTTGCAGAATGTGCGATTGTGCACTGTTGACATTTTAAATATATTTATTTTTATTGCTTTTTGAATTGTGAAAGCCTTTTGTTTATCCTTTTTTATTTCTGGTTTTGCAGTGCTTTTGAATTAAGCTTTCATCTCTTCTTTATTTGAAATGTTATTTAATAGTTTTTTTATAAAATTTGGCTTCAGTTTTGATGTATGTTTTTTTGCTAATTGAATTTTTAATTGATTAATATTATTTATTACTATTTCAGCGTTTTCTGAAAGTAAATGTGTTTCAGATTGAAAGAAATGAATGTTTCTGATTTGGAACCATTTGAGCCTGCTTCAAATTTGACTTCACCGGAGGTTGTGCAGGCATATAAAGACTTTGATATCGCTATTCACCGTATGAAAGAGGATGGGCATCGCGCAGGAAAGTAAAATGCACATTATTTGCAGTTGAGCATTTGCAAATTTATGGTTTTATGCGAACGAACTTGTTTGAATTATTTTCAATTCAGAATAATGTCAGGAATTTTTGACTATACATTTAGTGGTGGTTGGCTATTTTTTTTCTTTTTCTTCAATGTGTTACTTTTAAATGTTATAATCATCTTAATTGCAGATCACAAATGGCTGATGTTATTGGAGAAAATGATGGAAGAAATGAGGCTCGTGAGTAAGTAGTTGCATTTATCCGATTTGAGTAGCATATTTCGCAGAATGGTTTCAATCTTATTTTGGAAATCAGTGAATAATTGTTAAGCATAATTTATTTGAATAGATGTTCTGGAAGAAGGATTGCAGATGCAACTCCTGTCAAAAGTCGTAAACGTGCGAAAGATAAGCAAAAAAGTATTTTTCAATTTAATTAGTTTTATATAAAATGTACTTTGTTTTTTTTGTTTTCACCATTTGAATTATATTTTTATATTTGATTGTTTTTTAGAAATAGTATTTGAACTATGCCAAAAGTCTTTCGAGCTGAGGCAAGTGCATGGAAACTATTCATTGTACAGACTTTCACGCATTTGGATGTATGGTAAAGATGAACCTCGTCATGTGAATAAAGCTGGAAATGAAACGACAGAAGAGGAACCAATTGATGGAAATGCGCAAACTCGAGCTTCTGAATTGGAAAAGTCAGATGCATCTTTGGTACGATTGCATTAAAATGCAATTTGAGTGTTACTTATTCATGAAGCGAAACTTTATTATTTTGATTATTATTTTCAGATTAGAAAAACGGAAATAGAATTGTTTTTTTCTTTAAGGTGAAGTTGAATGAGCGTAACACGGAAATTTACAGCTTGCCACCGCCGAGTCCATCTACTTTACCTATATCGAGAATTCCACCGACTGTGGTAATGAACAAAGCCGATGATGCTGATGTGGATTTGAGTACTCCGCAAGGAATATTGCAGTCGTATTTACCACACTGGAAGGAAGTCAAGAAAGCTTGGCTTCGACAAAGTCGTCTGGCGGATCGCCCTTATCAAAAGAGCTTGGACATGTTGAAGTCGATGTATAACAATGCACAAGGAAAAAACAATTAATAACACTACAGCGATAATTATTTATTGAAATTGTATTGTACAAGAGAATAGATTTTTTAGCAATGGATTGTAACGATTTTATATGCATTGCAAATTTAGTAGAAGTTGTTTAAGCAAAATAAAATGGTTATTTCACTTGTTTTTGTTACAATGCAAACGTTAGCGTATTGCACAATGAAGCAAAGTAAATCAATTTGGATTGCAATTCTTGAATCTGTATTTATTAAAAACTTGATTTTTTTTAAGAAAATACTCTAAATAATAATTATTTTGCAAAAGTGACGTCTTTTTTTAGCAATCATACGAAAGAATATGACTTGTTTATTAAGGGAGACTTTTAAATGATTAATTATAATTTCATAATACAAAAAAGATTTAAATGTAAAATGTTTTTAAAAATAATTTCCTACAATATTTTTTTACGATTATTTTAGAGGAATGCATATTTTTCAAAATTATTACCTAATTTTATTTTGTAAATACAGTATGCTAGTAGATTTCCAGCGCGGCAGGAATTGTTTGTTTGTCAGACTTGTGAGATGATTCGCAACGGGCATGAGCGAAAAGTTTACAAAGTGGTGCTAACCGGAGGTGATAATTGAACAGTATTTTTTCATATATTTTTCAAGTGCTGTTTGTGTTAAATTTTTAATATTGGAGGTCCGTGCAGCGGGAAAACGACTGGCCAAGAATTTTTGGCGTCATTTTTCGAAGCAATCGGCTGGAAGGTGTTTCGAGTTCCTGAATTGGCCACCATCATGTTCAAGCAAGTTTAATGAGTTGAAAAAATGTTTCCATTTATTCTATTCATAATTGTTTCTTAATTTCAGAGGCGGGGCCAGATTCAACGAACTCTCCGAAGAGCAGGTTATGCGTTTCCAAGAGAATCTGCTTTTGACATTATTGCGTCTTGAAGATTCGTTCATGTATCTTGCCGAGACATGCGAGGAAAACTGTTTGGTCATATGCGATAGAGGTGCTATGGATGGCTCGGCCTGTGAGTGACTTGAATTTATTCATTAAACTTTTAATCATCATATTTTTTAAAGGAGCGTGTTTTTTGCTAGTTATAAAAAAGTTCGTTTTTTTTTATTTTTGAGATTTTTTTGTTATCACTCGACAAAATGACTAGCTTCAATTGTAGAATTTTGCTTTGCACGAAACGGTTGATTTGAGAAAATTAGTTGAATATTTTTGAAATTTAAAAACGAAAAATGACCAGTCGAGATGTTTAATAATTATTGTTATTGAAATGGATAAAATCAATGGAATGCTACCGTAGTTGTGTTGGGTTCATTCTAATAATTTAGACGGTCATTGTTCCAACGGGCGGTCTGGTATTGTCAGCTTTGGAATGATTTTCAGCAGATTTTTAATTTTTAGTTCCTAATCTTTCTTGTTCAGTTCTGTTATTATTTTTCAAAAATCAGTTAGGATGTTGAGCGATAATTTATAAACGCATCGATTGATTGATTGAAATTAGTTTTTTACACACTGTTGAATTGGATGTAAATTTGTAAATTTTTTTATGTAACAGATTCTGAAGCTGAAATTGTTGAATAAAATTGTGCCTTTTCAACATAGCAAATATCTATAGAGAATTGTTTGCTTTAGTGTTTGCCGTTTGTTTACGTTAAAAATTAAATAATGCTCAATTTTGTGTACGCTTTTGCACAATGGTTGTTTCTTAGGTTGAAGTCGACTTAGTTCAAAGTTGATCAGATATTGTGAATTAAATTATTTTTTTTTGTTCAATATTTATTTAAATTTGTGTTAGATTTGAATCGTGAAGCGTGGGAAGAAATTTTGAGAAGAAATAATTTGAATCCAATTGCACTGCGAGATCAACGCTACAATCAAATTGTCCACCTAGTAAGCTGCATCGTAGCCAGTATGGAAGATATGGCCCATGGTCGAGGCGTGACGTTTTTTTCTAGGTCAGCGCTGCGGTTGGGGCTGAAAATTTCTACCACTGCTCAACCACCCTTCGTTTGGAAAGCTTGGAAGAAGCCCGGGAAGTGGAACACAGAACCAGACATGTAATTTTTCCGTTGAACTAAGCTCTGCACGAATTTTTGTACTCTTTTCTCTCAGGTGAACATATTATTTCGTGAGAATGATTTGAAAAGGTTTAAATAACATTTCAACATTGATGACAGTAATTGTTGTATTTTTGAATATTTAAGAGAAGAACAAGAGAAAAGTTGAATTTGGAAAGAATATTTTATTTGTTCTGAACATTATTTTTCTGTTTATTTATTTAAAATATTGAATATGTTTTTTTTCTGTTAAATTTAGGTTTGGGTTGGCCATCCTTATATGGATATTATTGATAATGAAAATTGCAAAACATTTCGTGATAAGATGCTGAAAATGGCTCAAGGTTGAAAAGAGAAGAAAATTTAATCGAATAAATTATGACTTTGAAATATTTTCATTTATTCAGGTAATTTGCGATCGAGCCGGCGTGGAATACGGGGATCGTTTGGCTCCGAATAGCATCAAAAGGAAATTTTTAGTATCCAACTTTGATCTTTCGGTAATTTGCCTACCTCTGACATATTATATACTTGTGTGATTTGTATTTTGTTCAAATTTGTTCAAAATTTTATCTTTATCTTTTATATATGATCTATTAAGCAATGCAAAGATTATCAAGAATTTGATGTTGTACATGAATGCGTTAGAAGTGACATGGGTCAGACGTGGATTCGACGCCGTGGTCAAAATGGTAATGTTGTGATCATCAATGAGTTGATGGTTTATTTCGTTTCAACACAATCTGATGAATGGAATAGATGAAGCATTTTTTTCAGGCAACTGGCTGTACACGATTAACGAGCGGAGGGTTGTCGACGGGATTCCAGTGGAGACGAAAGCATTGCTCAGTCGAAGAGAATATGAAGTGAAGACAATTTTCAAAAATTTTTTTTTTGTATTTTTAACTCTTTGAATTCACATTTGAAAAATTTTTGTACAACAGATGCTTCGTGCACACGTCGATCCGGCCACATATCCGACATTCAAAAAGCGTCTTTGCTTTGTCCATGCCCATCACTATTATCAACTGGACGTCTTTCAAGAACCCTGTCCTAAGAGGTTGGTTATTGGACGATTTTTTGGAAAATTTTTCCCTCTACATCTCGTGTATTATATATATATTTTTTCTTTTTAAGATGTCAAGATTTGAAAATTTTGGTAACTTATACGACGAACACGACCGGAAGTTTACCGATACCAACTTTTATTACAGTATCGAAAGAAGTCACCAGCGATACTCAGTATTCGCTGTACAACTTGTGCAAAAGAGACGTTGTCACTTGAATGAACATTGTTGTACAGATAACGCGTTTCAAAAAAAATTTTTTTTTTAATCTGAAGTATTTTTTTGCAATGCTATTATGTATATTGTTGGTATGCTTGTTTGATGATGAATGTTGTGATTGATTTTTCTTTTCATTTCTGCATCAAGAAAAATACAGCATGTATAGGGTTTCTTTTTTGTGCACAGAAACATCCAATTGTGCCACACCTTTCCTTCTGGTGAAATTTTTCACATTTCAACCAGATAGAATTTCTTCATTGTATTTGCTATTTCTTTTTTGTGCATTTGGTCTTCTGACTTGACGGAAGGGCAATTTCAATTTTCAACAATTCATTCAACGTTGTACTTGCTTCTTCTTTTTCTCTCTTTCATCAAGTTGCATCATTGATGAACCTCGATGGAATGGCATGTTGATCAATTTTTTCCTTTAATAATTCAAATTTATTTGTTTCAAAAACAAAAAAAAATCACATTTTCACGTGGATATTAAATAAATAATTTTGGAAAATTCATTTTTTTCCATAAAATGACATCCATCACCACTCGTTGTTCTCATGATTGGTCTTTTCTTTTTTGTGAAAGTGTGAACATTGTGCATCCGCTTGAAAATTTAATTTCTACTTTGAAATTGATTTTTTGCTTTCAATTTTCAAATGAAAATAATCAAAAGATAAAAGCGGTATTTCACAATTAATTGAAAATGAAATTTTCCTTGTTGTTGTGCTGATATTGATTGATGATGAATGCAAATTGATGTTCATTTTTGAAATTTGAACTGTGGAAGCAGTTTGTTGAAATTTAGAATCTTTTGTTTTTGGAAATTAAAGTGGCAAATCACTGTACATTCTCAGCGCTGATGTCTTGTGCCAGAGCTGTTCTTATTTAAATTATCAAATTTTATTGATTCTTTGTTTTGTTTCTATTGCTTGTTTCGATGTCTATGCGAATGGTATGAAATTGGCAAATTATGTTTTTGTAAAATTTTTATTTATTTATTTATTTATTAAACGTTTGTCAATAATTTTAAACTTGTTTTTTATTGAAAGCATTTTGTTTAGAAAAAAAGATTAAATTTTCAAAAGGCAGTATATATATATATATATAATGTTTTCAGTTTTGTTTATCTTAAATCAAAATAAACTAATGATTAATGACATTGAATGCATGTTCAACGTCTTACACTTCCTTTTGGGTATAATTAACATTTCTTTATTCTTATCTTCGTTTAATCTGTGTATTCTATCTGCATAGACAATCGAAATACCGCCAGTGCAATTTTCTACTATGCATAAATTCAGCAATGTCGGCCATAGTAGACGAACGCAAAGAGATGAAAAATTGTGACTTCAAATACTAATTGGGCAATTTAATCTTTTTGTTTATCAGCTTCTATCTACTTTTTTTAAAAATAAATTTAGCTGTGATAAATCAAATGTTTGACAAAATCAACGCTTGTGCACTATAATTCAATAAGCAATTGCAGAATATACTTGTCAAATTGACATTTAAGTTGGCTTTTCGTTTGATTAATTGCAAAGCTTTTATAAAAGAAAGACCATTTTTAGCTAACTGCTGCTTCACGATTGCTAGGCTGAAAAATGTTCACCGGCTTCAACTATCAGTGAAAATTGATAAATGGGAATTATTTTTCGAAAATTGGCAAGAAAAATGTTTTACGCTCAACTGCTGGTGAGCAGTTGCTTTCAATTGAAAATTTGCCATCTGAAACAGCTCTAGGAAATAATGGTCGTCAATCAAAACCAAAAAAAAAAACTTTATTCCAGCTTTCAAAAGTGTGTTTGCCAAAATTAAAATTGAAATACCTGACGACATTGTTATTTAACCAGTAGCCATGATTGTCAAGAAAGAGTAAATTTGTTTTTCTACAGTATAAATAAAGCGAAAAGAGTAATTTTTATACTGATCTCGGCATAATTATTATCTCCAACACTTCAGGAAAGTGTGTGTTAAACAACAACCTGATTTCTGTGAAACTTGCAATTTATTCACGTATGAAGCAAAGCGTCACTTAAGCTGTAAGCACCGTATAACTTACATTTCCTTATCATTTTTTCACATTTGCTGGTGGTGACAGTAACTCTCTGTTTGTCAGCAACTATAACGTAACAACAGTTGCTTCTAATCTGTAGAGGTTAAACAATTTATAACATTGATCATGTTCAGAACGAATCTCACAGGGAAAGTTTTTGATTTGAATATACTGTACATTATTATTACTTTGTACTTGATAATTAATTTTTTGTAGCGAGAAAAAAAGCTTCCTGTTCTACAATTACTTAAGTTATATTTATTGAACAGTGTTTTCCAATCATGTATGAAAATATTCAAGGTTCGATCGGTCTTGTCGAATAAAAAACAATGTGAACAACTAAAATCCAATTGCCCAGTTTAATTATTTACAAATCTGCGAATATTACAATTAAATTCTTTTTAAAATTCTAGTACTGCTCATGATCAATTGGCAGGGTTACCATTAATTGTATAAGTAACTTAAGCATTATTAACATACTGTATTACATCGTGCTTGGAAATAAATTAATATGTAAATAAATATGCATTCATTACTTGCTTTTGAATGTGGAAAATTTGAATAATCCACCTAGAGTAGTACTCATCTCATTTATAAAATTTATGCAGAACAGAATAAATTACAATGCTAAAGAAAGCATCCTACCGTAAAAGTATTTGTATGTATAATTACACTTGTTATTAATATTTATGTTTAGTGATTTCAAACAGTGAAATAATTTGTTGAAGCACTTTTACAATTGTTGAGCAATTAACATTTCACATTTTAAATTTAATAGTATTATTAATTACAGTATGTTATTTAACCTTTGTTAAATGTGTCATACCTTTCAGTTTTAGTTTAAGCATTGAAGTTAGTGTTCATTGAATAAGTTCCTCTCACCTGTAAGTACTGCTTTGCATTTAATTATACTTTTATTTAATTGAAAGATGATTTAAACAGAGAATATAAGCAATTTTTTGATAAGTAATATAGTTTTTATTCATAATAAAATAATTTTTTCATTGTCGAGCATCTCAGGTAAAAAATGATTTTCAAACGAGGTTCTTTGCTTTGTGGAAAGAAATAATCTTTACAAATGTGCTGTTGGTAATTTTGCACTAGCAGAATTGTCTGTATGGTGGGAGAATGTGTGCGGGGAATTGTCACATGTTAAAGTTTTCCACAGGAGAAGTTGAACAACAACTTTTTGAATGAAAAATTTGCATTTTGACAGTTTCAAAAGTTTAACCTTTGTTACTGACTGCATGTTGTATATATTATTTTCTGAATTTCCAGTTGATCAGTTATCTGAGCATAATGATCTTATCAAATATTTGTAGAACTGATATTTTTTAAATACTAATACTCAGATCGTGTAAGTGGTTTACGGTATTTATAATGTTTATTAAACTTGCTTTTTCTTTTTACCTGTTCTTTACCGTAAAGTAATTCAGTTTTGTTTGCCGTTTTTGGGTATAAGGTATTTAACACCCGTTTAGCTTTTCAAGGATTGAAGTGCGCAGCAGCGTTTCTGAATTAGAAGGGCTATTTTAAAAATAAACTAAATATTTTTAAGAATAAGTATAATTTGTTAAATTACCTGTTTCTGTCATTATTTGAATTGTAATAATTTAGGTGTTTTCTTTTGAAAGCGTCATCAATATATTTCTATATAGTGGAGTAGCATCCGTTGATATCATTAGTTATGTCAGAATCTCAGTCTGCGTTGTTGCTCCGAAAACAGTTGGCAGGTAAAAGTTACTTTTTGGTTACATCTGTGAGGGAATTTAGATATATATATATATATTTATTTATATTTATATTTATATTTATTTATTTATTTTTATTTATATAAATGCTCTTGTTTCAGAATTAAAGCGAAAACCTGTCGATGGCTTTTCCGCCGGTTTGATTAATGACAACGACGTTTACCATTGGGAAGTGTTGATCATTGGTCCGGCCGACACGCCATAGTATGAATCTGACAGTCTAGATGATGTTTTTAAATTAATTGATTTTCTCCTCTTGTCATTAAATCACACTTTTCAGTGAAGGGGGATTTTTCAAAGCATTGCTTGATTTTCCTCGAGAATATCCTCTCCGTCCTCCGAAAATGAAATTTATTACTGAAATTTGGCATCCAAACAGTAAGTTTTTGCCTTTTCACAAGTTGTAGAACTGTTAAAATTATACAGAAAACAAGCAGCATGTGATCATTTGTTACTTTTACAATTGTAATAATTTGAAATAGTGGCTATGAAGTGATATTATTTAGTAGGTTGAATTAATTGTTCAGCTTGTGATTTATTTGTTGTTTTCAATAGATTATTGAAAAGTAAGTTCATTCTCTAAGGGGAAGTTATTCTTTTGTAGTTGACAAGGATGGAAATGTGTGCATTTCGATATTGCACGAACCCGGTGATGATAAATACGGCTACGAAAAAGCATCCGAACGTTGGCTGCCCATTCACACTGTTGAAAGCATCCTGATATCAGTTATTTCATTGCTGGCCGACCCGAACGATCAGTCTCCTGCAAATGTCGACGCAGCTGTAAATCATGAAGATTTTTATCTCCAATTTTAAATAGGATATATTTATTACTTACTGCTCGATTGAATAAAAAAAATTGGGGTGGATGTTTAAATGTTAATTTTAAATTTAAATTTCAGAAACAGTGGCGTGAAGATTATACTGAATTCAAGAAACGGGTGGCGAAGTGTGTTCGTAAAAGTCAAGAAGCAGCGACTGATTAAATTGTGTACAATGGAATGAATAAATTCTGTGACAAAACTTTTCGGCATTTTCTAGGGATGATCACCTTGCCCGTTACCATTTCATTTCGTTAGGCATCTAACTTTCGTGTTTATTGTTCAAGTTTTCTTTATATCACTCCATTTTTTTCAAGTAAACCGTTGCTTTTTCTTTCGGTAAAAAAACAAATTAATCATAATTTTTTTGGTTTATAACTGCTATGAAAAGAACCATTTGAATGAAAATAATAATAATAATAATAATAATAAATTGGTCTTTATGATTGTTTTCAACAGATTGTCAAGGGCATATTTGAGTTGTGAAGAAAATGTTGAATAAAATAGAGATGACTCATCATTGCATAGCAACAAAGAAATTTCTTAAACTGTTGATACTGTTTTACAGTTGTGCAATATGCACATTGTTGTTGTGAATTGTTGAATAGAATGATTTGATGGTGAATTTTAGCTAGGTAGACGATGATGTGAATTTCAAAAAATTGTTCATAATTCGTAACTGATTTGAAATTTTGAAATCAGAAAACTGCTGAAAGCTATCGTAACGCTTTTGAATTAAAACGATTAATTGTGATTGCTAATTGTTTGAATTACAGCTAATTTATCATAATCAGTTGTTGCTAATTTTCATTTTATCAGTACTATTAATGCTGTTTATATTTGTAATTTTATCTATGCATATATTTGAATTATGTTATCATGTGCTGTGTGTATGTGTATGTGTGGTTGTTTTGTTTTCATTATTTCAATAAGTAGATATATTTTATTCGTCATTGTATAGATGGAGAACATATTTTAAACTCTAATAAAAGTATACAGTGGATATACATCAGTGAATATCTTATAATTCTTGCTTCGGAATGAACTGACCATATTTCTTGCTGTTTATTGTGAAAGAATTATGAAAAATATATGCATTGAAATAAAACAAGAGGAATAAATATCAAAAATTTTTATTTTATGCGTGAATGATTTTTCAAAATTATCAGCTTAAACAGAATAACAGAGCAAATGCCAGCTGAAATTTATGAGTTGAACTTTGAAATGGCTGACTGGCTTTTAGAGTGTTTGTGAAATATTTTCAGGCAGCTGGCAAGAGAAGCAACTCTCGGAGTCGATGATTTATACAAGCATGTATTTTTCCTTCATCAAATCAATTCAGTGTAAATAACTGCAGGTATTGCTAAAAGATTATAATAAATCAGAAGATTAAAAAAAGATCAAACAAATGCACTGTTTAAAAATGAACAAAAAAGATTCTTTTCAACTGCAATCAACAACAGAAAATATATGCAATATAAGAATTTTTCTCATACAACAGTTTGAAGTGCATTTTTGATCACATCTCTGGCTTTCTCTTTGGCAGAATCATTTGGTGAAGTCAAAATGGTAGGCTGATTTGTAATTGGTCCGGAAATTGATTGGACAATTTGAAATTTTCGTTTTCTCAAAAAACTTGGTTTATTTTCCTCCTCCTCCTCCTCCTCCTCCTCATCATCATCATCTTCTTCTTCTTCTTCCTCTTCTATTTCTTTCACCTCTTCCAGCGGCTTGGAGTCGTTCTGCAATTTGCGCTTTGTTGTTGAAGATAATTTTTTGTCTTCAACTTTTCTTTCCGTATGTTGTATAAAATATAATAAAGCAAGCAACGTAACTGCAGCTATAAGCAAAAACACAACGCTGAACAATGCCCAGGAAAGGGCGGAGAAGGGTTCGTTTGTGAAAAGCTTCATCTCAATGAAAAAAATGCTGTCAAACCACAAAGAAAAGACAAAACTTGGAAAATATTATATATATATATATATATATATATATATATATATATATATATAAAGTTGAAGTAGACAAAAGAAAATAAAGTTTATGAAATGGAAAAGAGAGAACTCCAAAGGAAAAGCAAGCCGTGAAGAGCTGCGAGGCTGCTCTCACCAAGCCAGCTGTTTTGAAAACTTCACGTGATCGATGCGCATTGGTTGTCACGTTTTTGCACACTTATAAAATTAATAATAAACACAACTGCAACTAATTTTTATTTATACGTCCAAGTAAATAAATATAAATTTTTGAATTTTTAAAATAATTTATAACAATTTGAGCAAACAAACTAACAAAAATTGCAATATTTTCAAAAACTATTTGCATTCATCAGGCTGATTTGTTTGGAAAATTTACTAGCTACTGTTTGTTAGCTCACAATTTTTTAACTTTCACATTTATATATATAAATATATGGACATATTACAACAAAAGATCAATAAATAATAGAAACAAGAGCCACCAAATGCAACGATATTTTATTATTAAGAACGAAAAACACCATTTGACAAATGCCAAATTTATCTTTTAATAAATAAAATAATTTATTTTTCCTTTAACATTAAAAATGTTTAATAACATGCTGACAATTCAATGCTTTTATTGCAATTACTAGATAGAAATTAAAAAGTACAGTATAACAGTATTCATGAACATCATTTACCAACTGTAACTTTGTGCGTGTATGTTTGCCAGTACACGACTGATTTAACAACAGCGTAAGAGTGCAAATGATGTATAATAGTAATAATAATAATAATACAAAGCTGAAATTCTCAATTCCGAATACTTTGACAAATAATACTAAAACATTGTAACCACTTTATCAATAACAACATTCACGTATTAAATCGAACCATTCGATTCACCTTCCTAGTAAATTCATCGCCCAAATTATCTGTAGCAATCTTCACGCTTTTACTGTGCACTGGACTCTAAAAAAATAAATTGCATTCATTTCAGTTTTTCTATATTATAAATTTAGAAAGTGAATAATAAAAATACACGTTACTATCACAAAAAATGTTACCATTCAAAAACATTTCTATTTATGAAATTCGTTCATACAAAATTTAAAAATAACCACTGCGTTACTATCATTAATTAAAAAATGCATTTATCTTAATACTAATCATTAAAAAAAACTACATTCTTTTATGTCTTCGAATGTGGAAAACTTATTTATATTAAAATTATTAATATTCAATTTCAAAAAATTAATCAACATACTACATAATTGATTTTAAATCGTTCAGCTCGTTTTCTCAATCTTTCCTCTTCTTCTGAAACCTAAAAAAATTTATTTTAAAAATCAAACACAGGCTTAATCATCAAATTGATGGATTATACTTTTTTCGTTTCAACAGTAGTAGCATCAGCGGCAAAAGTGTTGGAATTGTTTACGTTTTCCATTCGGAATCTTTTAATTCGTTTTTCCAAAACCGATTGGGTGTCTTCTCTTAATCAAACAAATTTTAATTAAAAAATACAAAGAACAATCAGTAAAAAATTTACTTAGGTTTTTCACTGCTTGCTTCTGACCAAACAATCTTAAAAATAAAAAAGTTCGTTTTTATGATAAGAATAATAATAATAAGAATAAGAATTTTAATAAGATAATAAGAATTTTATAAATTGTACATTACAAATTGAAACTTTTGTAAAGTACAATTTTCTAATAAGAAAATTTAATTATACCCTTGGATGACGAACTTTTTCAGCCAACACATTTTTGCTTGATTCCGAAACTTTGACAGTAGTTGGCTTTGCAGGACATTCTTCTTCAGATGGCAACGTCGAAGAAACACTACAAAATAAAATAATGAAAAACATTTCTGTTGCATATCACATATATCATAGATAAAAAGAATATGATTTTAAATGCTTTAAAGGAATTCAATTAATATTAATTATTTTAATTACAGGCACCAAATAAAAGATAACTATTTTGGATCAGATAATAAATTAACATTGGATGTTGTTCAAGTGCATTGACAAAATACTTATATAGATCAGGGTAGAGCCTATTAAGATTAGTAAAAGGGAATAAAAATTATGGATGTACTTACGTATCAGCACTTTCGGCGAAATTCGTTTTGCACGAATTTTCCTGTTTTTCAGGTTTCAAATTCTTACTCTCTTTCACTTCCACAGGCTTCTCGGTCTATTATAATAATTATTATAAAGCAAAATAAATATCAAACAATTAAAATACAAATAAAACGTCGATAAAATAAACAATTGTTGCGTTACCCATGAAGTATCTGGTGGAACTTTAACAGTTTCAACTTTGGCAGCTGCTTTAGCAGATTTACGCGGTCCTAAAATGCCAAATTAAAAACAATAATAAACCTTAAAATTAAAATAAATTCTTAAAACTTCATGGTTTTCTCACATTACAGTTACATATAATTAACTATGAATTCAACTGTTAAATCAGTTTGCAAACTCTGCAAACAACATCAGTATAAAACAGTTCTCATAAATAAATGCATAAATTAACTAAAATATTCAAATAAATACAGCTTTAATTTAAAAAATCGGAAATCAAAAAAGAAAACTAAATTCAGAAAATGGAACAAAAAAAGAATTTGAAGTAGCCAAAACAACCATATAAAAAATGAATATCAATAAATTAATAAAATTTTACAAATACATTTGAAAAGAAAAATCAAGTTTACAAAAAAAAAGAACAATTTCAATAAATGTTTACTTCAACTAAATATACAAATACTGGTTTAGTTAATAGCTGACATAACAGCAGCGATAGCAAATATTAAAACAAATTCTAATAATGGGAATTTTAAATGCGCAGATTTCTTTATTGATAAATGTATTATCATTAAAAAATACTTACTAGGCATATTCCAGTAATTATGAATGCGGGAATCAATGAAAACTACAGTGTAAACTATTACAATGAATACAAGGTACTTTGCTCCTACTGTATATAAAAATAATAAGGTTATTAAATATTCCATCTTGTCTGTTATTTGTTTCAAATGCTTAAAACTTTTGGGTGTAATATTAAAATTAACAGTTTTAATATTTTGAAACATTACATCATTTAGCTTTTTTAATTTTCAGTTTACATCAACCGCAACTGTCTGAAAAGAACGATGCGAAATTTGACATGCCGCTTACTATAAATTCTCAAATTTTATGGATCAACGAGGTCAGCATAAGCGTAATCAATGTTAGCTGAGGTCGTACCACCTATATGTGAGGTCGGCTGCGTCCGTGGAGTTGTGCTAGGCACACAAACGAAGAAAAACTTTCCTATGGTCGGAAGCTCACCTATTAGCTGCACTCTGAGATAATGATATAATCACCCACCGAAATAAATGACAAACTCATATAAAGAACGTGCTTACAAGTGAGACTTTTAATCACAGATAATGCATATACTTTTTCATCCGTTGTTACTAGTGATACAAATCTACAACTGACTAAAGTTTGCAAAACTTATTTCATTTAGTTTCCAATGTTTTGAATTAAATTTTATAAAATTATCCTCTCAAGTCTGTTATCTAAAACAAATTTAAACAATAATCGCACTCAATTGTGAATTTTGTTTAAGGTGATTTTCAAGTATAAATTGTAAATTAACAATATTTTTGTTCTTCTGAACAAATGCTACCTCTGTAATTGTAAAAATTTTAGTTAAATTTAAGGCAGCCCTAAAACACTTTATAAAAATTATCCAAGATTTATGCTCACATAAAACTGATTAAAATGCCATTCGAGATGTGTTGCCAGCGTTACAAATGATAAGAAAAAAGTTATCAGCTGTAAATTCCATCATTACCAGATCAAAGCCAAAGCATTAAAAGCATTTTACGAACTGAATTGCTAAATTTTGGAATCCTGAAATGCATGGAGTAACATGTAAGCTGCATGGACCAACTTGTACAAAAATAACCTGAGATCATATGAACATGACCAATGTGCAGTGCAGCTCGCACTGGTTGCCCAGTTATGCTGATTTTACAACTAAAATCAGTGATACATTTTATCAATAATATTTTCCAATTCAATGCATTTGTTACGACAGTAGGAATTGTGTAAAAGCTTGATCATCACGTATAATGTACGGTAAGTTAAGAAGTGAGAAAAGCAAGTAAGATTGCTATTATAAAAATGATCGTGTTCAAATATCGTATTGTGTTTGTGCTTTACAAAAATAAAAGGATTCACCGCAGAACTTGTATTTAATTAACGCGCTCAGTTCTCTATTGAACGACGTGAACGAACCATCTCAAGGCTACCTGAACGAACTAATAGAGATTTCGTAACGATCGGTGCAATTAGGTCATTACTTACCGAATTGCCGCCAAATTAAATACAGAACTGTGCATCAGAGATACCTAGTCAGATGAGTTGATAACTTTATTTGTTGATCAAATTTTAGCTAGCTTACAGTCAACAACACAACATCAATATCATCAGTTTGAAAAATTTGCGCCCTGTCTACTTGGCTAACCTTTGAAGGCAATTGAATGATTTGATATTCATCGTATTAGAAAATCACATATTGTAAATGCAGCATATGTAAATGTATTATAAATTTTGAGATAAATGAGAATCACACATGACTGTATACTAGGCAATGCTGTAAGTTTGATAGAACCACAGACACATTTGTGAGTGATAATTATTTTGGGTTTGTGTCAGCTATTGAGAGTGTGTTGTCATTTGAGTGCTAGTAAAGATTTTGAACGTAACTCAACAAAAATCTCACAGTTAGTATATTGTACGAACAATTTTAGCAGTTGTTTGAGATGAGTGATATATGCATAAGCACAAGTTCATAAGCAATTGAGAAAGTTGGCAGTTGTTTAAAATAAATAAATGCTATAAAGTTCAACGTTGTTTGAAACATAAAAATATATTAAATTTCAAATTTGATACTTATTTATATTGATTTATTTACTGGAGTAATAAAATTAAAGTGATTTCAAATTTTTTTTCTAAACCCCTCTAAGCCGCACTGGATATTGAAAGCGTATGAAAAAGCATGCCTAAATTTGATGAACGCAAAATTTTGTCTAAAATAACATTACCATTGGCTATTGTCACTATTGAGGCGTCTTACGAAAGAGACAAGATTGACGAAATTGAAGTGGTTAATCCAACCTACTAGAAAGTTGTGTATAGATTTCGCTCACCCCGCCTTAATCAACTGTCCATTAGTCCATCACTTTACGGAATAGTGGGAGCAAATACGACAATATTTACAAAAGTAAAATTTAGAAAACTGACAATAAAATTGACAAAACGGTTACTGGGTGCGACCGTATGTAGATTCATTTTGCTTTCATACATCTTGGAATAACTGTAAAAAATGCATCCCAGTTTTGGCAAAGTGGACATCTACCAAAAATTACCGTACATCATCTCTTCAAGTGCTGTACAGTTCAATAGTTGAAGGTGCATCTCCAAGAGAAAAGTATGCAGAAATATAATGAATAAGTGGATGATAAAAATTAGTAGTGTAATTTTGTAATTTGAATTATTTGGAATATTCTCTGTTGTATTTGAAAAGAGAAGTAATATTTTATAATAGTATATTGCATTGTTTTTCAATTTATTTGTTCGATTTGACAATTTGAGAATGAAGAACTGACAGTTATAATTATTGATAAAAATTAAGATTATTGTATATATATTTATTTATGTATTTTTTTATAAGAGAAGAAAATCTTCACACTTGTATGAAATGCATCATTTGCTCTGTTCAAGAATTGACATGAAGCATGCAGCATGTGACAGTGGTGATCATAAACTAGTACATGCTGATGTGTTCAATTCCACTTGAAAACAAGCGCCCCATCTTATCATTAGAAGGGGGTTTGGGCAAAAATGGGCCGTTTAAATTTAACAATTTTCCCAAAATTTGACGTCCTTCCAAAAGTGCTAAGAAAACACGCTTTTCATTTGACACTTCAATCTTGATGAAAATAAGTTAAAAATAAGTTCACAATCACTGCTGCATCTTTTTGATCAGGCCAACTGAAACTTCACAATCCAAATGAACATTTAATAATTCAGTCGGTATGATTTAGAAAACGTGCACTCATTTATTTTATATAAATTATAAATTCAAATGTCAAACATCTGCTGATTAAAAAAATTTTTTTGCCACATAACTTGACCTTTTTGATATGTATATCTATATTTATGCCATTCTATTGTTGCATCATAAAATTTTCATCAATATAATGTCTTCTTTTTTTTTATTTCTTGCTTTTCCTTAAACATGCTGACAATATTTGGAATTTAATTTCACTGCTTTTACTTGTTTTTATGAAAATAAAATGCTATAAATAATATTTTCTGCCATTGATAATGCTTTGTTTGTTTGTTTGCATATGAATCTGTGCATGAAGGCTGTAATTTGTTGAATGGCCATCAGGTCAACCAAGTTTCATTTTCCATCCTTTGTATAAAGAACCTCATAAAGCACAGATATAAAAAAAGAATAAGCAGGTTTATTTTTTTGTAAACTAGTCCAGAAAAGAGAGCAAAAGATTTCATTTTTTACTTAAGTGAAAACTCATGCATCACATTTCAAAAAGTTTCTTTTAAGCATGCTGAAAACTCATTTGTACCATTGAAAGCACTATTAAATATGTATTTGTTTAAAAATTACTCTTTCAAATGAACAAGAAAATCTTATTGATTACGTAAGGTAAGATGAACATTATTTTTTGCTGATTCTTTTTATAAACAGTACACTTTTACGCATACCGTGTTTGAAACATCCAGACTTATTGATAAATTTCAATTATTTAATTTTTAATACATGCATTTTAACATTTATAAATATATTTATGCAAAAAAGGTATTTTGTAAAAACAATTTTTTATAGTTTGTTGTGTTGCAACTGTTTTTTGATTGCTTTTTATTTTTCAAATTTCTTTTTTGGAATATATACCAAGCATAGCAAATAATTTGATAAAATTATATATTTAAAAGTATAAAAATTTATGCATATTTCTTTAAGTTTCAGTAAAATTAGTCTTGTAAGAAAAACTTTATAATATTTATAAATGCTGCATTTAACTTTGGAAATTGCTGTTTGTTTTAAAAAGAAGACATTACAAGATTACTGTAAAATAATGCATTTTTTAAAATAACATACCAAGAATAAATAATAAAACATCAATATTTATTACATTTGAGTATTTAGTTGACATTTTTTTGACAAGGAAATAATATTTTATATTAATTTGAACTTTCAATTTCTATGCTTACTTTGATGAATAATATTATTTTCCTTGTTTATTACAAGTTGCACAAGGTTGTTTGAGTTTAAAAAAATAGAAAAAATTTTATTTATATTATGTATATAGTGTGATTATGCATTTATTATTTCTTTCTTTATTTTGTTAGAAAGCGGTGTCCAAATCAAGTAATTTTTTGTTCAGCCAATTTGATTAATTAATTATCAATGATGATGAAACAGAAAGCGACAAAATTAAGATTATTATTGTGGTTGTTGTTAGTATCAGTGGTATCATCATTTCGATTTCTTCGTCGTTGGGAACAGTTGCCAATAATTGCCAGATTTCAACAATCTCAATTGATGTTTAACAATGCCAACCAGCCAACTAATCAACAGCAAGTCCACCGTCAGCCGGGCATATTGGTGCAGCTAACATCGTCAGGCTTGAACCAAATTGTCCAAACGCTGGACAAAGTTCTGAACGAGGAACTTCCAAATTTTTCAATGCAACACTTGCCGAGCGCTGTGCTTTTAATTCACACTTTCGAAGTTGAAGAACTGCGTGTACTTTCATTTCATTCTCCGGAAACTTTTACGGTCGAGTTGCAGCCAAATTCAAATGATCAACTGAAAGTGATGGTTCGAAATTTGGACTTCTCATTACGAATTACAGTATCCTCGAATATGATTGGTCTGCGTCAGGCGACGTTCAGCGTTTTCGCTTCCAACGTTGGTTTCAACATTGGCTTGTCGCTTTCGTCTGATAGTGAAGGAAATTTGAATTTACAAGTCGGCGATTGCCAGTTTGCAATGCGCAAAGTGGTGACTTTGGTCGACGAGGTGAAAGGTTTGCGCATTTTTTCCAACGTTGCTCGATCAGTGATCAAAAACCAATTGAAAATATTTGTCAACAGCAGATTATGCGATTTTCTGCGAGAACAAATTCCAAAAGAAGTTTCCAACTATTTTCAAGCACATTCGAACAAGATGTCAATATGGAATAAGTCCAGTAGAAACTATATTGCTAGCAGAGGTGATCAAAGCGACGCTTTGGTCAATCACTTTGACAAAGCATTCAGTCAAATAGTTGTTGATACTGGTCTGGTTGGAAATCCGGTGGTCAAATCCAACGGCGACGTGTTGTACTTGCAAAGTGGCTTAAAAGGTGACGTGCTGATCAACGGCAAATTAAGCACCAATGTAAAAGCAAAATTTATACCAACAAAACAATTGACTGGAAATAAGATGCTTTATATTGGACTCAGTGAATACATAGCCAGCGGATTTTTGAACAGTTTATTTGAAATTGGTGCGTTGAATGTGACGTTAAATTCGCAAATGCTTCCTGATATGAAAAGTTTTCTGCAAACTACATGTGATGGTTTTTGCTTTGGAACATTTTTGCCAAATGTAGCTGAAGAATATCCAGAGCACTCGTTGGAAATTTACTTTTCTACGTTGAAAGTTCCACTGGTTAACTTTCAGTCAGAGAATATCAAGTTGAAATTGGTAGGCTTGTTAGAAATACGCATTCAGAGTGAAAAAGAAAAAATTTCCATTTTCAATGCTAATGCAAAAATGGAAGCAAACTTTAAGCTGTATAGTAAGTCGGATCGTGTTTTTGGTCAAGCAGAAATCCCAGTATTGGAAATTTCCCCAGTTGGTGTTATTGATATGGGTGATTTGATGATGGAGATGTTGAATGAAATACCTCGTAATGTGATCGAAGAGAAACTGAACCATCTCTTAAAGAGTGGTTTTGCTTTGCCAGCTTTTGAGATGTTCCGGTTGAAGAATGTTAATCTTGTTCATACACCAGGAGCCATTTGGGTTGACTTAGATTTTGACTTCAGCAAAGCAGAAATGCACAAAATTGTCCACACAATATTGCATCAGAAGATTGCTTTATTGCCTGACTTTACGCAACAGTTATTTTAAGGTTTTGTTTTTTAAAATAAAACTTACTTTATACTGTTTTGCTTTATTGGATGTTAACTCAAAATGACTAAGTTGTTTAATTGTAAGTTTTGTTTTATTGTAATACATTTTTCATTTAAAGATATATTATTTAAAATCTATTTAAAACCCCAAAATGTAATGCTAGAGAAATATACACGTATTTTGTGTCTAAAAATTGGAAACATGAGCAATTGTGAAAATTGTAAATAAAGCATGATGTTAAAAAAATGATTATTATAATTTTATAGTCGTATCACTACAGTTTGCTATTTTAAAATCTCATCATAAAAAGTAATTTTTTGAAATAAAACTGTTTAATCAATGATTATCTTATTTCAATAACAATGGAAGAAATGCAATATAATATGCTTAAATCAAATATAAAGTGAAGATTACAAACTGCTTTGCTAAAATGGAGTTTAAATTAATAAAATGAAAGTCTACATTAAGTTCACTTTTGGTAGGGAGAATTTAAAAATAAGCAAAGTTGGTGCACTGTTGAGGGAATAATAAATCCAGCTTATTTTTTAACAAAACAAATCATCTTCAAACATTTAAACAGCTTAGAAAATTATACTAAAATTAAATATATTTTTTATAATTTTGACTTTTATATTGTTATAGAAAGTACTTTTTTAATATGAAATCAAAACAAACTCATTTAATATAAGTTTCTCTGTCAAAATGCAAACTGATAAAAACTAATACATAATTCATTGCAAATTGTTCAGGAAAAAATTCAAAAGAAATATCGTTTATAAAATGCTTGATGCTATCATTTCAAAAGTTTATCAGGTAGGACTCACATTAAACTAACATTTCAATAATTCTAAATAAAAATAAAAACAACAGCATAATTATAGAGCATAAATAACCTTTTAAAAAAGTTTTCAAAAGTCAGCAGCACATTATGACCAGGTATTACAATTTTGAATTGCTGAGAAAAGTAATAAATTTGTTTCAATCACGTGCAATTTAATTGGTAAATAAAGTTGAAATTGGTAAATAAAATTACGGTGAACTTTTAAATATATATTTTTTAAGCTTAAACTTGCAGTATTTTTATTCTGATACAGATTGATTAAATTTTTATAAGATTAAACTGACGTTAAAAAAGCGTTAGAAATTTCATCAGGGGCCATATCAGCAACAGAAAAGTTTTCGAAGGCCATGACCTGAAATGCAAGACAAGAATTGCTTCAAAAATTATGCCACAGTCACGTTTTTGTTGCTTCTTTTACAATTTTTGGAATAATAAAAATAAAACAAGAATAATAAAATTAAAATATGTTTCATAATTTTCAAATACGTTCATTTTTTTATTTTTAAAAATTGTTGATCTGCAGGTAAGATTGTAATTTCAAAACAGTATCACATTGGAGCAATAAAGTGCAATTGCAAAAAACACTTTATTTACAATATAAACAAGAAAATTAACTTCATTAAAGAATTTCATAAACAAGAAACTCAATAGCTTCAAAATTATTTTTGAAAGATTTTACAATTTAAGAATAAGCTGTAATAAGAAATTTTAAAGTTAAATTATAAAAAAATATTCTCTTAATTTTACAAATATTTTTTTAAAGATTTGTGCTTGTTGAATTTGAAAAACACCTATGCTCAGATTAGATAGATAAGATGTCTGGTAGTTTTTGATAATAATAGAGATTTTTTTATTTTTAAAATTGACAAGTAAAACTTCTTACAAAGTAAAATGGGCATATTTAAATCAGCTGCTGCGTTTTTGCATTGAATGAAAAAAATTTCAGTGATCATGATTAATTTATCATTTAAAAATTCAAAAAAAATTTTTTAAGTAAAAAAACAGTATAGCTTAACGTATGCTTGAACAATAATCTTAAATGCAATTTTAAGCGTGTTTAAAAAAAATTCCAAGTAAATTTCGAAGTAGTTAAGTTAAAATTTTCTAACTTTACGTTTTTTAAAATTAGTCATAAAATTTTGCATACTCTGAAAGTTTAAATTGCACATTATTTGCAGTTAAGTGTGTATTATGCATCATGATGCCTCACTGAAATTTCAGGCTTAAATTTTAAAGTAAATTTACTGACTTAATCACAAATAAAAGACATTAGAGGCGAATAAAAAATTAGAGGTAATACAATATAATAGCATTTGCATTGCTCGCATGCATGTATTCTTAATTTTTTGGATTAAATCAAAGAAAAGAGAATTTTTATTTACTGGAGCCATATGGATAAAATATGCACCATGTGGGAAAATATACTTATTGTTCTTTGAAAAATTTATGTTATTTTTTCATCAGAGTTATATATATATATATATATATATATATACTTTTAAAAACTTGCTTTTCAGCTTACTTATATCATTTGATAATTATAGAATTTTTGAATTAAAAGTTTCTTTGGAAACATTATTTTATTCATTTTGCATTGTAAAACATAAATTTTCATCAGAAAGCAATTGTAAACACATTTAGAAGTGTATATTTTTTTTACTTTCATTAGTGACATCAACAATACAAGATCTGTTTATGTTATCTTTTAAAGCAAACTGACGACTACATGACTAGTTTTCAGCGAGATGCATAAAAAATGCACAAAAATCACACGTATATGCTTAGTTTAAATATAACCATCAAGTAGCTGAATTTTGCATAGACCACATTTTACACTTTTACAAGAAAGCAAAAAGGACTACAATTATAGTTGCAGGTTTGATTATTTTTGATTTCATCCTTTTACATTTGAATAAAATAATGATAATAATAATGAACACGATGCTTTCATCTAATAAAATTAGCCTACAATTCAAATGGACTTTGTTGTTTGTCTGTTTTGATAATTTCATTTTGCAGAGTATTTTAAAATTTTATTAGTTGCTTTGTAAATTTCAAACTTTTAAAAGAATTGGAGTTCATAAAGTGTGTGCTTTATTTTCAACATATTTTTTGGGAAAAATCCCAAAACTTATGTATTTTACGAAGCTGACATGCTAATATACTTGTCTTCCTAGAAACACCTTCGTATATGTTAAGCAATAAAAGAAATCATTTTTTTATAATTTTAAATAAAATAAACAATTTATTTAGTGCAATATATTTACTTTTTGTTTACAAAACTTTTGTATTTAAAATTTTCGCTGTGATTTGCGCTATTTTGTGCAATAAATAAATCTTTGTCATTGTTGCTTGTAAAACAATCATTCAATTCCTGAATTCATTGCAAAACATCTGGCCTCATTGTTTCTTTTAAAAATGACTCAACAAAATAAATTGGTATTGTTTTTTTTTGTTTTTTATTATAACGAAGCATTCAATTTCATTATTTGATTCTCATCACGGAGTCAAAATTTATTTATTGATTTGTAAAAATTTGCTTCAGGTATTTGCTTCAGTCTATGTATTTTTTATTTAAATTAAAAATGAGCATTTTAAATTTATATTGCTTAACAATTCACACCATTTAACATATGGGGAAGGATAAGTAGAGTGAAAAGTTGAAGCATGGAACGATTGCGCACTTTTCCATTGAAATGGTCAGTTTTACTGAAATGGGTTACCCTTATGATGATTTCTCATAAACCTTTTATTGTTCATATACATATTCTTGTTCTTGTATTTTAATAAATTTAAAACTTTATTAGACCATAAATATTGAAACTGATTTTGCAAAAAATGATACTCGCTAACATGAGAAGATTATAATTGCTAAATGCACATCAAAACGCTGAGCTAAACACTTAAGCTAACTTAACTTTAATAATAAAAATGAAATTAAATGCTGTGTTCATTTTAGCAATTACTGCAAGCATTGTTAACACTGTTCTTTGTTTTACAATCCGCTGCTATTGAGTTCAATAATTGCAGTTTTGGTTAGTAAATGAACTCACTAAATTGGGTAAGCTGTCAATGAACAAATGCCTGCTTCAAGATGATTTTATTGCTTATATATTTAAAATTCATGCAACTGTTCGCTTATTAGTGCAGTTTCATGTTGTAGTTGAAAACTATTTTGCATTTTATAAAAGCAAAACTGTTTATTATTAGAAGTGAATTGTTCAAAATAACATGCATCAAGGTTTAGAAATGCTTGATTGCTTGAAGCGTTGCTGCTAGCTGCCTAGGTAATATATGTGATAAAGAAAGTTGAAATTTAAAAATGCTTTTAACGCCAATGCAATCATTTACTACTAGAACAACACTGACAGAGCTAAAACTGTTTGAAATCTCTGCGCTTTCTGTTAAGTTTCTAAGAGAATTTGAAAATTTATTTAAAAAGCATAACCTTTATTTAAAATTATATTGTATTCTTTTTCCATTGTATAAATTTTTGAAATTTTAAATTAAATGTTACCAATTTCTGGTTTTAATTTAACCCCTTGTAAACGCTGTTGATCCAACTACAACTGCACTGAAATCAACTACTAATAAATGCAAAGCAATTTTTTGTTGTTGCTAAATTTTCCAAAAGCAAAGCTTTTTGTTATAGACCAGTTTTGCAAAATAATCTTTTTCTTTTTTTATTTTCTCTTTTTTAATCAACATCTACTCAGCTGATTCATTTTGTCACAAGTTCACCAACTTGTGCGTTGTATTGCCGTCACGTGCATTGTTCAATGTCCAGAGGAATGCAGTTTCAGAGCATAGCATGCAGGCATGGGGTGGAACAACAAGAAACAATTGAGAACTTGACGCGCTTCAAGTCATACACACTGAACGCAGTAGCCTGAATTTTATTATTACAAAGGAGCAAGTTAGTGATTTTTTTAGCGTTTGTCAAAATTATCTGCTTTCATCTTGTCAAACAGCTACCATAATCAATGTCATTTACTAGCAAAACTTTAAACTGATTTTTACAATAAAATATTTAAATTTAAACCATATTGCCGTATAAATGTATTAAACATTGATTTCTCAGTTCCTTTTATTCATCTGGCAAATATATCAATGAACAGTTGGAACATTGTGTAAAATCTAAAGTTGAATATAGTTGAATGAAAGATCTGTCAAAGTTCAGCAAAATTTTCAAAGAATGTATCCACACAGGGTTTCATGTTAAAGCAGAGGTGGTTACTGTTCTCTGATATGCTATTGCACTGGCCATGCAAAACTGCTGTACTTTGCCTTAGGCCTTAAAAAGACCTACTTGATGATAGAAATAGGTTTTTAGGGCGTGTCAACAGCATAGTCGCTTTAGACGTTGGCGATGGAGGCAAGCTGAGCGAAAGCGAGCATTTGGGAAAGTGCAAACGGAAGTCGGTACGTCCAAACACGTGGGAAGATGATTTATAATGCTGTAGCCTTGAAGCTTACTACAGTTCACCGATGTGGCAATTTCTATTACCTTTTACTGTGATATGCGTTTATTAAAATTACAAACTACAGAAATGATATTCATCAAAAACAATTGGCATGAGTATTTCGCAGCTTATTCGAGCAAGCAATTTTGTATTTCGTTCTTTATTTCTAAACATGCAAATACCAGTTCACTGCTTCATGGCAAGCTACCTATCATGACGTAAATTGTCCTTAGGACTACATTCCGCACATACCAGACCTTCACCTTGCTGGAGTTATCTAAAAAACAATAAATAGCCTCGCCAACTGTTCATTGTACCTTCATTGCTTTATCTTTTCAAGCAACGACCAATATAAAAAAATTAGCGACAGGTAAAAAGCGTCAGGTTTAAGGCGAAGGGCCAGTTTTACAAAGCTGTAAACAATTTATTCAAGTTTTGCACACATTACCATTACATACACATACACCAAGTTGTAGCAGCTGTTATTGTTTGTCCACTGAATCAGTGAAAATTTTAGACTTGCTGTTCACCAACTGTACATTGATCGAATGATTCAAGGTTGGTTCAACGCATTCCGCGATAATGGCGGACCAACTTTTTATGGAGACCATCGTACCTCAGTTCTCATCGATTTCACTACTGCCAAAATTGCAGTAGTGTTTTCCATATTTTTCATCACATTCCTGATCATCTTTCCCGGTATTCGGAGGCGTGTAAGAAAAATACATTATTTTAATTTCATTTTATGTGAATTATTTTCAATGATACATTTCAATCTTGTCATGCAAATGCAATTCAAAAATGGTAATAAACAATTCTTAATTTATAATCTTATTTGAAATATAATGTTAGCAACATTTGTGCTTTTGGGGATTTGAATTTTTAAGCTTTGAAATTTCAATTTAACATTTCAAAAGTTCTTATATCTATTCATTCACTCTAATACGTGCAGGGTGGTTTAGATGTTAGCTATAAATTTGTTGAAAGTGACATCAAAGATGACGTATTTATTTTTATGTGAACAAGTTTTCATTTTTGTCATCTTCATCGTATTGCCGATAGATGAGATTAAAAGTTAAAAATAAATTTACAGTGTCTTGCAGCAGTATCTGGTGCCAGAATACAGATTAGATTCCTATTTACTATAAAAAGATTTGTCTACTAAACGGCCATTTCAATCATGATCATAACATTCAATATCAAGTTACCTTATTTAATACTTTGTTATTCATATCAAAAGTAAAAATAAAAACAACTGAAGAACTGAAAAATAATCAGGCTTTTTATCAGCTTATTAAAACTTCTACCTATATTCTGCTGCAGTTTTATTTTATATCAAAAACAAATTACTTGTGCAAATATTTGTTTCTTTTTCCATTTAGAATAAGTGTAGCTGCTTTCAGACAGCTAGTTTAAAGTTTATTATTACTGACAAAAAAGCAATGTGGATTTAGACTTAATTTTTGGAAAATGTAGTAGTTTTGCTATGCTTTCTCATTTTACTTTGTAGCTAATAAATGAAACCACTTTCATTATATGAATGGCACATTATTGAATGATACTTTTTGAATGCAGAACTGTTGTATATCATTCGCATCGATCTGAGAACGAAAAGAAAGATGAATATTATACGGATCAAAGTTAAAAGTTAGATTAGATTCAGCTTAAAAATTAAAAGAAAAAATGAAAGAATTATCTGTCTTTTCAATGTCTGAAGAATGCAATTCATGCAAAATGCCTTCGCAATTCAAATAATATTTTCACATAAAATTAGTAATAAAATTTCTTGAAAACTGATTAATAATTAATTTAAAAGAAAACTTCTTAAATATTGTAATTTTGGTGAATAAATGAGAATAAATAAATGCTTTTCATTTACAGTTTTAAATTTTTTGTCTTTTACTTCTTTTATGGAACTTGATTATATTTTGTGAGTTGGCTGTGAAGCATTTTGAGTGAAATATATTGACAAGTTTCAGTTTCAGTCTAGTTTCTTATTGTTACAAGAAAAAAATTTTTTGTCATGTGTCAGTTGAAAATAATGTTTGTTAAGAATGACAAGAAATTTTATTTTCATCCAAAAGTAATAATGGCTTTCTTTTGCTTGGTCATAACGACAACAACACCAACAGCAATAGCTGGAATTGAAATGACCAGTTCTAATCACTTTATTCATGGAACATTCCAAAGTTACTGATCATTGAAGTAATCTATTTTCCTTAATGAAATGCTTTTATATTATTTTCCAAAAGTTGTAATCCTTTAAATTGATTATAAAAAGCTTTTAATTGAATTAATTTCTTTCTTGATTCATTTATGAAAGATACAATTGCCTGAGGAAGCAAATATACATTATTCAATTGCATCATATATCTGGTTTACTACCTTTAATAGTATCAGTATCCTATTGCTTCACTCAGCAATGCAAAGCGATGTTTTCCTCGTAGAACATCGTGTGTCCTGTTTAAACGATTGTAAAAATGCAAAATGATTTGCTAATGCTTGCAGTTACGTGCTAATGCTAAATTTTGCAGTTATTTACAGTTTCCTTATCGCATATATGTATTTACAAACAGTTTTGTTTTAATTTTGTTTTTACTTGATAATGCAAATTATTCTGACATAAATGATAATAATAATAATAATGATGATGATAATAATAATTGTTATAGTAATAGTAATAATGACTAGATGATGCTTAGAAGCGCTTCTCTGTTGCATGCAGGTAGTAGAGACCTATTTTTCAAATGGCAGAATGAGAGCACAGGGCTGAAAACAAAATTCTCTGGTTTTTGAATAAAATCAAGCAATTGAAAAAGGTTAATATTTAGTTTGTTTTAAATTATTTCTTTTTAATTATTATCTTTTTCAGTTTGACTGAAAAAGGTACTTGAATGAATTTCAATGAATTAAACCACAAGAAAAAAAAACATATTCATGCCTGACATGTAATGAAAGAATTTTCAGTTAGGTTCTTGTCTGAATCATTGTGCTGTTCCAATTTTTGTCAATTTCGACATCCCAACGATGACATAAACAGAGAAATCTTTAAATAGAAAAAAATCTATTTTCTTGCCAGACAAGGGGTGCGGTAATAGGTGAATAACTTTATTGCCTTTTTTCTCAAAGATATTTTCTGGGTTAACGAATAGTATATTTGTCAGAAAAATGACACAATAAATGCTGATATTTTTCTTTGTAGCTTTTGATTTTTTTTTAAATTGCAGCCGTTGCTCTTACTATGCAGGTTTTTAGTGCAATGAATGAAATTCGGGTTTCAGGAACAATTTTAATACGTGCATCAATTTGAGAATTAATTTTAACATTAATACGTTAATATTGAATATAAAATTTAGTGAAATTCAGCATATGGTTACAAATAAATTTTATGTTAACATACAAAATATTACTGAATAAAAGTTTCTAAACAAAATCATGATGTGTTTTCAGCTTTAAGTTGTGCATTTTGTGATAAAGTTCAATTTAAACTAAAAAGAATTTAAATCAAAAAAGACTTGCAATTTACAACGTTGTTATAAAATGCAACGTTATAAATCAAATTTTAAAAAAACCACTCATTTGCATATTTTTGAAATATTTTAGAAATTGGCCAGTTTTCTCTCTGTGATTTTAACTTTGTTTGTCGGCGCTTCAATTTTACGTAAGTGTTATTAACATAAGTTGCAGCAATGTAATGTATCCTGTGTTTCTGTTCAAGTGGTTCATTTTTATCCATGCTGGCACGAAGCAGAGGTAACACTCTTTTCTCCTTACCGTGCTTTCACAGCGGAACGATTTTTTGGCGTCTTAGGCGTAAAAATAGGCCTCTCCCATGCCAATATTACTCTTATAGGTTTGTTCTTTTTACAAGAATTACTTTTTTATAATTCGTTAACAATGTTTTAGCTTTTGCGGAATATAAATGAGCGCACTAAAAAAAAATCATCGACGTAGCCAACAGTGCGTAGTTCTATTATGAACCATGAGCTGAACGTCCACTTCGAAATGTAGAATTTTCTATTATGATAAGTTCTAATTTAGCGAAGATTAATTTTTATAATAATAATAATAATAATAATAATAATAATGAGCTTCTTGAATTAATGAAAACCAATAATAATTTTAAAGATATTCTAGGGTAAATTTTGCTTAACGTTTTTTGATGCAGCTTAACTGTTTTATTTTAAGTACTGAATGTAATAAGTACTGAATTATCTAAAAATGAAAAATTATGATTATTTTAAAATTTAATGCGTGCAAGCTGTATTGTGTGTTTATTATTTTATGATATGCAGGAAGGATTGAGAAGAAAGCATTTTATCTATTATTTTTTTGTAAGAATATACAAAAAATTTGTTTAATATTTAAATACTGCTAGAACCCTGATATTTTAAAGATTTGCAATTGTTTATATAAGATGCATATTTTTATTGCGCATTTTATAGAAGCATTGAATTGAATATTTGTTTTTTTATAGAGAAATGCGTTTAAAATTATATTATTTTATTCTGTTTTATTTTGCCAGAATTTTTACCTTTGAGAAATTTAAAAATTTGTCTTTTTTCAATGAGGCAATTTATCAGTTTTTATGCTGGTAATCAACAGAGTTTTTAATTACATATACAGAGAGTTAAGACTGAACACATTATTCAATAAATAAAGTTTCCACAAAAGCAAAAACATTGTTTGCGATAGTGTTTTTGTCCTATTTTGCCATTAGCTACATAAATTTTTCTTTGAATTACACATTAGCATTTACAATCAAATTGAAAAATTTTCAGGTGAATCTGACCAAAAGAGCAAAGATTATATGAATTACAATGAACGTATTCATTTTACTGATGGTAATCAGTTGACTAAAAAGTGTTTTCATTTTACAAATAAATGACTTTTTCAACAGTTCGAACAATGCAGCAAAATTTGGTGGAATCATTGCATAAAGGCTTGCCTTATCCAATAATTACTGTAACTGAATATTTTGCAATGGAAAAAGCCGGCTTTATATGGGGCCGAGGTTACCGTTTAGCCGGATACTACACAGATTTTATTCTCTGGTAATTTTGTTTTAAAATTCTTAAATTTTATTAATTAATCATCAAATAAATTTTGATAAATGAAAATTATTTTCATATGTAAATCAATTAATCACGGTTAATTTAGGATATCGTTTTCACTGTGGTGTGTTTTAATGTTGGTGATGTGCATGCTACCAAGATACTTTTCTCGAATTTTGTCACTTCTTGGTTGCTGCTTATTGATCTCGAATGCAGTTTATGCCATGGCTTGCCCAAAACATTTAACTATTCCTTTTCCAAATACACTGGAAATGCATTCGCACCTTATGTTCCGTTTTGGATGGTGCTTTTGGCTTATTCTTGCCACAGGTATGTTGATGATTATAAATATCATAAAGGAAGGGAACGCGCATAGTATATGAAATATTGAAATTTTAGTTACTTTATTTTATTATTCTATTATTAGTTAAATAATATTTTCAGGTGGAAGTTGCCTCACAATTGGTGTTTCTATAAGGCTCATAGAACGTTTCTCATCTTGTAAATTCAAGACATTTCTGCAGCTTGATTATGAAGAAATGTCCATATCGACTATCGATACTGACGTTTCCAACGCGTCACCTCATACGCCAATTTTGTTCGCAAAGCTTGATCCAGTTCAAAAGGGTGCTTTTACAAAGAATGCACCAATTAGTAATTTTCACAGACCAGCAGCAGATAAAAATCAACTAGAAAAATGGAAATCTGATTTGCAAGTTCATTGTGAAAATTGCACATGTAGTGAACGATCAGATACGGGAAAAGAAATTTCTTTAGATATTGAAACTGAGCCACAAAAAATTTTGTCTACTCAACGTATTTCTTGTGAGCTTTCAGCTCTGTAATATGACAACGTTTAACTAAAATTTGTTTATATTTTTGTATTATATGCTTATTGAAATCTTTTTCAATTAATAAACTTATACACAAAATTAAGTTTCATGACTGTAAACTCTAAAATAATCCTTCAAAAAATTTTGTGGTTCTGTAACTTTTTTATTTATCCTATAAATATTGCCAGTTATGTGATAATGATGATGATAATTTAGAAACAAATATTACACTTACGCAGTTCTGTTTCTGCAAAAGTTCAAATAATTAGTCAATGCTTAAAGTATTAACGTTTTAGAAATTTTAACAGAATTGTTTCACTAAATTATGAAAGTTATATATAGCAGGTTGCACCAAGTAGCATGAAAGGTAACATATCAACCAACACATGACAGCTGCATTTTTTGCTATATTGGACCTTAATTTTTTTTTAGGAAAAATCTATAGCATTACAGTTAGTTTTATTTCAGACAATTACATTCACAAAATACTTTTACTTTATGACTTTGTTCTATTGTTTAAAAACAATAAGAATAAAGTGACAATGCAGATAATATTGAAATTTAATAAAATTAGTGCTCATTGTGCTGTTGTTTTTGTTTCACAAGCAACTTCACATGCAACTTTAAATGCAACTTTGTATACAGACAAATTTAAATTACATAACGTCTTATATTAACATTCTTAACAAAAATGTAGTAAATCATAGTTAACATAAACAGCCATATTTTAGGTATAAAATTTTTATTTTTTGATAAAAAGTACCGCTAAAGAATGGTAGTAAGCAGTATTTCAGTAAGTTTGCCAGCAAACTTTTCAACAGTACTAAAATTTTGTTGGCAATTATGAATTTTGTTGAGATAAAAGTGTCTTTCAATAAAAAATCTTATATCTTAAGCGCATTTAGAAGGCTTCAAATTTATGAACAAAGTGAGTTTTTCGTCGTCTGTTCATTATTTCACACGTATTTTGGACAGTTTTATTTACACTTGGGAGCCCACAACTGAATACACCAATGCAGTTTAGCTAAAAAATATAACCAAGTTTGAAATGCATAAGTTAGACAATCATTTTCACATATCAATGGAATATACCTTTGGATGTTTGCTCTGCACATAGCCGAATAATGCTTCTAAGTTTGGTCGTCCAAAGTGATTTGTTGCCTTCAAATTAGTGAACATACTTCGACCTTCTTCAATCCGAAAATGTTTCTCACATATGTACTATAAAAATAAAGTTTAATATCAAATATGAAAAGCAGAATAAGCAAACAACATACTAGCATTGTAGTGCGGAGATCATATTTGTAAAAGAACTGAGTTACAAATATATGCGTTTCTACCATGTTTTCTTTATCTTCTTCTTCCGCCCTACGTAAAATTTCAATGAACCAGTCGTAATTTTTATAAGTTGGGCAAATCCAAAAGAAGTATATCTACAATATTTATGCTGTGCTAACTAAAATGTAATAAATAAATAAAAACTATTTTATACTTTTCTGCATATGGAATCTGAATGTTTAGAACTGTTTCTTGCTTTGACTGCGTCCATAAGAACAGATGCATAAGGAGTGACTCCAATGCCAGCAGCAATCATAATGCAGACCTCATAATTATACCAGTCTTGATTACCTGCACCATTAGGACCTTCCATTTGCAACTGAAAACAATTGAAATAATTTCTTTTAGGATAAGCGTATCATCTAATTTTACCAAAGGATAGCTGGTGCCATACTGCTGTGCTTCCAAAATACTTTCTCTGAGTTTCCAAGTCCAAGGTCCTTGTGCTTTGACGTAAATTTTTAAAGTTCGATCATCTGGCGTAGAAGCAAGAGTAAATGCATGCCATTCATTTACTTTGCAATTAAAAGCTGAGCATCGAATTCGCACCCACTGACCACTGCGAAAATGAAAATTTCTAGGCCTTTTAAATTTAATAAACGTAATATCTAAAACAACACACTGGCAGCACTTTGCTTTAAAAAGAAAAGTCAAACAAACCAGAAGGTAATAATTCAGCAGATAAAATTTCCAGCTGCTTATAATCATTTCGAAGACTGATCATTCGATCCAGCACTAACAGAACAGCGGGTATTGTAATGTAATACCAAAAGCTTGGTTGCTAAAAATGAAAATGCGTATACATCTATTAAACGCTCTCGCAAAAATGATACACTAACCGTCAGTAATTTTTGCAAGCCGTGAATTATAGTCAACGCATAAAGAAGAAAGTTAAGCAAGTGCGTGACTCGAAAAGCATGATATGCGCTGTTTATAATGGATGGAAGAGAGAAAACGTACATTACACTCATAACAAGCACAAGTAATATGCCGGTAACTCCGGTCACAGTTCCGTACAACCAATAACTTATGGTTGGTTTCATGTCAGAGCTAAAGTAAGCTGATTTAAAATGAAGATAAATACATGAATATATACTTTACTCAAAAACAGCATCTTGAAACAAACACTTTAATCCCTCTAGATCATGAGTTGAGATGTGATAGAAATTAATGCAGTGTCCAGCTGTGTGTATTGCTAAATAGAAACGTTTTTAATACAAATATTAAATACATGTAAAAGTCAAAATCATATACCTGAAAATACTCCAGTTGTAATACCAACAATTTTGTGAAATGATAATGTGGCGTCAAATGGAATGTAATATCCAAGAGGGGTTTCTCGAAGCCATGTAATCATATTACGGCATACTGTCAGCAAGATGACACCCATGCACAACGAAATTACTGCTGCGCTGGCTCGACTGAATGAAATACCCAGTCCCATAGTGCGTCTTAAATCACCGTGTTCTGCCATGGAATAAAAATCTAAAATAAATAAATTAACATACCAAAATTAAGCATATCAATTAAATTTTCTGGTTTGAAGAAAATAAATAAAAGCTTACGCCAAAAGCGCTCAAAAAAAACAGCAAAGCAAAGTGTAAAAAATACAGTGAGACAAGTGATGTGCTGCCTGTAATCTTCAAGCCAGCTAGTAATGTTGTTGCCAAAATTTTTAACTGTGAACTCTCTATTTGTAACTGGTACAGATAAACAAATGCTTTCAGTACTAAAATTTTTACAAAAATTAAAATAATAAAAAATGTTCAATTTTAAAACTAACCGCTCTAAAGATGTTTTATTCAAAATATGCTGATTGCGTCCTTTTAAATGCAAGCCAATGCCTTTGAATTCACTGTGAATTATTTCAAAATCTTCCAAAGTAAGAAATTCTTTTTTAGGATCAATTCCGCAAGAACGGAAAATGTTTTCAATTGCTTCTGCTTCTTTTTCTGGCCGTAAACAAGTACCAGCGTTGCTCATAGCTGATCTAAATTTATAATATTAATTTTATAAAATAATTTCAGATTATTTCTAATTTCTGAAAATTCTGTAATAAAGATAACCATTATATTACATCTAAAATATATAATAATTCAAAATCAAAAATACAATAAAAAGATATACTGTATCACGTGAGCAAATTCTTTTTTATCTACATGTCCATCTGCTCTGCGATCACACATATTAAACAATATTTGCAGCTTTTCTTTTATGGTGCCATTTGCAAATTTTATTACAACATCAAGAAAATCACGAAAACAAATTTTGTCTGGATGTTGGCGTGCCACGCATCGAAAAAGTCGCTGTATTATGAGATCATTTTCATCCATTCCTAAGGCATCAGCAAATTCAGCCTTTGTCAGCATGGTCTGAAGAACAGACTGCGAAACGTCATCCATATTTACAGCTTCGCTTCGCATTTCTGGGACATTAAAAGCCTATAGATAAAAATGCAAATTATGAAACAATTTCTTTTCCATATAAAAAATAAGCTCACTTTGGCATAAGCTTCACGGAAAAAGTGTTCAAGTTTTTGCTTTCTAATTTCAACCGTTTCAGCCATTGCCAGCAAGCGTTCAGTGTTTTCGTGTTTTATTTCTATGTCTTTACCATGCCATCGCAGCAACAATTCTAAACTTCTTAGCAGCTTTGTGCAAGAAGTATAAGAATCAAAACGAAGAACCTAAACAAAAAAAACAAAGTAAAGTTTATAAGAAAAATACATTATGATTAGCATAAATAATAATATTATTAATATTACCATATCATAGTCGTCTGGGAATACCATAAGAAGAAAAGCTCGATCGCTAACAAATATTTTAAAGGTCTTTACTGCTTCAAGACAAACTGAACGTAAAAGACCTCCTCTACGCTTGAGCAAACGAATGGCTGGTTTTTTGTCAAGACAAATGACAACACTACGACAATAATGTTCATGCAACCATTCGATACCTAAATGGAAAATATTTTATTAAAATTATAATATTCTTTTATGATCAGGCATTTGCAAAAATAGTTGAAGTTTTTTTTTTAAAAAAAATTAACCGTGAAAAACGGAAAAAACTTTATTTTCTTCTTTTTTCCACTGATTTTCATCAGCGCTGCTGTTCAATTCTTTGCGAATGTTCGCATTGTTAATATTGAACGATCCAGCATTTCTTCGTTTTTTACTCCGTCTTACCATCCACATTGCAATGCCAACGCATGCTAAACAATTTTAAAACAAATATTACAATATTTTCTTCATTTATTTTTAATTCTAACTAACTGCATACTATAAAATTATTTGAAATAAAACACGACTGTTAAGGCAATAAAAAAATTTATACAATTTTTTGATGCATACCTACTGGAACAATTCCCAATGCGATGCAAGAATAGATGAAGGAAACTTCATTACCCATAAAATGGTCATGTCGCATAAACGGAATGCAAGGTTCCAAGAAACTAATATTAAGCTGAAATGGCTGAGGACAGGGGTCACCTGAAATGATGCGCTTAAATCCTTACAAATTTCAAGTTTTTATTAATTGCTTGATACCATTTTTCCAAAAGAAAACGTCTTTCTGAATTTCATTAGGTTTAATGCCTGTGGTTTGTATAATCATATCATACAATCGAACATTTTTTATCTCCTGAATTTCTTCTTCAGTAAACAACCTAAAGTGCATTCATACTTTTAATGTTAATTAGACTGCGTACAGAAAATTATAATTTAAACCAGCACTGCTATGAAAGAAGCTTAAAATAATAAAACAATGCAAACTTTTTCTGTAAACTGTAAACGTGATTTTCAAAACGTCATTTTACATTCTGCATCTGCAAATATGCAGATTTTAAAGAGAAACGCAAATATTTACTTGTTATCACGATTTTCAAACCAAAATCTATCAGCATCACGAATTCGATAAAACTGATCACGAATAATACGCTTGAATAGTTCTCCAACTTTTCCGTTGTTGAATTCCAAAATTCCACCAATATACATATCCATTTTAGTAATATTTCCTCCGTACAGCGACTTCAGCTTTTCGTAAAACTGAAACACCATAATAAGTTAGATTGAAATGAAAAAATAAAGCAACAACCTGGGGATCAGCATTGTAATGATCCGGATTTATAGTATGCCAGTCGACAGCAGGGAGGTCGAATGATTTACGTATGGTATTATAATCCGGCAAGCCATTATCTCGACCGCGCATTAGTGACAATGCAGGTAGATCTCGTCGAGAAAAATGCATTGGTCCAAATACAAAATCTTAATTTTGGTTTCATTTGAAAAAACACTTTTGCCTAAAACAATCACTCACCTTTCAAATCGCTGACAATAAAACGATCTTCTTCTTCAGCTACTTGTGAAGCCATGCCAAGAATAAATTTATCCATACCATACCTTTGCAGTTCATCCTATTAAAAGTAAAAATATTTAATAAATTTGAAAAATGCATTAAATTCAACCCTACGTTATGGGATAAAATTAGTAAACTATATATTTTCATTTTAAATTTATAAATTTCATCTAAGTATGATGATGATTATTATTATTATTACCTGTGCATTCCACCAAGTGTTACAAAGACGCAGAGCAGGGTACCCGCCAACATTTGTTTCAAACTGACACTGACCATTCCTAAACGACTATTAGTCAGAGAAAAGTGAATAAAAATTTTTAATAAAACCTCAAAAACGTTCCAGCTGGAACCATAGTGTGAGGGTAACGAAATGCTGCAACGGCAAACTCGTGACTTATGCCTGGTGACAGATGCGGATTATACTTTTCATACGGTTTGGTTGGTTCATCCAAAAGAGCCGGCAAAAACTCATACATAATAATATTCTATAATATGAATAATAATAATAAGCAGATTATTTCTTTTTTACATTGACTTACTTGCAAATGTGCTATGAGAAAACGACGAGCTCGTTCGAATAATTTGACATCTGACCAATGCGGATATTTTTGTTGCAATTTTTCTGCTTGTTTGTTATGCCATCGATATAGCATTAAACCAAAAGCTAATAAAGGAGGATTTTCATTCATCCTAGGATCTCCAAGCACTGAAAACATCAATAATAAAAACAGAAGAAAAGTTGCGAATGAAAATGTTTCAATCAGTTAAATTTACTGAACATTCGTTCTGGATCAACCAGACGATGCAGCTGTGGTGGAGGTGGATTAATTAGTGGAAGCCTTTCTGCATTCAGTGGAGGGTAACCTTTCATCAAACCCTCTCTGAGTGTACCATTTTCAAATGAGCGCATTATATTTAACCAAGGTTCATTAACACTGTACAATATGCTTCCATCAATCCAACTTGTCCTTTCATTCAGCTGTAATAATGAAGATACAATATTCAGAAAATATTTTCATTCACAGTATTTTTACCTGTTCTCTAGGATTGTTAATTCCCAGACCCGTATTCTTATCATATTTGGCTCGTAAATAAGGCATTGCCATTTTACCTGTACATTTAGAATCAAAAATTGGATCGCATCGTTCAATAGCAATGTGATGCATTTCCATTGGGCATGAAATTTCTGTTGATTGTAAAATTTCATATGCCACCATTTGGCCTTGAAAAAAATGAAAAATTTAAATACCTGAATTACATTACACGTATAAACTTACTGAAAAAAGCAAACATAGTGGTTACATTACGACTATTTCGAATTCCATCTGGTCCTTTGAATACCAGATTGCTTATTACTCGGACATTAGGACTAGAGTCGTTTATTTGATATACTCCATCTAAATATGCATTTGGCGTTTTTCGATACAAACGACTACCTAATTTAAAATGAAGGTATTGAAAATGCATAATGTCAAGAAACTAAATAGCAAAGTGATATAATTATGTGATCAAATATATACATGATGTTACATTAGATGATAATATATGTTAAAACTATACAAAATAACTATAAAAATAAATATTCTACTTATACTAAATACTAAATATAAATATTCTATTCAATAGAATATTGATAATATGTTAATCAATATTATATTAATATCATATAGTATCATGTAATCAGCATTATAATCAAAGCACTGTAACACAATATCTGTGTTGGTTTTGAAAACAAAAATTGACAATTTATATTTTTAATTACTTTAAAATAAATTGAAATCAAAAATTCAGTATCCATTGGTATTTTTTATATTGTAAATATGGCAGTTTGTAATAGCTGATTTGGCGTGACTTTTGCTTTGTAATACTGAATGCAATACTTTCAGCTAAATTGTACATTGGAAAATTAATTAAAAAAAACATTTTTACGCTTTCTTTTTACAAAATACCTTCACATGATAATACAGATCTTTACTAAATAATACATTTGTTTACATAAATTAAATTCATTCAAGTTTAATAATTAATATGATGTCATACTTGACAAGTGACAATATAATGATTACAATAATATTTGCATTGAAAATTTTCTTGTAGAATAAATAAACATGAAGTTGAAGATGTGCATGTGCTGAATAAACGCAGTAATATATAAAATGCTGAACATTATATATATTGTTTAAAATAATGTTTTTAAATTTTTATTGGATGATAAAAGTCCAGCAAATGTATATGCATAAACAATAATAACAATAATAATAATAATAATTCATTATTATTTCACAAATTTAAATGCAAGATTTTAAATAATGTTCGGTAATTAAAGTAGTGAACAAATAAGTGAAATGAAATAATAATATTTTTTAATTTTTTTATAAATGAAATTAAATTTTACAAAAGAGTTCATTTGTATTCTCAAATAACTGAAAAATAAAAATGAAAGAAAAAACTGATAATTCTGACAGTGGTATGAAAAAATGTGAAGAATGAAATTAATTTCAGCTGACCTCGATGTGAAATCGGGTTTCATATTTTGTTGGAACTGTTCATGCATGCTTGAACTGCTTTAATTGCTGCAATTGATACAATAAGTAAAACGTTTTAACTTTACAAATTTTCAAAAAAAAAAAAAAGAAATACAATACTCAGAAGAATGTTAACTTGTTCATTGAAAAACTATTTTCTTACTTTTTCTATGATTTTAAATAATTCAAAATAACAAGCTCAACATTTCAATTATTTCCTGGATAAAAGTTTAATGCCAGTATCGAAATTTTACATTCTAGACAATTTTAGAAAAATAATTTTTATTCTTTAAAATTTCAGTTTAATCAACAGTATTAAAATTATTATTTTCCATTTTTTCTATCTCCCTCTCTTGTTTTATTTCACACGCAGATTTTCAATTCAAACTAACAAACAAATCAATAAGCTAAATTTTGCATGCAGTTGTTTTTTTCTAGTAATAGTAAAAACTCTATTTTTTCTGTTTATTTTTGGAAAACTGCTTTTAAATTTTATGGAAAAATCATCACAAATGACCTAAAAACCTAAAAGTCTGTTCTATGAGGTCAATCAGCAATTGATTAGCAATGATTTTTCACTTTACAACATAAAAACTGGCCTATCAAATTGCGACCTACATGCATGACATTCACCGATATCTACGATTCTATATCATTGCATCAGTATACAAAACATACATGTGTGAAATTTAAATTTTCGATTTTGTTTTCATTCAAAAATTTATTGTCATTAATAATTTTATTTTATGCTATTGATAATGATAAGTTTTGTAGTGTTGGAGTTTTTTAATATTAAAAAAAATTTTCATCATGCCACATTTCAACTGAGAAATATTCACTTTTAGATGAATAAAAATTAATTAAATTTTAAAATTTATAAAAATTATAAAATATGTGCAAACTGTTTCAAAGGATAGCTGTATACATTGTTAAGTATCAGTTCGTGTTAGCATAGCATTTGTTTTTCAAAGTAAAACAAACTATAAATAATTTTGCATAAATAATATTTAAATAATTACTGTTTTGGTTTAGTACTTTTAAATATTCAAATATTTTTAAAATATTCTGTAAATAAAAAAACATGTTAAAAACAGAAAATATGTTTTCCGTTTGATGAAGTAGCATTTGTGAAGCACATGCCGTTTAGTTTAAAATGCCTGCAATGTTAAAATTGAATGCTGAACATTATTAACATATTAACATAAATAACATTTATTTATTTTTTTGTGTTGCATGCATGTCTATAAATTTATAAGCATAAATAAATAATATCACATTTTCTCTTTATCAATATTCTTTACATGCTGTGAGAACATGACTTCACAGAATATTTAGCAAATGAAATAACTAAATTCAATAAACGTTTACAATATTTTTTTGTTTTTCAAAATTTATTTAAAATAGATATTATTAATTATGAATTTATAAAAAAAATACACATATATTAAAATTTTAAAATAGAATAATGAATTATTTAAAATGAACAGATGCAAAACAGATAGAAAATATAAAAATTGAAAATACCTGCTGTTCCCCATTCAGGATGAGCCAGGTTGTTATACCATCCATCGTAACGTTGGAATTCCCAATTTCCACCGGCCAAATGGCACAGCATCACAACAGTGATCCAAGATCTCATGACTGTTGGAGCTATTTTTGTTAATTTCATAATTTGATGGTAAAAAATGCTTTATTTAATAAGAAAATTGTAGCTTTGCTATGTTGGTGATTTTGGAAACAAAGAACAAATTCCACACCACGAAACAATGTCCAAAAGTTGGCAGACGTCTGTAGAGAAAAGCGTGTCAAAAGGTTTGCCCCAATTTTGCTATAAAATTTTCAATATGATGACAACTACAACGTCCTAGTGTCGTTGTTGAAGAAAGCAATCAAACACACTGCTGATGAAGATCAAGCACAAGCACATGCCAGCGACCCAAATGTTTCTCTCAGTTGTTCAACATCTGCATCAATTCAATTTTATTGATTGAAAGATTTTTTTTCTTCATTTATAAATATAAATAATTACAATAATAAAACAAGCTTCATATAAATGAATAAATATAAATATAAATAAATAAATAAATAAATAAATAAATATAAGAATTGCTTTTATTTAAATTTCAGCATCACCACTAGTTGATGAGTAGAAATTCTTATTTTATTTCATTAAGAAACAAATTCCATTCAAATTACTTTCATTTTCATTCAAAAAACTAAAAAGAGGTTTCTGGCACATAATATGTTTGTTTGTCAATCGACTTCTGTTTCATATAGCATGTATTGCATCATGTTCAACAAGAATTTTTTTGGTATATCATTGATTTCTATTCTCACATTAGGAAAGCAGTTTTATTTATAATTATATTTTGAAGAATATTCAATTCTTTTTTAAGCAAAAACATTGCTTTAACATTTGAACATCTGAAAAAAATACATCTAGAAAACGTTATCATGTAAAACCCTTCATGATATTTTTCTTCTCTGCTAAACATATTTCAGTAAATCTCAAGTAAATATGGTGTGCAACGCTTCTCTTTTATTTCGCTTTTGCTTTTGCCCTATTAGCACAGCTATGGGCAATTTTTATCAGAAATCTATTTTATACTTTTTCTTTTTGATGCTTTTTTTAGACTATTTTTGTGTCATCACATTGTCTGTTAATATTAATAGAACAGTAATGTTTTCTAATTTGATCAGTGGAACGACAACAAACTTGCTCAGCCGTTGTAAGCATTCTGTAGGAACTCAGATTTATAATGATTTTCTGAAAACGTAAATTAGCAAACATCTCAGACTGTTCATAAAAGAGATAGGAACACGCATGATTCACTACAGGTCTATTTAGGATGGATTATCGTCGTTTTCCATGGGACAAATACAATAAAGTAAATATTTTTTGCAAAACAAAGATCCCAATTGCTGTTCATAATAACTTTATCGGTTTTGGCCGTTTGATGTGAATTAAAATGAGCAGAGATCACTTGTCACATACTGCCTTTATATAAAAACTATCGAATTTCTTCTGATCTAAACTGTCGAGCAAACTGTGGTAGCAGAAGTTTTGTCGCTTCAGATGCTATTTTATATTTTACATTATTAGCCTCTTTCAATTATTTAAAATTGGACGTCATCTACAGTAAAAAACTTAAACTAATGCCAGCAACATCAGTGTGAATAGGAATTCAAAGAATCTACAATTCCTACTTGTAGTATAGCCGCGTGTAGGGAAGCTGCCATTGATTCTCGACATTGCATTGCTTTACTACTTTACAGCGTTAAGCTAAGCGAAAGCAGTAAAAAGTGCATATCGAAGTTAGCAGGACCAAAATCGTACGAAAAAAATGTCTTAAAGGGTCCATAGTTTACAAAGAATAGCGGAAAACGGAGCTATTTTGATGTTCTTACCAACCTTTTAATTTTGTCATTCATCTTTCCCATAGTTTCATCATTTCTTGACCATTGATCATTAGTTCAGCTATTTTTAGTGCTTTTTGATGAGAATAATTATTATTCTGATTCTTCATTCGGAAGAAGTTATTATAAAGTTGAAATGAATCGTTTCAACTATTCATCTTTGGTTGATTTTGATCAGATTAGAACTCTTGCTAATCACACAAGTAAAACATCTTCAGCATAGAAAAGAAAACCATTTATGGTTTGCAGCATGAAAATTTCCCCAGTAGACGGATAGTTTCTTTTGGTCCTTTTAAAATCATCTCATCATGTGGTCGACTATTTCAAATGGTTGACAGCTTCATTTTGACAATTTATTTATCGATTCTTTCCAATAGATCATCACCACGTAAATGAGCCAGTGATGACTAGTAATTGCCAATCTAGAATAATTATTTTCATTGAATTAGATTTGCAAAAGGTGCAACAGTACATAACATTTATTTGCTCACATTCAATTCTTTGAATATCATTGGACAATAAGATGTTGCAATTTTACAAAATTTTATTTTTAATTCTTCTAAAATTATTTTATAATTTTATTTTAAATATTTTATAAGCGTTATTTTAGGAAATAAACATCAACTAAAAAGAAGATCGTGACTTACTTTTGCTAGCAAAACACTTAAAATAGTTTCAACTGAACATCAATTGTTGCAAATAAATGATTTATGAAAAGCATTTCGATTAATATATTTTTATTATATCTTAACTGATGTTAAAAAAATTTTTTAGCATAATATTTTGAATAAATAAAAGATATTAAATAAAAGTTTTGCGCTGTTGATACATTGTATATAACTTCATTTTTTGGTTTAATAAAATTGTACTTGATTTATGTACAGTATTAAAATTTTCACAGTATTTAATGAGTGTTAATTTGCAATTCAGTGTTTAGTTTTGGTTGAAACTAAACAATTGTTTGTGAGATATTAACTTTTATTGTATCACTTTTTAATTAATTTGGAGCAACAGCTCGAATTATTATTGAACGCATCTTTGTGATAGCTTTATTTTTGTTGTTTCGATGTTTCCTATGATAATGAACTTTTTGCGAACTAATTACTTAATTGCTTTTGGTCCTAATGTTTATGGAATTCGTTCACCTTCAACAGAGACAGGTTTCACAAAGTATAATGAAAATGCTTTGGAAAGATTTGGAAACTTGTCCTGCTGGTGGCTTCACTTTTCTTATGCTTTGATCAAGTATATAAGTCCAATCTGGATCTGTCATTTATTGCGCTACATTCCAGAATATGACTTTCAAACAGTATCTAAATATTTCTTCTCCGCCGTGAGCATTTGCAGTTTTGTCTATGTGAGTCGTTATTTTGGACGAAGATTTAATGCAAAGTACGTTCAGTTTGCTGAACATTTGTCACATTGTTATTTTACTATAAGTTCTGATAATTCTGAATGCCACCAATTGTTGCAACAGTATGAATATGATTTTACTCATTTTCCAACGGAATATACTTGGAAGGATCTATTTGACGGTATGATTTAGTTTTGCAGTAAACATTGACATCACTATCATAATCATCATCACTTTTCAGGTGAGAAAGTAAAGCAGCGACGTTTTTTGGAAAGTGAACCATTGTTGCAGAATGGCTCGTCGTTGAATACTAGATTTACGGCTGTATTATCTTGGCTGTTGGCAAATACAATAGGCATTCGTCTTTTGTATCCAGCTTCAATGTCATGGTTTCACAGTTCTGTGCAATTTCATTTACGACAAGGCAGATTGCAGTTGTTTGACGAATTTCATGGAATTCGATACAAAATTCGGGATAAAGATGGTATTTTTTTGTTCTTCTTATTTGGAATATCTCATAAATTGTGCATTTATACGTTTATTATATTGTGAATGTTTATTTTTATTCACCATTTTATAAGGCACTTAATTTTAGCACTGTTAACATTATGTGTACTTTGGTTATGTTTGGTGTTGTCATGTTAGTGTACTTTGGTTTTGCATTTCATTAGGAAGATTTTTAGGCGAAGATATAGATTGCATGCTGTTTGATCGACGAGATTCGAAAAGCTTTTCCAATGGCAATATTTTGGTAATTACTTGTGAAGGCAATGCTGGCTTTTATGAAATCGGCTTGCCCCGTTGTCCTCTTGAAGCGAAATTTTCCGTTCTCGCATGGAACCATCCTGGATTCGGCTCCAGCACTGGCATGCCTTGGCCAAAAAATGAGCAGAATGCCATTGATGTTGTCATTCAGTTTGCACTGTCAAAAGGTTTAATTTTTGTTTATCTTATTTATCTTTATTTGTAGAATTTCAATGACATTATGTGCAGGTTTTAAGGAAGAGGATATTTTCATTTATGCATGGTCTATTGGTGCCTATCCTGCCACTTGGGCTGCAATGAATTATCCTAATATGAGGGTAATATGATTTCAGTTGAAAAATATGACGATAGATTTGTGATGTGATGTTAAATTTAGCTTTTAGATTTAGCAGTTTTAAAAATTTAGTCTTTATTTTCATGGTTATTTTTAATTTTGTTGTTAAATAACAAGAAAGTGTAATTTTTAGGGACTGTTTTTGGATGCAACTTTTGATGACATATTGCCGCTTGCGCTTAGCATTTTTCCCAGTTCATTGTCGGCATTGGTGAAGTGTACTGTTAGAAGGTATATGAATTTGAACGTCGCAGAGCAGTTGAAACAGTACGACGGTCCGGTGACTTTTGTGAGAAGATTCCGGGATGAAATTTTGTCCACCAATCATTCGTCATTGAATGAACAAATGCGTAGCATCAGAACGAATTTTTTGATCAATATATTTCTCAAGCATCGGTAAAATGTGTTTGTCTGAATTATAATTTATGCGTTGATTGTGTGATTGAATTTATTTGTTATTTAATTACAGCTATCCGTCAGTTTTCAAAGATGACATTGCTTTGGAATGGCTTTCCTATACACCAACAGAACGGGCTATCAATTTTGCCCAATTGGAAGATGCGGCTGCAAAAGTTTTCAGTTCCACATCGGCTACTGAGTTTGTGAAAAATGACCAAAGAATGGCCACACTGACCAGAGACGAACTTCTGTCTGTTGCTTATTATTTATTCAATCAGCACGTCATTGATATCGATTCAGTACATTGTACCCCTTTGCCGCACACTTTGTTCTTTGTTCCGAAAGAACCATGAACAAAAAAGAAAACAAATTTGATTATTATTATTATTATTATTATTATTATTATTATATAATGCCCAACATTTCATAATTAATTTTTGCTTATAATAACAAATTAAAACGTTTTGTTCTTCTCTTGTTCTACGTTTGCAAATTTTTGAGTCTGTTCTTTTCAGTATTATCTTTTCACAGTGATATGCTGTTCGTGAATGTGTTGTATATGAAAACGTTGAAGTTTCTTTTGTATATTTACACAAACAACAAAATGCTTAATTTGGTCAAAGCTTCGGCCAATTTCACGCCACCCACAAACGAGAAGACGTTATATTTCCACGATCACGCTCAGAGACGGGTAATTTTTTCTCTTTAATCTTTTAATGATTCATCATTTCCTACTACCTCTTACCTGCATTGTAGTTGTGCTTGTTGCATGTTGGAAGCAATCATTTCAGAGGCGTCATGCATACCGCAGGTTCGAACAAGACATTCAACTTTGAGTAATTATTTATTGGTTTGATAATTTTATAATAAATTTTATTTTTATTTATTTTCAGATTGCCATCCAGTGAAATGATCTCGTTGTTGAAAATTTCCCCAAACTGCAAAGCCGTCGCCTATGAACAATCGCAGAATATTATTGTCAATTGAATAATTCATTTTTTGTTTGTTTGTTTTATTTCAAATTATGAATATTGTTTTAGAAATTTGTCAGTTTTGGAGAACGTCAGCAATCGTTTCTAGTGTCGGATTTGGATAGTTCTGGTGCGTCGAAAATACTCGGCTTCGAGTGGCTCAAATCCGGCGACATTTTGATCGTCTCCTACTGTGAAATCAGTATTTACCAGGTCAGCATTGGTTTTATATTGTCTTTTATGAATATTTTTTGAAATAATTTTCCCTCAACAGTTTGTCGAACAGAAGCATTGTTTGCGTCGGCTCAGGTCGGTGCGCATCTGTACCAATGCTTACGTTTACTCGCCTGACTGGAACCTCTTGGTCACCTGGACCCACGGCAGAAGCACCACGTTTACCGTATTTCGTATCAAGGTGAATAATTTATTTATTTTATAATACCTGATTTTTAAATATATGTTTTTTTTTTAATTTTGTTTTAGAATTCTGCAGTATTGCAGAAATTTTCCAAATTTGAAGTGGAACATGTTTGCAACGTGGCTAAAAGCCAACCGCTGATGGAACGTCAAGTTATTGTTACTGAAATGTATAGTTTTTTCTTTTCTTTTCAATGTCTGATAAAATTTGTAATATTTGAATATATTATTTTTTATATGATTTTATCATTTTCAAGATACAACAATTTGTACATTGGAGTTCTTTTGACAAATTTGATGCTCTATTCAAGCGGTTGTGTTCAAGTTCAACTGTATCCTGTACAGAAGTACATTCTTGCTGATTTTTTAAAAAATTTTCTTGTGATGTATTAGTTTTATATTTCAATCTTTTGTCTTTTTTTCCAGAACACCACAGTCTAGGCTTAGTTCCAGCGTTTTGACGGCGAAGCTAACTGACATTCTCGTCGTGAATAAAGTCGGCAAATTTGCCGTGCACGTGGTGGACAATCTGCTGCTCATGCACCAGCAGCAGCTTCAAGTAGATAAATTATATGAATATTTATAATTTTAATTTCTTTTTCTTTCGTTGGTTCAACTTCAATAATTAATTAATCCAAGCACACTGCATGTGTAAGCTGCATCAGTTTTGATGTTTAATGTTGAACACACACACACACACACACACACATATATATATATATATATATATATATTTATTTATTTATTTAATCTGATTTTTGATTTTTTTAAACTTATTTTAGGCTACATTTGTTTTTGATCTATCATCGGATTGTTTTTCCATAAAAGATGGAATCAAGTATCATTTTCCGCTTTTTCAAGTGAAACTTCAACCGCCAATTTTATCCACATCACCATTCTCATCATTGTCGTCGTCGTTGTCGCATTTTGACAATTTTTCTTTTGAATTATGTAAGCTTATACTTTTGTGATTTTTTATCTTCCAATATTGAAACATCTCTCCAGATTGCCCAAATTGGATATTTTACCAGCCGGACATCATAGTCGATCCAAAACTGGGTAGTATGTTTGTTTGTTTGTTTGTTTCCCAAAAATTTATACATAATTTTGTCTTGTATTTAGGTTGTTTGTGGAGATTGGAATTCAATTTTCAATATGCGGAAAGTTTCATCTCATCGAAAGTAGCGAGTGTTGAATTATTTTACTTTTTGAAGGTTTGTGATTTTTTGTTTGCAGACGAAATTGATTGCATTTTTGATTCGGAGAAACAATGCCGGAGATGTTGTTCAAAAATTGCTTCTGCGATGGCTCAGACAGCGGGCGTTGAATATTCAAGAATTGAGGGATATTTTCGATCGAATCAATTTTGTCATCTCACCGAAAAATGTATGCAATTTTGAAAATGGAGAACAAAATTCAACGATCAATTTTAATTTTAGAACGATGAAAAAACTGACAAAACACAACTAACTCAAAATGCGACAATTGAAAAAATCTTTCAACCCCTTTCCACTTTAAAGGTATCTTTCTTTTTTTTGCCTTTGCAATTATTTATTTCATCATTGCATGTATTGCTTTATATTTATCAATTAAATTTTGTTCTTATTATATTTCAAGTAATATATTTTTTTTAAAAAAGATCTTTTTTTTTCATTCATCCAGGAAACAGATAAACTTTGGCTGGCTAAGGTTTTGTTGCAGTATGTACAATCGTTGCTTAATTTTGATATCACGGTCGACGCTGAAGTGTGGAAATTGTTGGTTGTTCTTTTGGCTGAGGCTAATGAATTTCAACTTTTGCAAGAGATGCTTTACCAGCGTGTGTTTCCTGATTTGAAACCTCTGGTATGTGGAATATGTTTTACTTTTTTGAAAATGTTTACAATTTTCACATTAGGCATTAGCTTTGGTATCCTTCGCCGCGAAAAATGAATCCTGCTTTCATTTAGCCTTGCACATCCTCATGGTAATGTTCAATTGATTTGTTTTGTTCATCATCTGAAATGCGAATGTTTTGTTTAAGCATCGGAAAAATTCTGCAATTGAAGTATGCGAAATTTTGCTCGAACAGAAGGACATCATTTCAGCTTTGAAGTATTGTGATTTTGTCATCACTTAGCGTGACATTTTTAACATTCTACTTTTCAATTAGATATGCTCGTCATTTGGATGCTCTAGATCCAGTGATTGCTTTGAAGCTTATTGAAGCGGCGAAAAAGTCGAACAATCCGTTGATGTTTTATTCTGTATTTCAGTTTTTTGAAAAAGATTCTAATTTTTCGAAACAACTCCAAGCTGCTTCTCCGAGTATGATTTTGCAGTCGTTCACTTGACTTATTTTGTGAATTTTTATTGATGATGATCATTTTCAGAAGAATGGGATACATTTCAAGCGTATTACGAAAAGTTGCGAAATCACGGTGCAGCGGTGCAAATGTAATTGTTTGCATATTGTTCCACTGTATACTGTTATACAAATATTTCATATGCTCAAAAACGTCAAGAAATTACTTAATATTACTTGTCAGATGTTTTTTTTCAAAAATAAATTTCAAATTCTCAAAATTATAGAATCACAGAAACGCGTATACTACTGCTTGTGCATTACATATTGATCACATTTATGACACATTACAATCAATACAGTGAACGACAAATATAATTTTATGCAAGTTTTTGGTGAAAAATTGGAATTTTGTCTTTCATTTCATTTAATATTCACATATTTTCCAATATTAGTGTATATTCAATGTAAGGAAATTTTAACTAATTTTTGAAAATCTTGAGTGACTGGGAAGTGGTCCGTAGTGTAGCAACCCGCCGGGTGGGGCCAGAGGATCTGCCTCCGGATCCGCGCCAGTTGGTCCGCCGTTGCTCTGTGCTTGTTCTTTCTCGCTCGTTCGGCCTCGCCTTCTCGTCGGCATTCTCAGAACACTTCCGCTCATCTCCACGTCGGTCACCGGTCTCGCTCCAAAAAGATGCCTCTCGCCGCACACGTCCCCTACAACGGCCCAGTTGCAACGGCACTACATCCACTCCGCTGGTGCACATTCGTCGACCGTCCACAACCAGTATCGTCCCTTTCTCACTCTTCAAGGGCTCTCTCTCACTCGGCGCTATGCCAGAGAGACTCAGGTGTCTCTCCACGGAAACCACCGACCCGGTGTCTAGCAGTACGGAGACCCTCATCGAGCTTTCAGTCCAGCTTGTCCCGTTCAGCTTTTCGTTTACAAATGGCGCGTCGCCTTCTTGCAATCCGGCCATGGCCAACACCCGGCGGTTTCCATGTCCGCCGCTCTGCGTGCCCGTTGGTTGACGTTGGGTTCGGCGTCTTGGTGGGCCAAGTCACGGCAATTAAAACAGCTGTCTCTTTTTCCAGCGGGTCGTACAGCCGTCGGCTTCTGTCCTTCCAGCTTTAGGGAAAGTTTGGCCACCTGGCGTGTATCAAGGCATCGATGGACTGGGCCACTTCGGTCTTTTCCGGCTTTGGATTCCTGGTGTCCGACTGCCGGCTCTGGTGGAAATCTTCTTCCGCTTGCACGACTCTACTGACCAGCTTCCGAGCTTCAGCAAGGGTTTGCGGTTCCTGCAACCGCATCGCCAGATACGCCTGCTTTGAGGTTATTCCCCGGGCGAAACGAGCCACGAGGTCACGTTCTGACACACCGGCTCTGCGTCCAACCTCTGCCACCTCCTGGGCGTACTGCTCGTTGGTTTGGCCTTCACGTTGATGCAGGGCGTGGAACCGCTCTGTCAGCTGCCCTGTCGACAACCCAGGGCCGTTCGTGCTTAGCAATCGCGTTTTGAACTCCTCGAAGGAGTTTTCCCTTGCCTGTCCCGCCGGGTAGAGCTGGCGGCGGACTGAATTGCTCCACCTGGCGAGCGACCACCCCCTGGTCAGAGGGCGGAACGCTGCTGACGCAGAAAAAGTCTTCCAGCACCTCCAGCTACTCGACGGAGTCCATCTTTGAACGAAAAGCTGGGGGCGGGCAATAGTAGGCGCCCTGGTACCACCATTGTAACGACCCGCTGGGTGGGGCCGGTGGATCTGCCTCCTGATCCGCGCCGTCGCTTTGTGCGCGTTCCTTCTCGCTCGCTCGGTCTGGTCTTCTCGTCGACATTCTCAGAACACACTTCCACAAATACCACGTCGGTCACTGCTCTTGCTCCAAAAAGATGCCTCTCGGTCTTCGCTGCTCCAATATATAGAAACCTTTTGGCAGAGGGGGACACCGGGGTGGGTCAACTGAAATTTGATCTCCTATTGTCTTGCTGATAGTTCTCGGCTTGCAACCCTTTTATAAATCAGCGGCTCATTACGCGGGGGCTTTGATCCACTGCCCTAACAGATCATCAGCGACCTCAGATCATTGACTGAAAGACCCGCCGTACAATGGCTAAATAGTTACCGACGTTTAAAATAACAGAAGCCACCCGCAGTTCTCGCCGGCGGCATCTTCGAACTCGGTGGGGGAGGGGGTAAGTTTCATTGCCGTTGCTCGGCTTCCGCCTTAGCCAGACCTGCAATGAGCAACGCCGGCGTCTAGCAAGGGCTGTTACAATAAGTTATGGGGTTGTTTTCGTGAACTCATTATAGTAAAAGTTGTTAGTTGTCGTAGAGGTATATGGGATCACTAAGTTTTTTAAATTAATTTTAATCAATCAACGTACGACACTAACTCACTGCCCTCAAGCAGTCGAGGTGATGAAAATGTGATTCAGGCATTCCTAAAATAAACGGGTTGAGCCTGTGTAATGGCAGTATTGCGGTCGCCGCCGTGCAGCCCTAAGGAGACAGTCACCACGGAATGATGGTTGTCAAAGGGTTGCTGTCTCTGCCAAAGGAGACACATGCTGATCTCTTGCAACTTTCACCTATCTCTCAACTTCTACAGCGCTTTCTCAGCATACTGTGCAGCGGATCAATACTCTTCCACTTTCACCGTAGACTGTTCACGCAGTGCCACTCCTCGTTCCGCGTTTCCGGTCCTCACTTCGTCCGCCAGGTTCTCTTTTAGCTCACTCTGCGCGGATTTAAGCACATCGAATTTCTGCATCGCAGACGTCACTCCATCTCAGTTATCACGTTTCCCATCAACAATAGCTACTGTACTCTGTGGTCAGAGTTTGGATGTCATCAACCCGGGTATGATGATCTGTGCCACAATTCAGAGATCAAAACACCTGATTAAGAACTTTTTTTATTCATTCAGACGGAATATATTTGTGATCTAGATCAGATCTCGGCCACCTACGGCTTCCGGGCGGGATCTGACTCGCAGTTTTCCTAAAAATGAGTAACATAATAAACAGAAAAACCGGCAAAAATGGCATCGATGTTCGACAGTACTTATATATGTGAACAACTCTTTTCAAAAATGAAATACACGAAGAACAAGTTACGAAACTACCTGACTGTATCTGGCTTCGTCCTGATTGCAGGAGCAAAGCATCAAATCTCGCACTGAGTTGTGTCATTTGTAATTTCATGGCATAAAAATTGTTTCAATAAAATAAACATCATTGACCGTTCATTGTTTTAGTGTTACTACCTCAATTGATTAGCTTTAGCTGAATGTGGTCCACCGTCCATTCACATGACACCCGGCTCCTGTTTGGGAGAAGGCTGCTGATCGCTGCTAGGCTTCTTTCAGACAACTGACGATCGTCACCGTGACATTAGAAGTGATCAATTAATCTTAATCTCTCGCTCGTGGATACTGTTTCATTTTTTATATTATAGATAACAATATCAGAATCTGAAGTTAATGAAAGTAAAGTTATGAAAAATCAGCCCTATACTACCATCACTGTAGGACATTTTCCAACATTCACTATTACACCATACCACTATTTCTACTGTTAGTTATTAATTTAATTTTGAAATATCTTTTCTCAAATTGAACATGCATATCAAATAAGTTTTATTGAAATTGACAATTCAGATCATTTATCAAACAATTCAGTATAATAAATAAAATATAGTCCCGATAACAATAATAATATTCACTAACAAATAGTAACAACAAAGTAGCTTTAGGTAAATTATTTCTGACATCTTTCTATGATCTTTTGAACCTCTGACCAAATTTTTTTTCGGGGATCATCTGAATCACTCTTTTCACTTTGAGATTCATACTGCAATTGCTTCGTGTTCCACTGCCTTTCTAAATCCTCCCATGGATTTTCAAACATAGAATCGTCGAAAAACTCGTTCTGTCTATCGCCACTCCTGTTGTAACTAATCCATTGATGGCTCCGTCGACCCTGTTGTCTTAACTGTACGTGATGGTGATAGTAGTTAAATTCAGGCGGCTGAAAAAGAGAGTCAACATAGTTCATTAATATAAATAAATATAAATACTTCATAATGCAAATAATCGGAGGAACCATTGGCTAAGTTTGGATCAAACGAACGATTGTGAAAATCATTGTGGAAATAGATGGAACCTTGGAATGAAGAATCGTCAGGTCTTCCTGTTGCAAGTGGTCCACGCAGTAAAGGCGGATATGGGCCAAAAGCTCTACCATGAAACCCCGTATTCCTCACGAAAGCTTCTTGACGTATATGGCCACCGTTAGTTGGCGGATAAGGAAAAACAGGAGGACGTATATATCTTCGGGACATTCTCAAAAATCGAACAAATTGTTGTCAACATATGGTTTGTCAGAAATCGTTGCACTACAGTATGAAAAAATCAAGTGTAATTACAGTAATGTCCAATAAAATTATTAAACGATCTATTATTATAAATGATTTTAAAATACTTTTTTCATTTTTTTGATTTAATAAAATTAAAAAAAAATTAAATTAGCACATTTTAGGATACAAGTACATAAGATACAAAAGCAGTGAGGCAGTAGAATACTAAGCATTAGAAAACATTAAATAAAACACAAAAATTCAATGGAAGCATAATGAAAATATAAAGTTTCAGTTTTTATTTTCCACAATTTTCCTTATTATATATAATGTATGATTCAGTATGCCAATGTATAAATTATACCTTCATTGTGGTAAAATGACATGAGAATTATTCTGAAAAATCAATAAGTACTATTTTCTTAGGCTTAGTAATTATTTCAGACAAACATGACTGAGTTAATTTGAAGATGAAAGCTTGTAAAAATGAAAAGTGTGAAGTCTATTCTTGAATCATAATAAAGTGAATATGAATTTGATGGCGTCCCAGTTGGTTGATATAATTAAAATTCACTGAGAAATTTTACAATATATCACAACAATTATGTGCATGGAAAGAAATTTTAATATTGATTACAATAAATAAAAAAATAATTTGCAGACATTGCAAAAGAAAGTAATTGAAAATATTTCATTTTGTTTACATAAGTATTTCAAAAACAATTCAGTTTTTTATCTTTGATCTACTTTCAGTTGCAGTTAATTAATAGATGAATGAGCATACATTTTCTAGTATATTACACGTTCAAAGAAAATTAACCTTTTAATTTATTCCTGTTTAGCATTATCAAATGTATAAATTATTGCATAAGTTAATTTTTTTGATTGATGATTATTTATAAATTTGCTCACAGAAATGTGTATTAATTTTGAATGAAATGCATAATTTAAATTGTAAAATTAACAAAGTTCGTTTCAATTAATCATCCAATAAAGTGAGAAGTTCCATATTTGAAAATTTTCAATTCCATTTCTGTTGGGATCTTATTTTGACAGCAAACCAGTCAGTCATCAGCAACGCGAAACAAACAGTCAGTTGTTGTTTTGTAAACAATTGTTTATTTTCCACATTCAGTAGTAAATAATCGCACAAGTCAATCGCTGTTGAGTTGTGAGTTTATCAAAAGCAATTGCAAATCTGAAATGACCGGATAAACAAACCCAGATGAAGAAATTAGCATTTTAAAATTGCAAATTTCGCACATATTGCTTAGTGCTTTGCACCAACTGTCGTGTGAAATTCTCATCGTTCGGGTGGCTTTTTCTCCGCGGTGACACTTGCGCTCCAATTTCAAGCGTCCTGTCGTTGGTGTTCAAGTCAAATTTTCGGTCCGGTTTCGTTTTCATACAAATTATCGTTATTAAAGCCAAACACCAACTACACACAACAGACCACATCTTGAAAGAATCTATTAATAATGATGTCAGTGTCGTTTAATTATTCCAATGTTCCAGCTGGTAAATTATTTGTGCTTTCAGTTGGGAAAACTTGATCACCTTAAGTTGTTGTTAATTCTCAATAAAATATTATTCTGAAACTTGCGTGCGGCAAAGCAAAAATTTTACAACTGAACATCAACCATCATGCGTGCACAAATCCACCGGATCATCATTTCAAGCACAGTTTTTGAGCTTGAAAAGAAACATAATTAGAAAGTGCAATAAAATAAAATTGAACACTTAAAATTGGACAAAAAAACCTTATATAATGCGATTTTAAATCAATAAATTGGAATTTCAATTGTTGCAATAATTTATCCACCGGCGCAATTCAAAAACAGATACTGTAGATGAAAAAATTAATCAAGTACTTTTTTTGTTTTGAACAAATTCTTCGTACATTTTGTCGGCTTGTTGTTGTTGTTGTTGTTGTTGTTTGCTTTACAAAATTGTCTCAGTGTCACGTTGATGTGCTAGTAATCGTCTGCTTTGGCTTGACAAAGTAAAACTTGCACTGCCATCGGCTTTGTGTCGTCGCCTTGTGTTCCACACACAAACACACACAAATAATAGTAAATAAGTTCTCAAGCAAAAAAAATGAGAGGAGAAAAATGCAAAAATTCAATTGTACATAACAACAACGAGCAAAAGTTGAAACAAAATCTAAAAAATATCATAAAAAATTAAATAAATGAACAATTAATTGAATTTGAGAATTATAAAAATATTTTTTTTATTGTATCATTTTTCATTCATCGAATAGTAGTGAGTGCTTTGTACAAAAATGAAGATGTTCAGAGATGAAAATAATAATAATAATAATAATAATAATAATAAACAAGTGAAGCTAACTTTATTTGATCGTATCTGCCGCTAGTTGCTGCAACTCGTGCTCGTCGAGTGACAAGTCGGCCGTGAGCCAGAGGGCATTTTTTTCCATGTTCATGGCCGCTTTGTCCAGCTTCAGCACCTTGGACTGGGGCAGGCCGAAGCCGTTTTCCAATATGGCGTTCAATTTCGCCTCAACCAACGACTTGAGCACGTCACCGATGATCTCGTTTTGCAGCTTCACTAGCTGCAACTGACCAAGCGAGCGTTTGGGCTTCATCTCGAACCGCTTGAAGCGTGCCTTGCCCCTAAGCTGACCGTCGTTGTCCAAACTGAGCTGGGGGTCGATTTCGGCCGCGATGTCGTAGCTGAACACCAGCTGCTTGTACAAGCCCCTGGTGACGTACATGTCCAACTGGCCGTCGAACTCCACCGACACTTGGTCAGAACTGAACACCGCCCTGGGTGGGCTGTGCAGACGGAAGTCAGCCTCGACGTCGTGGTTCGGGAAGCGCATCTCCAGTTCTGGTATGCCGAAGCCGACGCACATCAAGTCGTCGCAGGTGGTGCGCAGGAAGTTGGCCATTTTGGGCGACGATTCAGACGAGAGCTTGTAGTCGAGCATGCCGGCTCGGTACATGTGGTAGAGCATGGAGTTGATTGGGAAGTCGGTGAAAATCAGATGCATCATGGCTCCACGTCTGCCGGGCGTGTTGCCGATCCGTTTCGGACGGAACGGGGCCGCTTCGGCTGAGTTTTGCTTCGCAATTTCACCCTTCATGGCGATCATCAGATATTTGGTCGGTGGGGCGTTGACTACGGCCGGCTCTTTGGTCAAACCCAGATCGACGTAGAAATCGCGCAACAAAGCCGACATGTCGTCAACAGTGACGCTGTGGCTGTTGTTGACGTTGTTGGAACGTTTCATGTCAGCTGCGGATGTTCTATTGAAGGCGGGACGACGGATTTGCGGTTGTTGCTTGTAAAGTGGAAGCTTGACTGGAATATCTTGCACCACACGAGTCAGAGTTTGCTCGGTGAACGAGGCCAGCCGTTGGCAAAAGTTCTCCTGCATCAGTTGGTGCAGTCGTTTGGCGAAGATGTTCCTGATGATGTTGGTCAGGCCTTTCTTGCAATCGTACTCGGCCACTTCCACGTCACTGTTGGCAAATCTGAACGAACACTGATCGGCTGTAACTTGAATCTGCTTCGACGTGGACAACTTGAGCTGGATACTCTGCGAGAAGGTGCAATGAAGCAGGTGGACCAAGAACGTCACCACGGGGCAGTTCCTCAGCGACGTGCTGACAGATATTGTAAACGAGAAGTCGAAATCGTCGACCACAAGTCGAATCTGCCTCGTAAGCTGAGGTCGAAGCTCGACATTAGCCACCGCCGCTGGCGAGACCCGGACGATGGTGAAGTCGTGCAAGGCGAACCGCACCCTGAGGAAGGTGCCGTTCTGTACGTGGGCGATGCGCACCCGGCTCAGCTGCTGGCGCAGCACCGACTCAATGGTATCCTTCAAGTACATGAAGCCATCGTTGGTTATTCGGAGGATGATGCCGGGATTGTTGGCCGCTGCGAGAGATTCCAGACGACTGCGGCGTCTGGCGTCGACCCTCCAAGCGGCAAGAAGCAAACAGCAGCAAAAGCACAGGAGCCACGGCAAGCATTGCGGGCGTGGCGCGTTGAAAGCGCTCTTCATTTACTGGCGGGTTACAAAGCGGACCATAAAGGCGAGCCCGGCCGGCTAAGTGCTTCTCGCTCTCGACGCAAACGTTCACTGTTTAACCTATAAACCGGTTGTCCGATTTGACTTGAACGCGTTCAACAACGCCCGGGGCGTGTTAATTTTTTTCTCTCTCTCTCTCTCTCTGTCTCCCTGAAGCCTTTCTCTTATTTCCCTTTTTGCTTCTTGTTCTTATTCTCATTCTTGTTCTTCTTTTTCACATTTCACCTACCGTATGCCTTTTTTAATGGTAAACTGTCAATTTATGCGTGGGCGACAAATTATTTATCAATTATTTTCATCGAACGTGAGAAACAATTTTTTTCTTTACAAACAAGCATCATCTCCAACATTTTAATATTCTCTCTTTGGTCGAGCAATTTCGACCATTGCAATGAACCACGCCTACTGTATAAAATTATTATTATTGCACTTGTTGAAAATTGCACTGTTCATCACACTGATCTAGCACAGACGTCTGTCATCGTGCTGAGCGTTCGTTCGCCTATGACTTCTGTGCGCGTCACTTTCATTTTTCATCCACTCTCTGGAACGAAGATTATACTGAGAAAAATAACATCAAATTCAAAAAAAAAACAAATAATCAATTTTTAAATGGAACAAACAAACAAACGAATGAAAACAAAGAATGATGAAAATTACAAAAAAATAATCTGATTTTAAAAAAAGTTTTTTTCCTCCTCCCTCTATTTACAGTTCAAACTTGAAGATAAACTTTGATATAGTGTAGTACACCCAAGATGAACAAGTTCATGAAAAGAATTGCAAATTTTAATAAAAAGTTTTATTGTACTATTTTTTTATTATTGCTGATATTTTTGCTTTTTATTCAATTTGTTCTATGTTACTGTTGATTGGTGATCAATATCTTTTAGCAACAATATTTGAGCAATTTGTCAATGATATATATTTTGTTGTGAACTATTTTGAAAAAAAATGATTTTCACATTTATAAAATATAAATTTTCAAATATGAAATATTTACAATTGAGAATTTTTTTTTGAAATTAATGTGAAGATTTTGATCAAAAAATAAAATCATTCAACAATTTTATTGAATTAATGTTATTTCATAAGATATAAACTTGCTTTTATTATGTTTTCTTCAAAAATAACTCTTGTACAATGCTAATAGAAATAATAGTTCTTGATAATTTGATTAATTATTTAATTTGACAAAATAAACCAACTGAAGTCAAGTATTGAAATAAACAACTTTTAGGGAGAAAAAACCAAAAAAAAAAAAGAGAAATTTGAACACAAGTGGAAAATATTTCAATTGAATTTGATGTCAAAAAATTAAAAGTAATTTTCTTCCCTATTTATTTATTTACTTTTTTTAATTGCAAACAATTATGCAGGTTGCATACAGTATTCGGTCGATTTGATGTTGTTGATGTTGCACAACATCTGATTGAAATGGTGCTGCAGCAGCTTGTTATCAGATTGAAATCTGCCAACTTTTGTCCAACTAGGCTTTCTTGGACAATTTGACAACAAGTTCTGCCGCTTGTCAATTGCTTTCACCAGTACACTTTTTCCAGCTTTCATTTTTACTTTGTTCCAAATGCATTTTTGTAATTTGCATTTGGTATTGTTTGTTTGCAGCAAAATGGCAAGTTTTTTGGGCACAATTTCTTTATCTGTTTTCAAATCTATTCCACGGAGAAGAAGACTGATCAAATTTACAACAGGCATACTTGCAGAATGCCCTTGTTTAGACAAACTTAATAAATTAAAAGCATACAGTGCATTTCAAAGATCTATTTGAACGTTAAATGACATGTAAACATTATATTTCAACAAATAAATGAAGCACAAAAATATTAAACCTTGATACTTTCGAATGCAATGCCAATGAAGATTTGAAAAATAAATGATGAAAAGACATATACTATATAAACTACTGCAACAAAGTATTCATATATATATATATATATATATATTTATTTATTTATTTATTTATTTATATTTTTATTTATTTATTTATTTATTTGCTTAAAATAATATTGATACACAAAGTAAATGATTAAAAACGTCAAATAATTTTTTTTAATTCTAATTTCTTTTCAATTTTACTAAAAAGTGAAGTATTTTCAAATTTTAGTACATGATTATCAATTAAATGCAAATTAATCCGTTTGTTGGAACTATTCAAATACGTATATTTTTATAAAATGTATAATCAATTTATTGAAAATATTGTTCAAAAAATAATATTGTATAGAAATGCAATATTTTTCTGGAATGAAAAATTATCTACATCAAATCAAATTAACTGTTCTCGGAATAAATTTTGTATTATTTATAGAATACAATTTTAGAATGAAACTCAACTCGATTAACATGTTTCAAAGGAAACATTTAGAAATTTTCTCATTGAGAAAGAATTTTTGAAAGAAAATTTTAAAGTGTCAATGTAATGAATACTTTATTATTTAAATGAAATTCAATTGATTTTGACAGTAACCTGGAAAGAGAAAATTCATTTGAAATGATCAAAAATAATTCAACAATTTTTAGCCAGGAGGTGAAGAAGAAGACCAGAATTGAAAAGAAAATTATTTTCCGATAAAAAAGACAAAATTTTAATTTTATTTTGAAATTTCAAAACACAAATACAAATTTACTAATAAACAACATTAAAAGAAAAGGCGTTTTAATCTGAATACAGTAGAGTAGCTATCAAAAAAATGTATTCTTTTTTTCTTAAATGAAACAATTAATTTAACTTAATTTAGTTTTAAAATAAAGATATGCCTTGTATTATCTAAAAATTTTGAAAAAAACAAATTTACCTAAATTGGACTTGAACATTTTGTGAAAATATTCAATTATTTATCAACAAATTATGGAAGTTGTCATTGCTAATGAATAAAGTTTTTGACAAACTTTTTAATTTATTTCATTCTTTGAAATGTTTAATTAAATTAAGCGATTCCAAAGTAATTTCACGCACTATTTCAAAAAAAGCAAACAAAATTAATAATTTTGCATTCTCTCATGGTAAATTGTTCAACGACCAGTTGTTGATGATTTATTGTTGCAATAAAAATGCTAAATGGATGCAATAAACATGCACATTTGAAAATCCATTTCTGGCATCAAACTGTGTTTATATGCTAAGAATAAAATTAATAAAGAAATTATTCAAATAAATATTTATCGCATACTTTTTATGCACTGTTTGAAGTGGAAAAAAGCATTTGAAATTCCAACTACAAGCTCCCTCCCCCCCCCTGAAATGAAACCTTAAACTTTCCACATAAAAAATTATAAGCGTAAAAAATCACGTGAACAGTATGAATTTGTTATTAATAAAAAATTATTATAAATAATCTTATCGAAGTGTTGTCTTTTTTGACACAGGCACAGAGCAGAAAACAATATTCACGTGTTTCATTTATTTGAAGGTGAAAGTGAGACAGTACTTTTTTTCAAAGAAATTAACTATTCTGTATTGTGAATGAGATTGTTCAACCGTTTCGAATTGAACAAATTAAAATGCATCAACAGGCAGAAGAGCTGCACTGTACCGTAGCTTTTCAAGAGTACCTGCTTTTCAAAAATGCTTTGCGTCTTTTACAATTCAGCTGTCTTTGAAGTTGTCTACAATTTCCAGTGCTTAACCTCGATTTGGCTTTTCTTGTTCACGAAAATTCATCACCAATCATGCTCAAGTTGGAAATTTTGAACAGTAATAAAAAATTTATCACTTAACAATTCCAATGTCTCATTTCATAAAATTTCAAAATATTTCAAATCTAAATTACTGCTTTCTTATTAAGTAAAACATTTCATTTTTTCAATCAATTACAAATGCTGCACAACAATGTACATGCTGATTAAATGAAATTAAAATGAGTTCTGTTTAATTCGTTCTCTTTTACTTATATACAATTGAAATTGTCTAAATTTTGTGAGATTGTGAAATTAAGCAAGAGTGAATTATATTTCCATAGCATGCTTATTTCAAAACGTCCACTATTAATATACAATATTTATGAAATTTGGAATAATCATGTTTTTATTTATTGTCACTTTTTCAGAAGTTCTTTAATTGAAAAAATTATGAAATGTGGCACCAAACGCAAATTATTTTTTCTAATTTATGATTTGATCTACTATCACAAGCAATATGAATAATAAATTTTATGAAAGTCTATGAAAAGGATATATTTATTACTTTGAAATTAAATTTAGTTTAACTCTTATAATGGCAGAATATTATTTTAAAAAAAAAACATTGTACGTAAAGCTAACAGAGTGGTGTCGTCAGCGTTGTATGATTTCAAATCGGAAGTCGTTTTCTGAAGAAGAATAGATTTTTGAAGCAGCTCACAAATGACAGACCAAGTTGAAGCTTTTGAAGCACAGGTGCAGCAGGTGCTGTCAGAATTGTCGACATTTTCATCAAATTATGACAAATGCCATTCATTTGTTTGTAAAAAACAAAATTGTTCAAGTTGTAGAAATATTTCACTATTTTAAAACTCAGCTTAACAAGTTTGTCTGTCTTACAACAAGCTGAGACTTAATTTTCCATAATTTACTTGCTGCAAAATAGTTTCACCTTTTACCAGTCTATTAATATAGAATTTATAAAAGTTAAAATGAAAGAATTTGCATTTCAAAATATATTAAGCAAAAATGCAAAAACTAGCAGCGGTATGATTAAGCAAATATGATCAAGTTTGAATTGAATCAAATAGCTATTGCATATGCATTAGCTAATTCTAGAATTTGCTATTTATCATTTTATAAGTAATAGTTGTCAATTGTCTTTCATTACAGTTATGCAATACTTCAAGTGATTAAACAATGTACATCTGCACCTGTATTTAAAGTGAACAAATACGCCATCTAAAATACAAGCTAGTTCAGCATATTATCTACAGTAGCACCAGGTAAAGTTTGTACATGTAAAATTTCTGCAAAATATCCGGAATTAGACTGAAAATTAAAATTTTTTGCTCAGCAACGACATATATACACAAACCTGATAAAAATGCTGCTATAATCAAGTAAAATGTAAGTAAGACTATTTGTTAAATCTGATAAGTGGTTATATAATATCGTGATTTAAAATTAATATGCAAAATTAACAGTCCACTGATAAAGTGCACTTCAGTGACATGAAAATAAATTATAAAAATAAACAAATAATGTATTTTAATAATGGACGTGTTTTTTGAGCATTAAAATCAGGTTGAGAAATGATAAAAATAAGGAAAATGCTTCAAATTAATGGTAAAATTTTTGCAATACCGGAAACACAAATTAATTTAAAAAGTACTTTTATCTTCAATAGCTTGTTGAGCATTACTTTAGTAGCTGTAATGGACTATTTGTATCATAAATTAAAAACAGTTTATCAAATTTTCTACTTAACAAGTTGCATCTGAAATGAGACACATATTATGAGATAAGGCTGGGAAAGCACAAGTATCAAATTGTTCAAGCTTCACGTTCAATCGTAAAAATTAGTCGTGTTTATTTGTTTAACAACAAGCTTAGCTTAAATGCATTAAGCAAAAACTACTGATGAAAATGTGTTGAAAATTTTAGTGGCGTAACTGAAATCCATTTTTCATTTAATGATTTTATAGTTGACTGCTACGTGGACAATATCATGGGATTACTATTCAATGATGCAACACTATTTGCCTTTCTCAAAACGGATCAAATAATTATCACATGCTTCGAGCAACAAGCTTTATGACTTTTCACAATAAAGCTTGTTTTGAAAAATCGCCAATGAAGATTTACGATAGCTTGATAACTCAAACTTAAAATTGGCTGAATTCTTTTTATGAACAAGTAAAACTTTTTCTCTGAATCCCATCGTCTGAAAGTCACCAATTTGACGACACTCAGTGACACCAGATGACAACAAACTATTCCAACTGATGACCAATCAACTTGGTCAGTTTGCATAACTGAAGCGTTGAAAATGCTTGTCAAATTGGCATTGCGCAATCGAAAGCTGGTCAGACGTGCGGTCAACATAATTAAATCGACTGACACGCCCTCTTTTATCCACTCAAGTCCAAATCATATGACCTAAGCATGATAAATAAGCGGCCGTAATTTCTGCATTTAATACTGATGCATAAAAAATAATACTAATAAATTTCCATCCTCAGTCTGCAATTTAGCGGCCGTCTTCAGTCGCTTATTGGATTCTAGCCGTTTCACGCATTATCCATGCATGGTGAATGGGTCAAAACGGATGCGTGCATCAATTAAGTGCATTGTTAGCCCATGCATAACGTTTAATAAATCAATCGTACTTGGCAATCATAGTTGGATTCGATTAGAACTACAAGACGAGGTCGAATTGTACCTCTTGATTCAGGAGCTTTGCTTTCGACGTTGACATGCTGAGAAAGCAGCAACAGTAAAGTTGAAAATTTGTAAGAATCTATTTTTTCCACCAACGTGAATGTGGGAAAGCGAAATTTATTTAAAGTTGATTAACTTTATAAAATTGGAAAAGAACCAAATTTCAAAAAACTTCTGTAGCATTGATGAGACCAGGCTCAAAATTGGCATAACCAGTCAATTATTTTTTTTTTTTATTTCTAAAGCCCATGAACTACTAAAATTGTAGAAATGTAAAAATGCAACCGTAGCAACGCGACAATTTTAAATGTTTTAGTTAACATTAATACAAGCGGATAAAGTAATATGCACGCAAATATTATGTTCCTGCAAGAGTCAAATTGTTTACTTTTCTGACTACCTTTTTTCTCTTTCTCTGCATTATTAAAGTAAGTTATTGTTAAATATGAATAACTCTAATTTTATTGCAGTTGTTATTTATATTTTTATGTTTTTATTTAATTTTTTACGGACACCTTAATTTCAGTTTTTGCATTTTTGTTTAAGTTTCAAAGTAAGTGATAGAATTATTACATTGCTTCTTTTTTACATTTTAGAATAAGCTTAAGCTTTCTTGAATGAAATTATTTAAATTGGAATTTATGATATATATAAAAATTTTGCTCTTTTATGTTTCACTTTTTACGTTTCACTTCTTCAATTCAAAAGTACAATTTTGCTTAATAATGTAGAACCGTAACAAGTTGCAAATGCTTCAAGCGTAACTGCACTGAATGCCAAGCAATAAAAAGTGAAATATATTCTTACAAATTTGAAATAAATTTGTTTCAAGTGTTGTTTTATTGAAATTTTCAAAATGTAAAATGTTTTTTAATTGTTGAAAATGCACATTCATTCAAATGTTACATACTTATTGTTTTCAAATTACGGCAAACTTGCTAAATCTGACTTCTTCATCTACTGCGACACTGCGTGTTTTGCTTAATTTTTATTTTTTACAGCTGTTTTATTCATTTCTAAAAAAATATTATTAAATGCTATTAAGTAGTTCTTATTTTATTAATTAAAAAATATGTGATAAAGTTTTCATTTGTAAACACGGTGCAAATATGATCGTATTTAAAAATATCTTTGCTGTGTGTTGCGCTTCATTATATTGAATGATTATTTCTGAGTTCTTTTTATCACACAATATAAAATGTTACTGAAATTGCGAAGAAAATATTTTTTTAATGTTTAATTAATTATTCAACAAATTTAAGTTTTAATAGACAAACAATTTCCCCTCATGATGTAACGTTTGTTCTTGCTTGTTTGTTGTGTGGAAAGATTGCATTTGACCAGGATGACAAGCAGAAAAACTTTCGTTGCCATTTTGAACATTTTTTAATTATAAATATTTTCCATCAAATTCCTGATAAACTTATTTATTTTTATCTAGTTTTCTATTTTGAATAGATTATTTGCCAATTTATTAGTGTATTCATTTTCAAGAGCTCTTTAAAGTATGCTTTTCAATTCGTATTCTTTAAAAATTATTTTTATCTTCATACAACTAGATTAAGAATTATTCTAATCTTTTAAACTACTAGTTTAAAATTTTGCTAATTTCAGCAAAACATTACATTTGTGATTTACAATTGATTTGTATTAAAAATTAATAATTCAAGTAACAAGATTGATTTGAAGTAAAATTTACAATTCCTCACACAAATTATAACAAAGAGATTTTTAAATATTTTTATAATTATTTTTGTTTTTGTTTCTCAGTGATATAAAAGTGAATAATAAGTAATTATCTATATATGAGAACAGCCGTTGTTGAGTGAAATTGGTTGGTTCTGATATCTTTCAATTTGCAGAACTTTTAATTACGAGAATCCTAAACTTCCCTCCGTGTTAGCTGGCAAGCATATGTTCATCCGGTTGGCGCGCTTAATTGCTGGCCGGCTTCACAGCTTAAAAGCCATTCGTTGGCTTGTTTGAATTTGTTCGTCATCCTTCAATGCAGTGCACTTTGCCTAGACCAAATTTTCTTCCTTGACTTGAAGCATCAATCTCATTTCTCTCAACCGTGACATGCGTAGATTTCGAAATTATTTAAAATTAAAAATTCATCTTTGATTAACAATACGTCCTGTACTTATTAAAAGTATGTTCATTTAATTATAAACATGACGGTTTAATTTCTTTTTCTATAAAAAGCTGCTGCTTATTCATTTATGAAGAATACATTAAAATTTTTTATTTGTTGGTTTTATTTTTTGATTTTTTTTTAGATAAAAACGACAAGATGGAAAACGGAACAGAACGGAAACATGCTAAGAATCGTGACCGTGAATTATCGCTGATGGAAAAGCAATATTTATTGGCATGTGAACGTGGTGACGTAGCCACAGTTAGGGAATTTCTGTCATTGGCCGGCTCAAGTGCAGATCCAGCATCCGACTTCGATCCCAGTTGTGTGGATCCGCTTGGCAGAACCAGCCTACGTATTGCGATTGAAAATGAAAATATTGAAATGATTGAAGTTCTGCTGGAAGCGAATGTAGAAACTGGTGACTGCTTATTGTACGCAATCAACGAGGAAAATGTTGAAGCAGTCGAAATTATTGTAAATCATCTAGAAAAATTAGATAAATTCAATATCGAAGTATGCACTTCATTTTTACTCAAAAGTTGTAATAATTGAAATAAAATTTTTTTTAAAATATAATTAATTACCTCACATGAGGTGGATATTTTTGTTTGTTGTTCAAATTGTAATAGTTTAAAACTAAAGCTAAAAGCAATATTGGTAAAGTGAAAAAATTTTGTTTGCTGAATTAATGTTACAATATTCAAGCGACGTATTTCATTTCTGCACGCAAGCACAAGTTTAAAAGTTTGCAAGTTGATAATACTTCGATCATTATTTTCTTGATAACGAACATAAATAAGCGTACATTTTTAGTAAATAGTGGAAAACTTATTTATAGGTGTATTTTAGACACAAGGCGTGGAAATCAACGAGTATTCAGCATTTTCACCGGATATCAACCCCCTTATTCTTGCTGCTCATCGAGACAATTATGAAATTATAAAGCTGTTCCTTGATCGTGGAGCATCCATTCCCCATCCTCATGATGTGCACTGCTCGTGTAAAGACTGTGTTGAGGTAAATTTTAAAGCAAATATTAAATTTTGTTTATTGTTTTTACACAATTTAAAATAACCTCTATGAATAGTCATAGTTAATTAATTAGCTGTTTTTTAGGCAAATAATGCAGATTCTTTACAACTAACACAGTCCAGAATTAATGCTTACAGAGCACTGACGTCTCCGTCTTTGATTTGCCTTTCAGCAAGAGATCCTATTCTTTATTCTTTTGAATTGAGTTGGGAATTGCGTCGTCTGTCAACAATTGAACACCAGTTCAAACTTGATTACTTGGTGGGAAATATTTTTGTAAAAAAAAATATTTAAATTTTGAATAACTTTAAAAATGTGTTGCTTTTTTTAAAGGAGCTCAGTCAAAAGTGCCAAAAATTTGCTGCCGATTTACTTGACCAGACGCGCAGTTCGAACGAGCTGGCAACTATTCTCAATTATGATTCTTCGGATCGTTGGCCGGTGCAACGCAATATTGGCAAACGAATGGAATTATCCCGACTTAAACTTGCCATTCAATTTCGTCAAAAGAAAGTAGGGAAATAGTTTAGCTAAAATTATACATCGAAATTTGAATACAAAAGTTAATAATAATACTATTATAATTTAGTTTGTAGCTCACCCAAATTGTCAACAACTGCTTGCGTCGATTTGGTATGAAGGTTTGCCAGGCTATCGTAGAAGGCACATCATTTTTAAAGTAATTCAATAACTAATTCTGTTTAATAAACCAATTTTTAATAAAAAGAAAATTCATACTCTTTTTAGTTGCTTTTAATATTGAGTGTTTCGATTGGTTTTCCAATTTTATCAGTGACTTACTTATTGGCGCCAAAATCTAGCATTGGTCAGTTTGTTCGAAAGCCGTTTATCAAATTTCTCTGTCACGGAGCATCGTATTGCACTTTTATTTGTATCGTATACTGTATTATTATTTTGGGCATCAACTTTTCTTTTTTTTTGCGTTCTGTTTGTCTGTGTTTAGTTTTGCTGATATTGGCCAGTCAAAGGATCAACTATGATCTGCTTTCGGCTTGGTCTACTCCGACTAGTAGTGTCAAAGATGAATCCGGAGAAGATCCGGATCGAAAAGAGAAACGAGGTCCGGCTCCAAGTGTTATAGAATGCGCCATTGTTGCTTGGGTTGTTGGGCTAATTTGGGTTGAAATCAAACAACTCTGGGATGTCGGCTTGACGGACTATGTGAAAAATATGTGGAACATACTTGACTTTATCACCAATTCATTGTACATTTCTACAATCACGCTTCGAATTATTGCTTATATTGGTGTAAGTTTTGTTTTGAAAAGCTGTTAAAAATTATTTGCCCGCCATTTTCAGGTAGAAAATGAATTGAAAAATCCAGAAACTGCCCACCTAGGTCGTCTATTGCCACGCAGGTATTGGAATGCTTGGGATCCTACATTGATATCAGAATGCGTCTTCGCAACTGCCAATATACTTTCTTCGTTAAAGATGGTACATTTATTTACTGTTAATCCACACTTGGGTCCACTTCAAATTTCTCTTGGTAAATTATTACAATTTTCACGTGAAATTTTTTCTTCATACTATCAATTGTGTGTATCTGTGATATTAACTTCAATTTAGGAAGAATGGTGATTGATATTATAAAATTCTTTTTTGTATATTCGTTGGTTTTGTTCGCATTCGCATGTGGACTAAATCAGTTATTCTGGTATTATGCATCGATGCGCAGAAATGAATGCGACCAATCCGACGAAATATTGCTCAGTCAAGAAATGCGTGAAGATTACAAGACCAGTTGCAATCCAAAATTTTCTTCATTTTCTGAGTACGACTTATTGTTTGTTTTATTAAATAATTCGGCTAATTAAACTAGCAATTTTTTTCTGCTTTTCAGCTTATTTGTTAGCTTGGAAACACTGTTCTGGTCTATTTTTGGTATGATTGATTTGGAAAATTTTCGCTTGAAAGAAAATCACGCTGTCACAGAATGGACAGGTAAAACTATGTTTGGCACGTATGGCGTCATTTCCATCATTGTATTGCTAAATATGCTCATTGCTATGATGAGCAATTCTTACCAATATATATCCGTAAGTGATGATTATGAACAAGAGAACAAGAACACCTTTTTGGGGGTTAAATTTCACTTCGCAAACTTGTGCTTAATTTTAGAATCAAGCTGATACTGAATGGAAATTTGCCCGAAGCCGATTATGGATTGAATACTTTGAAGAGTCAGCCACTCTGCCTCCACCTTTTAATATTATTCCATCTCCAAAAGCCATTTATTATGTATTTCAATGGTTGAAAGAACTCTGCTGCCGTCAATATTCATTAAAAAAGTACAGATCAGCTAAGAAAAGCATGAGAGTAAGTAAAAGTGATCAAATCAATAAATGCAGGGATTAAATTTATTGAATTTCTGAATGGACTGATATTAAGCTGAAAAACACATTTCACCTTAGTATTTATTTAAATTTTGTGTGAAATCAAATTTTAATCTAATAAACTGTTGTTAAAATGGCAGCCAATTTTAGTTGCAAAAAATACTGAAGACTGTCAGTCAAACAGAGAATAACTATCAGGTAATTTTACTTGCAAAACATGAACCATTACCTCACATTATGCAGAAATAATTGTTGGTTTCAGTTTGTGATGCGAAATTTGGTAAAACGCTACATATCACAAGTTCAACACAACAAACAGAAAGCAGAAACAGTTACAGAAGAAGATATCAATGAACTGAAGCAAGATATATCTTCATTTAGATATGAACTGTTGTCTATACTTGGTCAGGCAGGCTTCAATACTGGTCAGGCGAACAGTAGTCGACGAAGTGGTAATTGTACTTAAACAAAACGGTCGTGATAGTGTTTCTGAAGTTAAATTTTAAAAAATTTAGTGTTGAACAAACGTCGAAATGCAATGGCTGAACGACGATTGTTGAAAGGCTTCAGTGTAGATTTGAGCAATGTTCGTCGAAAGACCGCAGCAAATTTGTCGTCGAAACGTTTAAAAGACCGCAGTGAAACGGAAGTTTTCAGCACGAAAAAGCAACAAGAACGGAACGAAATTCGAGCAAAGCTGAAACGAATCAGCCAACTGCCGATTTATTTCACGCGAAAAATTACAGTAGGAAAAAGTGAAAGTCAGGAACGATGCTTGATTGGCGCCTTGAACGCGGATTCAGATCGAAAATCGTCGGCTCCGCTGCAAGCTAATGTTACCGTCGCGGACGAGACAGCGGTGCAAGATTCGTGGAAATTTCTGTCAACAAATGCTGAACAATATTCAAAAAAGTATCCAAAAACGAAACAGTTGCAAGATGAAGATTATCAATCTTCAATGGCCGAGCAGAGCGAACCACTGTTGCCCACTGGCAAGAAAAACAAATTACTGCATGACGATTTAAACAAATTTGAAGATACTATGCTATGATTGCACTAAATTGACAGTTGAACAAATAATTAAAATAAAACATCGTGTTGCTTTTAAATTTTAAAGAAATTGCTTTACTTAAACTGAATTTCACATTTTACTTGTTATTAAAATCTGTTACATGTGAAATGTAAAATGACAAAATAACAATTCAAGAATTCATTCTTTTATAATAAGTTTCCTTTGTATTGCACGAATGAAAGTTCTATTTATACTGCAAATTAATCACTCATGAAAATATATCGCTATATATTATAAACGAGTCGGTTGCTTTCAAAGTAATTCATTTTGCAGTTAACGATAAGAAATCACCAACTTTGTTAAATTTTTAATTATAAAATCTATCAAAACATTTCATTTATCTCGTTGATTTAAAACACTTAAAGGTATTTATAAAAATTGACGCATAACAAGTAAATAACATTAAACAAACTAATTTACTTGCATGCACGAAGCAATATCAACAAGCAAAAATTCACTACATATATAGAAATGCAAACAAGACACAACGAATGTATGACAGCATATAACAGATAAGCTAAATACAAAGAACCAATATTACTAACAACAACGAGGTAAAAAATCACTTTCTTAGTCCATCTTCTTTTTTTCGTAATTTCTGAAAAGGATCTAGTCATATTTGTTTTAATATAAAGTTAACAATACTTAGAAGAATTAGAGTTATGTAGAAAAATATTCCATAAACTGGATTTCTTAAATTCAAAAAATGCTTTTCGCCTAATAAAGTGCCGACTATTCCAAATCCACGACTCCATCTAAAGACAACAATAAATTCATTTCACTGATACATGAATATTGTTCGGGGTAAACCTTCGACTGAAAAAATAATTTTAAAAAAACTAAATTTTTATTGATTCTTCGCTTGATAGTAAATTTGAAATCAAAATGAAATTCAAGTAAAACTCTAAAATTGTAACTGTCAATCTTTCTATTGAATCATGAATTTATTTAGTAAAAAATTATATCCTTAAAAACTTTAACATTTTAGAGAAAATTATTTGCATAAACTGCAAAAAATTACCGAGACATTAAAGCTTTCGAACAGCTGATTGTTTCGCTAACATCACAAAATGGAACATAAGAAGGTCTAGCTTCTTTGATTGTTTCCAAAAATAATGCATATATTGATATTATTAAGCCTAATAAGCAAGTAAATATAAAAAATTTATTGTAAAATCTACTAAATTTCATAACTGCAGGAAACTAATTTTTACTTGATCTGAAATTTTACACTGTTGCAAGTGATAATAAAGTTTACTGACCGTACTGTAAAACATTTTATAAAAATGATGTTCTTTTTACTTTCATTTTTTGCGATGATTTTTCAAAGTAAAATAAAGTACCTCAAAATTTTTATAATTAATTAATTATTTAAGAACAAAATATTACAAAAATTAACTAAAAATTGCACCTAAGTGATGTAAACAGAAGTTATTAAAATTTTCATATCGTAAGAATAATAAATTACAGCTTCACATTTATATTTTCAAAAAACATATACACTTATATTATTGTGCCATTTGATTACATGTTTACTGTGCATAGTAATCTTTAGTATTACCTTTGCTAATCTGAAAAATGAACTGATGCTTTTTTCTAAAACAAATTCATAGACTGTTTGCGATGTTATTATTTGAAACTTTATTATGATTACTCATTATATGATTTTGAATTAATTTTTGAAATTAAAAATGAAACATTTTCTTTTTAAAGTTTATTGGGAATTTTCTTTCTTCACTATCAATCTATCTATCCTCTTCTCTTCTATTCTTAATTGTTGAAATACTTTAAACAAGCAGTTTGCATTATTACAACATCAGAAAAATCTATATATATATATATATATATATATATATATATATAACTGAATTTTTGTTTAAAAAAACTGATGTTATGTTTTGTTCTATGTTCTGATGTTCTGATATAAATGTTTTGTTTTTTTTTTCTATTGATAATGATGAATTATATTTATTACAGCACTTTTTGAAATATTATTAATTAAGCAAGTTTTTCGACAAGAAGACGCGTACACCGAAAATGTTATTAATTAATTGTATTATTTAAAAATGTTATCAATAAAATATTGTTTCAACTACTTATTTTGTCATATAATTTATATATGTGATATTATCCGACATGCCGAATAGGACAGAACTGTATTGTAATCAGAAAAATAAATGATTCACAATAAAACAGCTGCAACATGTAAATGAATATATAAAATAAATAATTAAACACACGAAAATTATTCACTAGCATTTAGATGCGCTTGAGTGAGAAATTAATTTATAAAATTGTACTGTAGATGGAGAAAGAAATTGAAAGAAGCAGCAAAATGATCAAGATTGAATAAATTCTTGCCCTGTGGCTGTTGGCAGCGTTGCAAAAATCGTGATGACAAAAGCATGTAACTTGACGAATGTCACCAAACAAAGTTGACTCATGGCATCCTTCCAGTCCGGTAAAAGGCAAAAATTGGCATCCTTTCAAGTTAATCACTTTGTTTTTACTGTACTCGCTCTGTGCACCGGCTACAAAGGCAAAAATGAAAATACAATTAAACACACATTATGAATTAAGAAAGTTCAATCAAAAGTAATTTATTACAGGGATCCAAGCCACCCGTGTAAGTTACAGTTTTGAAACAACCGTATAAACCGTGGTAGCATGTTCTCTGATGACAGTACGGATCTGGATCATTGTTGCACTGATAGCAAGCGATGGACTGAGCTAAATTTTACAAACAGAATTTTTAACAAAACATGGCAAAAATAAGGAAAAAATTAAGAATAAGATAAATTTAGAAAATTAATTTTCAGAAATTCAGAAAATTTGCACAAACATTGAAAAAAAATTAACGACATTTTGTGTATTCTTCTTTACTTACCTGCAGGTAACAAAGCAAGAATATACAAAAGGCTGAAACATATAATCTTGAGCATTGTTTATTAAATTTTATCAAATGACAAATAAGTGCTTTGTAAGCTTCTTTCTCTCTCTTCTCAGAGTTAAAATATAAGCGTTTTTTTCAAGCAGTCAAGTGCTCAAATGGTGAATAAGAATTTGATAAATAATGCAAAAATGCTTCAGTGAACTTCTTTATATTTATTACAACTTTTGAACTTCCTTAGAAATTGTGATTATTTGCCAATGATTCATTTGCTTCATTGTTATCCAGGTTTGGGCGGTTATTCAGAGATGCAAAAGTAAACATCTGTTGTTGTTGCATTATAAGATGCGTTCTGCTTTCTTTCCAATCAAGGAAATTGACGAATACTAGTTGCTGTTTGCGCAACAATGAAGTTCAAATTCGATGTCACAAGATCTTTGATAGATAGCACATTGTCTCATATAAAAATATGCCCCATATTACAAAAAAGCATTGCTAATTTAGTGTTACAAAAAAACATTAATCATATTTTTAATTAGCAAGCATAGTTTTGTTTGCTATTAAAAACATGAATTGTTTGCGGCTATATGACTGTAAAATTTTTTATTGATTTCTCGACAGCTCTGAACTGTTGCTGTTTGCAAGTAGCTTCTGCTATCTTAATTAGATGGCAACTTATGGATATTTGTCATAAAAAAATAAATTCAAATTTCATATTTTTAAAATTTATACTTATCACACGACTAAACTTATAAAAAAACAGATTTATACTCAGATGAAATTTTATTTAAAGAAATAAAAGTTCATGTCAACATAAATTCATTTTTTGAATTCTTAAATCACATTTCATTTATATAGTTAAAGTATATACTTATTTGTAGGAAGTCGATTTCTTATTACAACCTGAAATAATAACATCAGAAAGTAACATTTCATATGGTTTAAATTTACTAAAATTAGATAGTTTTAATCAGTTGAATTTTTTGCAAACGGATACGATAAAAGTTCACAAGATAAAAGCATTGTACTGAAAAAAATAATTTATTTTCAATTTAAATTTACTTTTCAAAAATCATTCTGATATTCTAAAAATGCATGTATTATCTGAATAACAAGTAAAAAATGGACCTCAGTAACTATCAAAGGGTAAATCTGGCAGTTCAATTCTGCGGCTTTTCTGAGTAAAATTTTTAATAAATTCAACATTTTCACTGGATGCTTCCGCTTGTATTTTCAGTGCTTCTTCAAAATATTGAAAGAGTTTCTCACCTCTTTCACATTTAAGACCATCTAAATGCAAATGTGTCACTAGGCATTTTGTAAAAACAGTTGAACATACTTGGTAAAGGTAACTCTTTAAAGTGATCAACGATAAAAGATTCGTAAATTTGAAAATGTTCTTTTACTTTTTTCAGCCTCTCCGAAGAGGTGAGGACAGATGACGCAGTAGTGTTGTATACGGCATGAGCTTGAAGCAATTTTGACATATTCAAGTAGCTCAAATCTACAAGCCCAGTGTCCAAATTGTATTTCTCTAGAAAAGATAAAAGCACGTATGTATTGTAAACAGCAAACATTCACAAATAAAATATCCAGTGTGAAATTTATCCGCTACATTGACATTACCGTCACAAGCAGAGGTAAATACCGGAAACAGCTCTTCATCTTTTTCGGGCGGTTTTTTCTCTGCCTGTTTTTTCTGCAAAATGCTTATATCAAACAAAACTAAAAACATATCTTTACAAACCTTAATATTTTTCTTCTCTGTACTTTTAATGTCTAAAAAATTAATAAACACATATAATTAAATTTAATAAAAAATAAATAAAACTTTTGTCATACTTTTAATTTTGGGCATATTTTTCGGGGGTGAAGACATACTTTACTATTCTAGCAGATCTAAATTTAAATAAAATAAATTATAAACAATATTTTATAGATAATATAACAATAATATTTTTCACACATATGATAAAAATATACACAATATTGACAATTTCTATGAATAAGAATAAGTTTTAAAGAAATTAAATTATCAATAAAAAATATTAATAATAACCTATCCATCGATTAAAAAAAACAAGCTTTAAAGAATAATATTAATTCAAAAAATAAAAATAATGTAGCAACATATTTGTGTAAATACATATTTATTAATGAAATATAAATACCTCAAAAGATAAAATACAAGAAAAAACAAAAAACTAGCTTATGCAGTAGAAAAACAAAATTTAAATGAAAGAATACAGTATGACAAACAACAAAAACATAAAATCAGGCTTAATTAAATTAAATAAAACAATTTGCAAAATATTTTTCTGTTTGTAAATTTTATGTAAGTGAAGCAGAAAAACAGCTTTTATGTGACTCTAAATTTTAATCAGCAGTATTGTTTATCATAATTTCATTAATTTATCGTTATTTAAGCAGCTTTCTAGCTGAATTTCATATGATTAGATTTTTGAATATACCAGTTTCAAAATAATTCAGCAGGTTCGGCTTAAAAATGTTTCTGCGCTTAACATCAGATTTACATAGAATTAGTACGAGATAAATCTGATTATCAGGGTTATTTTTTCTTTGTACACCTTATATTTCATAGTCACCAAAGACTGCTTTTTGACATAAACCATATTTGCACAGCATAAATTGCAGTGATAATTTCATAGTGCCATTGTTTTATTATAATGATAAAAATAAAATACTGTGTATTGTAGAAAATCAAGAAGACCAAGTCAACTTGATTTTAGTGATTGCAATTTAGTTGGAGTTATAAATAATATTCACAGCTGCATTAATATCTTGCTAGTACTGTGTCAATAATTTTTCAGTTGTGGTCACAATATTTGGTTATAGAGATAATTTCCGGAAACTTTTTTTTTAAATAAAAGCTTCATTTGTATTGAAATATTTTTCATTTTTGATAAGACTCTTTTAGAAAAGTTATATTTCTGACAAACAGTAATAAATATATCAAACTGAATTTTAACTAACTCAGTGATGCATTCTTTCTCAGGAAATTAATTTTAAAGTTTGCATTAAGCTAAGTTTGAGAATGAACTATTTAACTTATTGCTATTGACACGCTCCGTCATCGTAGCGATTATAGTCAACAATATGTAATAACGTGAGTACAAAATAATTAGTTTAATTAGCTTAATCGCACGCTTTAACCACAAATAACTACCGTATATTTGATTTGTAGGCATCTGTATTATAATTCAGAATTGTGTTACATCATCCCTTCTTGCGTTTTCAAGGCACATCCTATTGCCAATTTCATATCATGTTTCTTCTCACCACTGCATCATGTAGTCACTATACTTTGCAAAGAATCGTTACGTTCTCCGCTCGAACAAAATGTTGAGCAGTAGTGATTACGCTTTCTCTGACCGGTTAATGGTCGTCATCATCGTCGTTATCTATCCAGACGATTGGCATAAATGTCAATACTGCTTATAATGTATATGTTTTCTTTGATCTCAAATTTTTTCTATTACTTACATTCCTTCTATTTTTCATTTCAATTCTGTTGTATCGTTTGCATGGTTTTGGCTGGTTAAAATGTACTATAATTGAATCCGGAAAACGGCGTCTGAAATAAGTAGCCACGGCTGGTGGAATTTTTTTTTCTTTTCTTTTTTGATCTTCTCAAATTAAAAGCACTATCAAATTGCCTTCTTGAAATGTTTCCCCGAAGACTCTATGATCAAAATATTTTTTCTGTCTTTCATGCGCTTCCTTCAATCGTTTTGCTATAATTACATATAAGCTTTGTAATGCATAGTTTTGCACAAGGAATTGTCGTTCATGTAGTCATGAAGGTTACTGCCAACCGAGACTGACCGAGGGTTCAGGTAAGTTCTCCAGTGTCGATAAGTATCTGGCAAGGTATACCAAACTAGCGGAAAAAGCAGACATCTTTAGTTGAGCTCTAAACACCTGTCTGTATGCGAACGTGATCTTTGGGAGATATTGATATCAATTATTAGAATTCTGTTGTAATTAATGCGATAGTATTTCAAGTAAACCGCGGTTCAGCCGTTCAAACTGCCCATCTGACTGCGGATGGTACACAGTCGTACTCAGTTTTTGATTCCTAAGATCTTACGCACCTAGTGAAACAAGGCGGATTCAAATTGTGAAGCTTGATTTGTACGAATAGATAGCTTCTTATCTGCAGATAAATTCATCTACTGATTTGTCTACTACATTCACTATTCCTTGGTTTGGTATTAAAAGAGAATCAGCTTACTTAGTGAAGCAATCAATTATTAAGAAAATATATCTATTTCCACGCTCGTTTCTTGGCAATAGACCAAAAATGTCCATTTTGATTTTTTAAAACTGCCTGTCGCACTCCTCGTGTTCAAAGATGTGCCTTTGGATTGTGAGTAGGATGTTTTCTTCTACTGCTGTTTTCTACTACTACTGTTTTTTTCTTCTAATGCAATCCAAACAGGATTTACATCTCGTGCATAACCTGATCAGCAGGATCTTTCCATAACTTTTTTTTTATTGTCTTCTCCTACTTCATATGTCTTGATATAATGCTGTAATATAATTCACGCAATACTTCAGTTTTCCTGCTGCTTGGTAATACCATTTATAACGATCTATATGCCGGATACCAGTGACGGTATAAAACGCCATTAATCACATTAAACATTGTCTAATTCAAACTTAGAGCTCTTTGAGTTGTCACCGTGTATTAACTAATATGGTGGTTCTATGGCTCCGTTCTCTATTTTTAGTATAAGTTTCACACAAGGGATCTAGTTGTTACGCTCTTAACCCTTTCATGCCGAAATTATTTCATTCAATGCGATCATTTTTTTGGTTCATTTCTTTAAAATACATCTAAATAGAACATATTTCAAACTTGAATTCTCAAGACAAATTATTTTACTATTTTTGGAAATGTTGATTTTAAGTACCACCAGACATTACTGGTAAAAATTAGCAAATATTATTTCCTTTCAATGTTAAAAATATTATTTGATTTTTCAAAATCAGTCGTACGTTTTCTGTAATGTTTGATAGCTAATTACATTTATTTTTTTAAGATTAACGGGATGAATATTTTCAAGACAAAGCATTTTATCGACAACTTTACGCGCATATTCATTTACTTATGTACTTCTATTTCATATTAATTTATGACATAAACAAAAGGGCGTTGGTAGATCATCACGGTCGTTGATAATTAAAAGAGCAGTTTCGTGTGTTAGTAATACACAAATGTACATCACTATAGCCCAGATTTTTAGGCACTAAAAAACTCTGAAATAGGCAGTCAAAAAAACAAAATAAAATTACAAAAAAACAGTAAAAAAGGCATTTATTTTAAAAAAAGGAAAAAACGGCAAATATCTGTATTACCGAAGATATTCACATATAGTGAAAATGGTACATATATTGCGTAAACTGTAAACTCAATATTCATGCCAATAAGTTGTGCATTGGATCTTCCTTTGAAGACTACTGTTGTGCTTTGTATTTCTTTAAGATCTTTGTTAGCTGAAACCAGTTTATCGCATTTTCTTTGTATGTCTTCACCTACTTTTCCTGGAATTTTTTTTATGAATATCATTGATTACTTTGCCAAAGACTTGCAACTGATCCAGGGGTGTTTTGCCACATTTCCCAAGGAAAGTGATGCCTTCTCCGAAATTTGCAAAATTGAAGGCAATAAATACGATATCACAGTGGAGAGACTTTCTGCATAATGTAAAAAGTCGCATTGCATGTATCAAATCGAACAACCTATTTTTTTCCAATTTAATTAGACTTCCACTAGCAAATAACATTCATTCCATCAAGTCCATCACATTTCTGGTCGCTATACCATTCTTAGTACAATCATCCTTATATTTCAACCAACTGCTGGTCAATGATACTTGGAGGGTCGATAAGAATACCCATCTGTGCCATTTTCAGCACCTATGGCCTATTCTGTACACGAAAATTCACTCCTCCCATGAACTTTCCGCTTTCAATAACAATTCTGAGCAAGGAACTTCGATAAACTGGCCTTGCCTTTTATCCCAACGTCTAACTGTGTAGGTTCGATCGGTACAATAAATCATATGCGGATATCATTATTACATCACGACTGTCAAACCACTTCACCACACATACCTTTTCTTTATTTTCTGTCGGTGACATATCAGTCTCTTCGTTTTAAATCAGTGAAAGGAATCACGGGGGCAGCCGCAAAGTCTATTAGACCACATAGTCACAACTGTGTTGGTGCTTCGTGAAGTTTCAGGAAGGCAAAGCAGTTATCAATGAACTCTTTGTATTCCTTGTGCTTCGGAAAAGTTTCACAAACTTTCAGAACAAAGTCAGCTCTGAAGAACAAACAAAGTTTTCTACTTTTGGAGCTATCCTTTCACCAAGGCAAAATTCATGGACGAATCTATTTTTCAACAAGGCAGTTTTAAAAGTAGTAAAAGCTTTATCTAGTTTTCTCAGATTGTAGTACTTCATCTTGCAACGACTTCTGTATGGTATAATATGCCCATATTCACTTTTTTGTTCTTCAAGCTTTCTTCTGAATACATCTGACGGATGTTTTCCAGAAGCGGCCGCACTTTATAGAATCAATCGTAATTAAGATGATTTCTGTCCATAATAACGGTTTAGTCTCTCCAGATAAAATTTTCAGGGCTAATGTTCTTCTATTGGTTGGCAAAAAAACGAGTTTTCATTGTAGGTAATCAAAGCAAAACAATTTTAATAAATGAAGCATTTAGGCGAGAGAACCAATTCTATTACGCCACAACTTTGCAATAAGCCCATTATTAAAAATAACGCCATTAAAAATGCAAACGTTCCATTTTTTGCCAATCAATAGAACATTAGCCCTGAAAATTTTACCTAGAGAAACTATCCCATAATAACTTTGTCGTTATCATTAAAATGAAAAAATCGCAGTAGTGCTTCGAATCTACTGCGACTCATGCAGTTTGCCACAGCGTCAACACGCGTTTGATTCTACCAATATATGCGATACCGTGACATTGAAATAATGTCCATCTTTAACAACATCCCAGTCAAAACTTCCATCCCAGCTTCTGTTGCTACCAAGTTGAAGTAAAAGCACTGATTTGCCTAACGATTGGTCTCAAATATAATATGAGAAAAAAGCCCTGGGATAATTTCAACGCCTGGGAAAGTAGTCGACTGGCCTAAGAACTGGTAATATTTACCCAGCAAATCCTAAAAAATTCCATAAACTAACTGCAATGCAAAATAATAACAAGGATTATTTACCAAACAGTGCTGGTGTTTCAGGCTTGAAACCTGAACCGACATCAGATGTTGGACTTTCTTTTGGCATTGACGGAAGCATCGTCTTCATCCTCACTTGAATAGTTGGGATGCTCATGCTGTTCCCGATTATGCGTTCCTTGCGCGTTGGTTTCGCATCAGTAAAGCGGCGTTCAAGATGATCGTCATGGAAGATAATTTCGCGTACCACTTCTCCTAGATATTTCAAGTTGCCCATGGAGAACAGTCATCCGAACAGTTTTTATCCTAAACCGACGACAAAAACTTCTGCGACGCCAATCGATCGGCCGCCATCCCAGATAACTCAAGAAAAGCTTTTTCAGCTTATTTTAACAAATCCTTGCTAAAATTAGCTAAAATGCCAGCTTTCTTTTATCATATCAAACTGGACGTTATATAATATTTCGTGATAAAGAGAATGATGATTTTTCATAAGTCGATTCTTCATTTTTATGTAAAACGTTTTCTCTTCATTCGTCAGACTCTCGAATGCACTTCAACTTTTCCTCATCAAACCATTCAGTCAACTCTGCCAACACTTCAAAATAAACAATGCAATCCTCCAAGGACTGTTATCCATCAAAAGTGACTGGCGTAACTAACGGGCGTCTCGTCGGTGTTGCTGCAGTTTTACCTCTGTTCAACGCTAATTTCAGCACCGTGTATTCTATCTGTTGCACCAATTTATCACGCTTCGCCATCGTAGCGATTACAGTCAACAATATGTAATAGCGCGCGTACAGAATAATTAGATTTATCAGCTCTTACCGACACATCACACAGCTATTAACCACGACATCAACCGTATATCTGATATGCAGGTATTTATACTGTAATTCATAATTCTGTTATTATTATTGCTATAATTTACATTTATTAATGAATGTTTGCAGTGAAAATTACTGTAATTACATTTATAATGTTTCTGACAACTGGTACATCACATAAGCAAAAGATGTTATTTATACTATTTGCGTTAATGACTTTGTTAATTTAAACCTAATTACATATTACGGTAACAGTATGCTTTATTATTGTTTTTTCTTTGGCGGGAGCATGAGAAAAATGTGGGTGTTGCTGTTGCGTGCTTGTTTTATAGCAAAAAATAATAGCTTATATCGGAAACTAAACTTTAGTGTCTCGTTAGCGTTTTGTTCCGTTTTTTTGACATCACCCTAAATCAGGGGTAGCCAAAGAGGTCGACATCGGTGTTGATGGGACTATCTAAGCGGTCGAATGGGGGTCGATGAACTCCGAGATCGAATATGAACTTTGAAATCCCATCCGAGGAATTTATATCCTGCAGAACTATTTTGTAACAATAATTTATACTTTTCTGAACTATCAACAGACACCAATTGATAAATGATGTTTGATAAATGTGTTGCATAGGTCTTTGTCAGATATTTTTCACATCTTTCGTCATATCAGATGAATTGGTAAAGGCGATTTTAGTACAAAGCTAAATGATAAATTGTGCACAGCTGCTTGGGGGTGGACGTCTGCGTGACAACGGCCGCGTGGGATGATTAAACGTAAATGTCAAATGCATCTGATTGAGAATCAGTAAGGGTGAAAAGGGTAATGGATACCTTATAATAAAGAAATTTGTTATTAATAATATTTATTTTATAAGCTTGGGAGTCGATGAAGCATCAAGGAACCCATAGGGGGTCGATGAGGCGTCAAGGAAAACCACAGGGGTACAAAATGTTTGCCCATCCCTGCCCTAAACTTTAGTCACACCGTAACAATTGGTCCTCTTCAGCTGGAGGACTTCCCCCCTTGATGGATTCCCTATGACCACAGTCGACAGCATTCTGGTTTAAAAGTCATGACAATCTCGCATAGTCATTGTCGATTTTTAGAAAGTCTCAAAGTGTCATCTCATGAGCAATAGCAGTTCATCTTGAGTTCAGAGATTCTCGATTACAACTTGGTCCGAAGAATCTATGTTAGAAAACCTAAATAATCTGCTTCTAACTCACCACTTCTTTACATGAATGAAAGCCAGTGGGCAATCAGGTCCATAAGGTAGCCATGTGATAACGGTTAAAGATGCGCTCTGAGCCAAAATCCACTGTCCCGTGCTCAATTTCAGAGGACGAGGATTCCATTATATCCGTAATCCAACGTACTTCGAAGTCCAGTGACCTGTATTATATTGTTTTTATCGGTAAGTGAAGATTATAAAAAAAATATTGTCCTGAATGCTTTTTGGCCCCATAAAGTGAATACGTGGATCTTTGCATGAACATAAGTCAGTGAGCAGTCGGCTTCATAAGGCAGTCATGTGGTGAAGGTTAAAAATGCGCTCTGAATCAAAATCCACAGGCACTTTCGCAGTTTCATAGGATGTCATATTCTACTTGTCATCCAACATACTTCATACCTTAACAAAATATTATAAAATAAATAATGTTTTCATCGTAAAATGTAGATTCCATAAAAAGTCATTTTCTATGCTCTTTGACGCCATCAAGTGCATGCGTGGATCATTTACGAGTACGGAACCAGAAGATTCTGAGCCCTTGACCCAAAATCACTTTTTGCACACCAGACGACAACTGCCTATTTTACCTGACGTGTTCGACCCACTATATTTCGTCTCTTGAAGAGCCTGACAGGCTGCGCAGCTCATAGCTGGGCAATTTTACCGTCGATGGATTTTGGAACATATTTTTTCCATAATCATTTATTTTCACTTAAAAGTGGCGTTCAAATTGAAAATGTGGTCGATCTCCATTATCTATTTTGTTCATATTCTTCATAATGGCTGGTATTTCTGAATTGCGTCTTGTGAAAAATCGCTACGGTGGTTTGTCCCTTGTTTATGAAGGCAGGGCATACAAATTGAAACATACCGGTAAACAGAAAAAATATTGGGGATGTTCAAAAGTATTCGGTGAATGTACAGCGTCTGTTCCTTGTTATTGATGATTAGCTTATAGGATAAACAAGGCTGCAAGGGTGCAATGTGGACAAATTTGGAAGTGACGACCGTTATCAGTCAGAAAGATCATATGGAAAACTGCCCGGTGGATCAGCATCTAGCATACAAAATGGAAAAGAAGGCGATTTTGAAAAAACGAAGCGCTGAAGAAACAACACCCATCTCTACCATTTATGATCAAGAGGCCTCAGCCGCATCCGCTGATTCAGCTACTTCAGGTCAGTTTCCGATTTTTAAACGTGTAAAGTCTGCAATGTATCTAAACCGTGCAAAATTTGTCGTAAAAACGCCAGAACCAATTTAATGCAGCCTTCTAAGTGGTAGTTTTGCGTTACATTTGTGTTGTTTCCCTTTTTTCATTTTTCGTCTTTGTCACTTTACTAATATTGTTCAATGATATGTCTCGTTTATTGTCATGTCTTTTGAATAATAAAAAATGAAAATCATTGTTTTACTTACTATTTTTGTGTTGCTTTAGTAGAGGTATTACTGTCATATTTATTGTAACTTCATTGTAATACAGTAAAATATAGAACAATGAAAAAAATTGTTTTTGAAAATATTGATCATTAAAAAGTATAAAATCCACAACAATATACTTAAAAAACGATATTTCTGTGAATGATAAAATTTCATAAATTTTGATAAAAATTAATGTAATAAAATTTGAAAATAATAAAAATTCGACTATTAAAGTTACAAAAGTTGTAAATGGAAATATTTTGACCAATGAAGCGAAAATGTTTCAGCAAATCACAATAGAAAACATTGAATCAATCAACAATTAGACGAGAAAAACCAATAGGACAACGACACAAACGTTCAATAAGATAATGCTTTCAACGATCAGTAAGAAAATCTCATAAATATTTGTTATTGAGGGGTACCAAATTGAATGAAAAGATCTTTTCATGCTCATGAAAATTTATTTTGAAAAAATATGGTTTTTAAATTAAATAATAGCAAATAATACATAAACTTGAAATACTTATGGATTAAATTATTGATGAGTGTTAAAAGTGTGAAGATTATTTTGTACTTTTTTCAAAGATATAAGAAATTATTAATTCAAATTTAAGTAGATGCCATGTATGACAAAATAAGTAATGTCACAAACTGTTTTGAAATTTATTATATCTTGATTTTTGATATACTATCAAGAATTTACTTCAGTATGGTAAGCAGCCACATTCTGTTTGTCTAGAGTAAAAAAGAATAAACTGTTGAATTACTAATTATATACAGATCACAGTTTGTTTTTTACACTAAAAAAATATAAGTACAATCAGGTTAGCGCATTCATAAATGGTGATACAATAAATTAAGTGAACTCTTAAAAACAGAAATCATTCTGATTATATAAAATTTGTTATGAGGCAAGGCAGAACAAGGATTAATTGTATCTGCTTTACGATACGAAGTTGATAGATCAAGCAACAAAAAGAATTAGAAAACATATCAATTTTAAAAATAAAATTATTTAAAACAAAACAATTTTTGATTAATGGAAGGTTTGTTTACTTGTTTTGAGTTCTAACAGTTTTATTTAAACCAATTTTTATGCAAGACACAAATTACGAAATGTTTATATGAATATAAAATTACTAAAAATTACAGAGTTTTTTTTAAAAAATGCATTAGGTATGCTTCAAATAATTGTAAAAATTAATTTATAGAACATATTTCAAAATCATTTCAGTTGAACAAATGAATGTTACTTGCTTTTTTCTAAATTTTACCGTATGTAGCAGCAATTTGGCAGTTAAATATTTCAGGCTAGTTGTCTAGTGTTTTAATATTGAATAGTGAAAAGCAGTTATGAATTAAGGGAAATTTGATAATTTAGCCGACAGTGAGTATTCTTAATTGGTAAATGGCATACTAGCGTAGTGGAAGAAGTTGCTATGACTTCATTTGATTGTGTTGCGTTTTATTTCTGCTTTTTACTTTTTTCTTACATAATTTGATTGAAAATATTAAAGTCTTTCTTAAAAAGTAATCTAATACATTATGTTGTTAAAATTTCAGATTCTGCAAGTTAACGTTTTCAACTGTCTGGAATCATGCATGCTGAAACAGAAGAGGCAATGGAAATTGAAGAGAATCCAGAAGACCAAAAAGAAACCGTTCCACCCACTGACCCTGATTTAATAACTTTGGAAGGTACATGATCTTATCTGTTTTTAAGTTTATTTTTGACTAGAAAATTTTTATAATAATAAAATGAAACTACATTTTTGAATAATGTTACGCTTAATTTTTATATTCTTAATCAGTTGTGATAATACAGCAGGCGAGTGAGTACTTTTCTTTAAGTATAAGTGTGTCATATGCTTTTCGTATTTGAACTTTATCTGTATGACATGTACATCTTTCTGAAAGCTGTTGTCTGTTCGGCAGTGCTGTTTTTGTGTGGTGTTCTTAATGTTAGTTTTGAGATTTGACTAGTTAAAATTTTTGTAAATGATTGATTTATGAATTTTTGAATAAATATAAATATAGAAATATATAAATATGTGTGTGTGTGTGTGTGTGTGTTGAAATCAACTAATTTTTTTCAAAAGCATTTACAGTGTTACTTTACTGTAAATGTCAAGTATTATTGTTTACTTTTACAGCTCATGCAATTAATTTACAACAACAATTTACAAAAATTACAACAAGTTGAAATTAGTTTCGTATTCATATTTTGTATAAATTTTTTTTATAATTCTATAATTATTGTTATTATTATTTACCGATTTAGATTTGAAAGAGCATTGCCGTTTCATAGAACGCTGTGAGCAATCGAAGGAACCGCGTAGTGTTGGTCGCGTGTTGCGGGCGTTGGGATCTACAAAGAAATTATTGAGCGCTTCAGTGCTGATCAGACTTGTTAATCAAGTGTTCACTGCACCAAGTTCTGCGAAAACTCGAATTGATTTATTGCGATTGCTTCAAGTGGAATCCGAACCACAGGTTGTATGATGTGAAGAGAAAAAAAAGAATTGATAATCATGGGCTCATATTCTTTTTTTAGACAGACGTTGGAGGTATTGCATCACCGTTAAAAGTGAAAAAGTCATTTGGAATGATGCCGTCATCAATTGGCAGTTTGCCACAGGTCGAAGCATACATCTATTTGTTAGTTCTTGTATTTTTGATGAAAGAAAATAAACACGAAGAGGTATTTTGAAAACAGCATGTTTTATTTATTTTTCTCTTGTTATATAACTTTGTGATAAAATTTCTGTTATTAACAGAAAGATACAGTCTGTCACGGAGTGTATAAAGCAGCGTGTTTTTTAGGCTTTCACCTGCAGCATGAATCTCGTTCGGCTTGTTCAACAGCACAGTCGTCGTTCATTGGATCCATTTGCTGCCAAGGCTTATTATTATTATTGCTTAATCAACGAACGCAAGGGCAACTTGCCGAATTTGATTGGGTAAAAAAAGACAAAAATATCCCTTCAAATAAGATTAGCATTGTTTCACTTACTGTAGACCTTTGATGAAACGTCTGCAGTCGGCAACTTTGCACCACGAAGTCGAATCTCAAGCAGTGCTGACGAACTGCTTACTTCGTGCTTATATTCTGCAAAACATGTACGACATGGCCGAAAAGCTTCACAGCAAAACAGCATTTCCTGAAGATGCTCGCACCAGTGAAGTGGCCAGATATTTTTATTATTTGGGTAATTCAAAGTGTTCGATGGTTCTTTTTGTTGGTTCATTTTGTTCTTTCACTTGTTTTCAGGTAGGGTTAAAGCGATTGAAGCAGATTATTGTTTGGCGGAGAATCACTTTCGTCTGGCATTGCGCAAATGTCCACAGCATACAGCGGCCGGTTTTCGTCGTAGTGTATGCATTATGAATAAATAATTTTTTTTTTATTTTACGCTGATTTCTTTACTTCATTGCAGGTACAAAAATTTTTGATCACCGTTGAACTGCTTCTTGGAGATTCGCCTCAGCGTCAAATTTTTCGTCAAGAAATTTTCAAAAAAGCTCTCATGCCTTACAAGGGTTTAGCACAAGGTAGTAGTGGAGTTGATGAATTATTCTTGAAAAATATAATTATTATTAAATATATATTTTTTTTCAATAACAGCTGTTAGAATTGGCGGCTTGGATATGTTCGACGAAACATTGGAAAAGCATAAATGCACGTTTGCCAAAGACCAGACATTGGCGTTGATAATTCGCTTGCGTCCGAATGTTGTGAAAACAGCGGTCCGTCGAATTGCTCTCGCTTACAGTTGTATCAACTTTACTGACATTGAACACATGCTAGGCTTGAGTAATGCACTGGATGCGGAATATGTCATGGCCAAGGTATATATATATTTGTTATTATTTGCAATTAGGGTGTTTTTATGATTTATATATATTTATTCATTTAACAACAGGCTGTAGAAGAAGGACTGATTGATGCGGAGGTGAACCACGAGAAAGGTTTCTTGCAATCCAGGGAAGTGTACGACTTGTACGCTACAACTGAACCGCAAAACCAATTTCACACTCGCATTAATTTCTGCTTGGAATTATACAATCAGGCGATGAAGGCGATGCGCTTTCCACCCAAATCGTACAACAGTGTAGAAACAGCTGAGGTATGATGAAGACTCCGAACCAGCTAACTGCCTGAAATTTAACAGACATACAAAGAGCTGTATGTATTATATGTGCGTTTATTATTTTTGTTTTCTTTTGCAGGAGAAGAGAGAAAGAGAACAACAAGAGCTGGAATTTGCGAAAGAATTAGCCGAAGAAGATGATGAAGATGACGAAGATGAATATTAATAATAATAAAAATAATAATTTTTTTCTTTTTTTGATTTATATAAAATTAATTTTTATTCGTATAATTTGCCCGGCCAGTATTTTGCATTTTTACATTTGTGATGAAATTAAACTTAGGTTTTGTTGAAATGATGTTTTTTCTTTTCATATTGATATGTTGAAATTGCTTCGGTTTCTAGTTACCGGTTTGCTACTATTTTTATTTTTGATCTATTAATAACAGAAAAAATAATAATTTTACTTGTGTGATAAATTGTACGGTCAATGATGATGTACATTGTTAATATATATATATATATATATATATATATTTATTTATTTATTTATTTATATAGGTGCACATTGAAAATGAAAATATGACAATTGGAAAATTTGTACGTTTTTTGCAGCATCAGCTGGCAGATTTTTTTCGTTTAGATTATGGTAAAATTATTTTCAAATTTTTGCTTTTCCCACTTCGATGGTGGAATTCACATTTTGCAGGCATTGTTCGAACACCATTATTTCTCGAACTGCAGTCTATAAACGCACATATCCGACATTGGAATACGGTCGACGTGGCCGACTGGAGCATACTTTGGGGTACCCCGGTGTCGAAAACATGCAGACGTAAAAGAACAACTCTTTTACCTTTCACATGCATGTGTGTGTTTTTTAAATACTGTTGTGAGAATTTCAGCTCGTAAAAGAACGCGCATGTTCAGTCACAACAAATTGTTGAAGTTGCACAACGATTTGATGCCGTGTCCAAGATGCGGTGCTATGCATAAAATTAGCACCATATGCGGTAAAGAAGCTAATTGTTAATTGACAATTTTAATACTGAAACTTCTTCAATCAGTAACTTTTCTGTTAGTAACATTGTAAATTAGAGAACAGAAACTTCAAAATGTTTAACATTAAGTCATTCATTCATTCTTTTCGTACAGTAGTTTTAAATACACAACTTTATTTATGTATTCAGTATAGATTAGCATATAAAAGTACAATGCATGCATAATGTTCAAGATGTATTGTTCCGTATTTTAGAGGCATATACATTCAGCAAATCATTGATAAATTGGTTTTTATAGGATTCTGTTATGAAAATGTTCGGCAAAAGATGACAAAAATAAAACAACAACTGTTAACGTACAATAAATCATTCGTCGCCGAATCGAGCTTAGACAGTGCTCAACAACATGAAGAATTGATCGATTTTCGCAAACCAACTGCCATATGCGAAAAACATCAGCCCCAAACTGGCTGGTACAGCGCCCAATTGAGGCAACGATGGCATCGGATGTTTGACAGTGGTAAACAGGGGAATGGTTCTTGATATATTTTGTTACTGTTTTTTCATAGTAAATTAATATTAAAAGAATATTTCTTTCTGTATGTGATTCAATTTTCAATTTTTTAGTTAAACATACATTATTATTATTATTATTCGTATATGAAATATGTCACCATCGAAACAGTGCTCAATTTTGTCATTGTATTGTATTAGAAGATGAAGAAGCCATGCCAGAATCAGCTTCCTGTTTCTTTTGCAAAACCTGAAAGAAAGTTGAAAATTAAATTAAAAACAAATGATCTTGAAGAGAGGTACCGCAGTATGCAAAAAACGTTTCACAGCTTCTTTCATCCATATTTGATCGTAAAACTCACTTCTGCGATCAGCTTCAGGTTGGCTTACCTGGTTGTGCATGTTCTCAAAAAAAAGAAACTGATAAAGAACAGGACAAACCTAAATCTGAAACTTTTGCCCACTTTCAAATCTTTGCATTCAGACAAAAGCCAGTGTTGCAGAAATCCCTGTGGATCTTCAGCAAAACGAAGAAAAAAGTCACGCTGAAGTTTAAGTTGTTTAATTTGATCAACCGTCTCGAAAATCTAAAATATTCTCTGTAATAAATAATCCAAGTTACACAGTTTGAGATATTTTCATTCACTTTAGCATCAAAAGCGCAAATTTCCTGTTGACTTTGTTGTGATTGCAAAAACTGCATCATCACTGCTCGGCAAGGATCGTCCTATAAGGCAAACCGAAAACAATAGAAAACAGCATATAAAAAGAAGCTTTTGCAAATTGTACAATTTCTACATCCACGTCGTAACATTTGCAGCGTTGAGATTCATTACCATCCACACTAAATAAATTATAAGCATATCAATCAATGCTACATAAGTGCTCAACTATTCGACATTTAAACAAAGTAATCTTACGTAATTATGTGATGTATGATTATAGGATCAGGAGGTTGGAGCAAAGGATTCAATCGTTGAGGGATTTCCATAAATCGTAACCTTTGACATTGAAATATCTAAAATTGATAATTGAATAAATTCTTAGCAAAGCCACCTCTCACATATCAAACGCGTATTTTATATCGCTTAATGTAATAATAAAATTATTAAATGAAATTTCGCAAACAAATAATAATTCAGATTGAAAAAAATACAGTTTTAAAGCATATAGTTATAGATATTTGAAATAAATAATTTTTTTAAAAAAGTTTTCACCTGCTCCAAATAGCGATCAAAATTAATTAAATCTCGTTCATGATGATCTTGCAATTTATGCTGAACAATGTATTGCCATAGAGCTTCCAAAATACCAATTCGTGTATCTGTATGTACACCCAAAAGTCGGCCCAGTCGTGGATCCAGTTTATATTTCATCGGCTATAATAGAAATTTTTACAAGGAAGATGAAATTAAATTTAAATAAATCAAACCTGATAATCTAAAAGCAAAAGAATTGTACATTTAACGTTCTGATCACCGGGCCGTTTGACTTGAAATCCGTCCGTTTCAGTTGTCTGAGCAGTTCGATGCCACTAGGATAAAAATAACTTATAAAGTGACTCTATCATCAAAATACAAAACCATTCTTACCTCTACCAAATGACTATCAGGACCGTACAACTCTTTATCCAATTCAATTATTAAATTTTTAAAAAATGATGAAAACTTTCGTTTCGAATGTCGATTTGCTTCCGGCATTTGTGCCAAAGAGCCAGTGGGCATTAAATCTTCCAAAAGGCGCCCTTCAACGCGCAATTCCCACTGCGAAAAGCACGATGATTCTTCCTCGTTCTAAATGACACAATAGCAATAATAAGAACAGTCTCAAAGTACAAGCCAAAGTTTTACACTTTTATTAATACATTAATTATATTTTCAAAAAAAAACATATATGATTAAAATTTTAATTTTACTTCCATTGCTTTGCCACTAATAAACGTGTGCGAAACAAAAATTCTCAATTTTCGCTTTATTTTCAACGGTCGTTTTAGTGCTTCTTGAATATTTGCACGTTTTCGACTTATGACCATGTCCAGTTTCTGCTCAAAGGCTAACAAATCTGCATAAGCTTTCGCTTCTGGCACAAATTTAACCAGTGACTAAATAAAAAGAATACAATAAAACAAAAAAAAGCGCATATGAAACAAAATTTACCGCGACAGGAATTTCTCGGTCTGCAACTCTTTTAGGCTTTTTGGGAAGCACTTTTGTCTGCAGATTTACGAGCTGTGAAGAGGGCACGCGACGTTGCACAGAAGTGTTCTGAACTGCTTGACTGAGGTGTCCACGTATAGGACTGTTCATCATACCGCTTGCTTGCAAATGCACAGGCGCAGGTCCGGGAGGAAAATAACGGGCTCCCTGTGGAAGATTCATTCGAACGCCCATCTGAGCAGGCGATCCGCCTGTCTAAAAACAACAGCACACAAAATAAATAAAATTAATAATGTCAACAATAAAAAGTAACACTGCTGACCGGAAAATTTGTCGGTGGAACATCCATGAACACTTGTCCTGGAAGTTGTGACATTGCAATTCTTAAAATAAATTCATTAAAGTAAAAAAACTTATAAAATTACGATAATGCATGGACAAAAAAACTAACTTTCAATAATTGGAAACAATCAACAAGGAAAAACTTTTGTAGGAAAATCATGTTCAAATAATTTAAATTACTGTAATTTTATTCAAAGTGTTGCAAAAAGTAAAGCGAAAATTGTTGAAATTGAATTAAAATATTGAATTGTTTGCATTTATGCATGATGATGAAATATTTTCATGCAACCAGTCGTGAATGTGGTGTTATTTTTTTATTGTTTAATAGGTTCAGAATGCAATTATACAAATGTTGATGTTTTGATTTTACGTACAACAGGTGTGAAAAACAATATTCAAACACAAAAAATTCTAAATAAATTATTTGTTCTTGCATGTAGAGTTGTGGGTGTCATGGAGATACTGTAAGAAGAAAATTTTTCAGTTATTGAAAATGGAAGGTATTGTATTAGTTTTAAATTTTAGATGTATTGTTTAAAATTGAATTCCAGTTTTTGTCAAGTAGGAACGAGTTTTGAAAAGTGCAAAGCAAATGCCGAACATCGTCAGTTGTCAGAAGATAGTTCAAGTGACGAAGATGCAGAGAGTACACGTACCACTATTCCACTGGCAATGTGGGATTTCAATCAGTGTGATGTGAAAAAATGCACTGGTCGTAAATTAGTCCGGTTAGAGTGAAAGGAACAAAATCAATTTTCCACTGCTAAAAGTGCTAATTTTGTTTCAGAATGGGGTTTGTGAAAAGCTTACGATTGGGTAGCTTTTGGAGTGGTATATCGCTCACTCCTACGGCCAGCTGTTGTTTAAAACCAGAAGATAAGTAAGTAAGTTGTTGTTGCGTTTGATTTTTCACTAGACTTGTTTTTTCAGAGAAATAATATTGAAATATGGCATCGCAGCAGTGGACTGTTCTTGGCATAATATTGAAAGCACAGCATTGGGTAAATTGAAATGCAAGCATGCCAGACTTTTACCATTTCTAGTAGCGAGCAATCCGATAAATTATGGCAAATCGTGCCAGTTATCCTGTGCAGAAGCATTCGCGGCTGCACTTTTCATTGTCGGTAAGTATAAGTTTTCTTTTTGTTTTGCAAAAATGTTCGTATATTGTGGTCGGTATCAGGTTTCAAAGAGCAATCCAAAACAGTGATGTCGAAATTCAAATGGGGTCATGGCTTTTTCAAGCTCAACGGTGATCTTTTGGAAAAGTACAGTCAGTGCAGAACAGCGGCAGAAGTGATCAAAGTGCAAAGCGAATTTCTCAATAAACAAGATCAGCCGACGGTTGATCGTGCTTTGCCACCGTCTTATTCAGATTACGATTCAGATGAAAGTGAAGAACTGACAAATTGAATGTTTTTAGTTAATTTGGATAAAATTGGAATAATAATATAAAGAGATAGTTTTGATTTTTGAATAGTTTCAAACGAGGTCAAATCAAGTGTACTGTAAATGTGAATAACAAAAATGCAACTTGCATATCAATATTACGGTATTGTCGAGATGAGTTGGGTTTGGTAAGTGGTTTTTTGCGCAAAGTTTGCGGTGATGAGTGATCATCGCGAGGACGAGGAGAGTCGACTCGGCTCGGCGTATTGGAAAAATCAGTTGTTGCTGTTGCAAGAGAGCGCGGTTAAGCCGACAATGGTCATTTGTGAAAAGCCGGTGAAAGAGCGGCCGGCGTTTTTCGGCGCCGAGTTCCACGGTCTGATTGGTCGTGACGAGTCGGACCGTCTGTTGGCCAGTGCCGGCGAAGGCAGCTATTTGGTGCGCCAGAGTCGACGTGCCGAGTATTCGTACACGTTGTGCATTCGTTTTGACGGCCAGACGAAAAATTACAAACTCTTCTACGACGGCCAGCACTTCGTCGGCGAGAAGCGTTTCGACAGTGTCGAACAGCTCGTCGCGGACGGCTTGATCTCAATGCACATCGAAAAGCACGCCGCCGACTACGTGCGTCGTATGGCCGAGCAGACCATCTACGAACACTCGCCGTACAGTCAATTTCAACGGATGCGTCAACGATTGAAAGAGCATCACATATCTGGTATAGTTTGTTTGTTTGTATATTGTGGTTTTTTGTTTCTGCAATTTTCACTAATAACAGGCGGCTGTGCGTTGTCGCCGAGTTGTCGTTGTCGTTCTTCTCCTGTTGGCGTCGTGGTTGTCGAAGACGTGTTCGACGTTGAACAGCACCAACGTCCGGTGAAAAGTCACACGTTCAAAGTGCAGACATTCTTGACACCCCACTGGTGCGACTATTGCGGCAACTATATCTGGGGTCTTGTGGGTCAGGGCTTGAAGTGCGAAGAGTGCGGCTTCGGCGCGCACCGGCGCTGCGCGGAAAAAGCACCCCAGGATTGTCGACCGGATTTGAAATACGTCAAACGGACGTTCGGCGTCGACTTGACCACGTTCAGCATGGCTCACCGGATGCCGGTGCCGCACGTGGTCGAGTGCTGCGTCGACGAGATCGAACGTCGCGGTCTGGACACCGAAGGCTTGTACCGGGTGTCTGGCTCGCACGAGCAGATCGAAAAGCTGCGTCTGCAGTTCGACGCCGACCCGTGCTCGGCTCGACTCTGTCCGTCCGAGGTCGACGACGTGCACGCGTTGACCGGCCTGTTGAAGCTCTACTTCCGGCTATTGCCGATTCCGCTGGTGACGTACGCCGCGCGGCGCGAGCTGGTTCGAACCGTCGGCGGCCGGCTGGACGCCGACCCGGACAAGCTGAAGCTCGTCGGCAGGGTGTTGCGTGAGACGCTGCCGGTTGCTCACCAGGCGGTGCTGGCGTTGTTCGCGCGCCACCTGCACCGCGTCGCCGAGTTCAGTCACAAGAATCGCATGACCGACGACAATTTGGCTCGGATTTTGGTGCTGACGTTGATGACCAGCAGCGGCACTGTCGAACAGCAGAGAACCGACCCCGCCCCTCCGCTTGTGCCTCAGTTTGAACTTTGCGCTTTGCAATTTTTGATCAAACACGCGCCGAAATTGTTCGTCGAACCAACGCGCACTGTTAATCTCGCGAGATGACTAGAACAGCAGCAAGCAGTAGTTGTTGTTGTTTTCAAAATAACAACAACAACAACAGCATCAGCTATTTGTTGCAACAATTGTACACAACAATAATATGCGTGTATTTTCACTTTTTCTTTTCTTATTGAAAAAAAAAATCCAATTTTATAAAAAGATGTGTAAAAATTTACAATGCTTGTTGTTGTTGTGGTTTTTTTTAAAAAGAAATCTGAAAGCGTTGACAAAAAACAAAAATAGTCCGCTCTTTTTCGTTAGAAAAAGTTTCTCATTATTATTATTTTTTTGATTGTTGTTGTTTACATATCATGTTGCAGTTGTTGCAACAAGCAAGAGATGGGCTTGTCGGATGACGATGTGAAGAAACAGCTGCGGCAGATGATCGCTTTTATTGAACAAGAAGCCAATGAAAAAGCCGAAGAAATTGACGCCAAAGCAGAGGAAGAGTTCAACATTGAGAAAGTATCTATTATCTGTTTGTTTGTTTTTATTTTCCTTTATGTATATATATATATATATATATATATATATACTTTTTGTTTGGCTAATGTTTAACGATTTTCAAAGGGACGTTTGGTGCAACAGCATCGATCGAAAATTATGGATTATTACGAACGTAAAGAGAAACAAGTGGAATTGCAACGAAAAATTCAAAATTCAGCAATGTTCAATCAAGCGCGTCTTCGAATTTTGAAAGTGCCCAATTGTAGTTGTATGGTAATTGTTCATTTGTGGTTCATACAAAAAATTTTCAGGCTCAAGAAGATCACATCAACAATGTTTTGAATGAAACACGGTCCAGATTGTTGCAAATTTCCAACGATCCAACCGCTTATCCTCCAATTTTGAAAAATTTGATTATCCAAGTAAGAATATTACGGGCCATTTATTAATTCTACTACTGAACAACAACAAACAGCAGTAGTATATATTGGGGAAAAAAAAAAATTTTTTTTGTCTCTTTCAAGGCACTTTTGCAATTGCTCGAACCTGAAGTCACTTTACGCTGTCGACAGAAAGATTTACCACTTTTGACACAGCTTATACCGTCCTGCGTGGATGAAGCACGCAAAGCGAGTTCAATTGATTGTCACGTTTCCATTGATAGAGAAAATTTTCTTGCTGACGATTCAGCCGGTGGGGTGGAAGTGTACACGCTTGGTGGCAAAATACGAGTCGCTTCCACTTTGGAAAGTCGTCTTGAAATAATAAGCGATCAAGTGGGGATAAATTTAAACAACAAGAATTAATTCTGTTTTTTTTTTGTTTAAATGAAGATTCTTTTTAGCTGATTCCGGATATTCGAGTGGCTGTGTTTGGAAGAAATCCGAACAGAAAATTTTTAGATTGAAAATGAATTATTCATCAGTGATCACTATGATTGTATTAGTGTTTTTTTAATTTGTCTGTCAATCGATTGTTTCGTTGAAGTTGATGTGAAAATATAGAAAAATATGATTTTGATTATTTATTTTGAACATGCTCAGCGATAATTATTTCTGAAGCAAGCATTTTGTCAATGCTGCTTGTTGATTGTTGGTATTGAATTATCGTCGTGTATGCGAACAAGGTGTGATGAATATGAATGAATGGATGGATGGATGGATGGATGAATGAATGAATGAATGAATGAAAGTGGTTTTGTTCAATTTGAACTTTTCGATTGACTCGGAGAAACAAGTGATATTGATGTGATTTGATTGCCAATGTAGCGTTGTGTTTAATTAAAGAAAAAAAAAATTTTTTTTCTCATTCACTCTCTCTCTCTTTCTCTCTCTTGTTCTCATGTAGTGAATAATCTTTTACAACTTTTTACACAATATCCCGATTGAAAATGGCCGGTTAGATGTTTTTTTGCCTGTATATATTTCTTGTTATTATTGAATTAATCGAATTTAGATTTGATGAATATTTTGTAGTGAAAAACAGAAACGAGACCACAACAGCAGCAAAATATGCAGTTGACGTTGGAATTTGTTGGCGGCTCTGAACGTCTGTTGAAATGTCCAGAACGGATGCATGAAATTGAATTGAAAAATACCGACGACGATGGACGAGCGTGGACATTGGCATCGTTGTTTCAATGGATAAAGCAGAATATGTTGCTTGTGAACAATTGCAGAATGTTGATTGATGGAAATTCCGTGCGTCCAGGAATTTTGGTTCTCATCAACGAAGTCGACTGGGAACTTTGCGACGGCTTGCAATATGTGTTGAAGCCGAATGACAAAGTCACATTCATTTCCACATTGCACGGAGGTTAATAATTATTATATACGTATGCATGTATATTTGTTATTATTATTATTATTATTATTGTCGTTTCAGTTAGTCAATGAATAAATAAAATATACACAATTTCATTCAACGTCAACAGTTGCATTGAATTGATGCTTATGCATTGTAGCATTTCGACTGCATGATAAACTACATTTCCACTTCACAGGAAGTGTACTATTTTTACAAAATGGGTCATTTAAACCAACTGCAAACTGGAAAGTATTGCAATTTGAATTTATTTGTTTCTGATGATGAGCATTTGATTTTAGGTTGGTTGGTAATTTTAACCAAAAGCAGCGGGGTAGCATTGGAAAATTTCGAAAAAAAAATGATATTTTGTGCCTACAATTTTTTCAATTCAATCACTCTGCCACCACATTCATACAATACCAATACCAATTTATTATTAATTTCACAATTTAAAAAATTTTTGTACAATAATTATTGTTCATTTTTGCAATGAAATGAACAAAACAAGCTGCTTGCTCTTATTTTTTCTTCTGATAAATACGGACGGATTTCAATTATTTTATAATTTACATCATTTGCCGCGAAAACTGAAAACAAATCAAACCATCATCAGTAATAATAATGATGCTCAATTGACGGCTCAAAATAATGAATAAGAAAATTTACAAAAAAATATGTTTAAGAAAAACAATATGAATTTAAACTAATTGTGAGGGAAATGTTAGCGCTTTTTCCGCGATTATTATCAATTATTATGCTAAAAATTATCCATTTTACGATACAACTCTTCCGAATAACACGCACCGTTCATTCAACTTGTTTATTTCTTCTGTTGTTATAATAACATCAGTCTAATGATAAATTTGATTTCACAGAATTACCATTTTTCAATTTCAAGCAAATCAAACAAACTTGATCAAACTTTTAAAAAAAGTCTCTTTCTCTTTTTATAATGAAATTTTTAAATATTGAAAAATATTATTAATATTAAATTCATACAAATGTAATACTTTTTGTTCTGAATTGAGCATAATTTATTATTCAATAAAACAAATTCAGGAAAAGCATCACGCTCACGACAACTTCCGATAGGAACAAAACGCGAACTTCTGTTTACCTGTTTTATACAAAACAATTATCATAATATTTTTCATTTTTCAATTAATTAACGTCCGATAAAAATTCAAATACAACACCACCACCAGCATCTGCAATTCCTGCCTGTCTGCCACCTTTTACCGCCACCGTCTGTAACCGTATAATCATCATTTTTAATTTTTTCATCACATTCTTTTCAAAAGAATTTTTTTACTTGAAAAAATGATTATTCTTTTTTTTTCTGAATCTCTTCACCTCTAATCTTCAGTCTGATCGAACAAATCAGGTGAATAATTTATCACTTGATCAAAGATTGATTTTTCACTTAAGCCACTTGAATCTTAGCTGTGTTGTGTTAGCCGACGAAAATTTATTTCAAAGCCTATAAGGATGAAAGAAATATGATGAAAGAATTAAAAATAAATAAAATAAAAATTTTAAATTTCTATATTCCAATTTTTAAATCCATCAAATCCGGACAGCTTGCCACCTCTTCCGCCAATGCTAATCAATGGAACAATTCCGTTTCACAGTTACCATAACGATGAAAAGTGACGCGGTGCAATTAGCCGCTGCACCAACGCGATCAATGGCCGGCTAGTCGTCTTTTCACCAACCCCATAGTCGACCAATATCATCAGCAGGTGCGGCTTTTTCACGACGTCTGATTTCCACAGCGCAACTGCTTCTTCATCTTCTACAGAGCTTCTTTGGTAAATTTGCTTCACTTTGTTGTTTTACATTTAAACATTGTAATTTTTTTATTTTAAAATTTAAATTAAGTTCAAACATATTAAAAAAAAAAAAAACAAAAGCAAACTGCCTCACCAACTACACTGCTCTAGGTGCAATTAGTTGCTGAAACGATGAACAGAAATGTGAAAAATTTCAAAGTCACCTTGAGTCGCACTTTCAACGATCCAGACGTCAGATCCATGTCCACTAAATCACCGCCGGCTGTTGATGCAAAGTATGATATTTATTTCTATTATTTCAAATTTATTTTTTTTATTCAAAAACGTCATTTTATCATTGTATACTTTTGACTTAGAAAATATTTTGAAAATTTTTCACAATTTTTTGAATTCAAAATAGAAAAAAAAAACAAACATAAACAATTAAAAATAATAAAATGTAGCAAGAAGATGATTCATCCAACGGAAAATATAATAAACATTTTAATAATAGGACAATGAATCAATACAACAGCGTGGATTAATAATGTAAGTTCAAAAATGTTTTTCTTCTCAACACATTTATGCTGCAAATGATGTTTTTTATTCTTCCCCTCAATTTTCTTGTGCCGAATTTCTGCTGCTACAGATGGATATATTCTGGCTTTAACTAGGTTCTAATAATTATTTTCATCACTTTAACTACATTTCAACTTGAACATTATATGATTTTCAGGTACAATATTTATCTGAATGCTGTTTTTCGTAGATAGAAATTTGTTGTTCAATATATTTTCAACATTTTTTTTGCATGATTTACTTTTCTTATTATACTTTATTTTCTCATTTATTTCTGCATGTTTTTAAAATGAATATGGTGATTAACAATAGCGTGAACCGTATTATTGCTTGTAAACAGATCGTGTTGACTTGAACAAATGTTTGGCATGATGTGAATAGATGAAATTTATGATCAATGTTAAAAGTTTTTAAATCTTTTTTCTTCACTTGATTTGTTACTTAATTTCAAAGCATACAATTCTTCTATCTAAAGAAAGCCCGTTACAAGTTTCTGCTTTAAATTTTTTTTTAGAAAATATCTTACACAAAGCCTTTTATTATTGTAAAATAAGTAAATAATGCATGTATCTGTGCACAATGGCGAATTTCAAATGTTGACGTCAAACGGAACAGTATGCGGTTAGAGAAATTGAATATAGGCATTTCTCAAATTCCATTTTCTCCTAACCGTGATTATGGTTCAGTGCTGCTAAAATAAAAAGTCAAATATGCGAGCATAACTACTTTTTAAGTTTTATAATATTATAGCACGGCAAATTTAGAAAAATATTGATTTTTCAAACGAATACATATAAATAGTAATCCAGTTTGAAATTTTATTAGCTAAATAAGTCACCAAAACTGAAAATTAACACAAGCTTCTCAATTAACAATCATGTTTTTTTAAAAATATCATTTAATATTGCATATATTATGAAATACATTTTAGAAACATATTTTATAAATAGGTAACTTTTTTGTAATTTTTTCATTTGTCATGTGATCATTGTGAGGGAAAAATGCATTACTGTTAAAAATAAAAATCTGAAAATAAGGACAGGCGGTATTCACTGCTGGCTGGTCAAGCAGACTAACTTTGTTTGAAAACTGATTTTTATTACGTAAGCAAGATATGTAGTCATCGATCATGCTGTTGACTTGCCAGTGAAGTGTGACCATGCAAGGCAATAAAATAAAATATTTACTTGCGATTGAAAAAGCTATAAAATAAGCAACTTTTAATCTACTTTATTAAATTTCAGAAAATGACTTTGCATATTATTATTATGCACAATTGGTTGCCAAGATTGTGCTTGTCATAGTGTTTCATGGGATTTAAAAAGATGAAACCTTTCGTCTCAGTAGAATAATGTATAAATCAAATAATATAATTCATCATTGATTTTATAGCATGGAATTATTTAATTTCTGAATATGGGCTTGGTTTTAAGTCAGTTAAAAGTGAAAGTTAAATTTTAAATTGGAAGTAAATTATAATGAAAATCATCTTATAAACAATAATTTATAATAAATAAATGAATTTGTCTTTAAAATGTACAAAAAGTTGTTTTACATGAAGAATAAAAAATGCTTTACATACATAATATTTTTTAAAGTTATCACATGTATTCTTATTTCTTATAAATTATCCTTTTATTTTTGTTCATTTATTTCCTATTGATTTATAATGAAAACTTTAATTTTTTTCAGTTTTATGATATACTGTTATGTTATGTTGAGAGATGAAATGAATTGTTGAACAACTTACAGCAACTTGTACTTCTGCTGATTTTTCAACGTATTACTTTTTAATGAATCTTAAATAAGCGCATAAAATATTAACTACACTAATTTCATGAAATTATGATATTCAAATAACTGCAATGGATATGCCATTTATTATACATGGAGCTATTAATTTATGGTAAGAAGTATTTCAATTACTTTAAATTGATTTCTACTTGTACAATAAGTGAAGAAAAATTATAATTGCAATTTTATTTGAAAATTTCAATTTTGCTATTAATAAAATTATATCAAAGTCTAACACACACACACACACACACACACACACACACACACACACACATATATATATATATATATATATATATACAAGGAAGAAATTTGTTGCTTTTTCAAATGTTGAATGATTAAAAGTTTCAATTTTAACCAAACTGCATAGATAAATTTGAAATAAACTTTTTAAGTTAAAATTTTAAATTAAATTGCTATTCAATTATTGCTGTGATCAGAAAAATTCAATTTTCATGCTTTATCCACTTCTTTCTTGTCTTATTATAGTTTAACTATATTTTTCATTCATTTACTTTCCATTTTGCACAGTATTTTTGCATTTTCAAAAATAAAAATTTCATTTTTCATTCCTGAGGCATACTTTTAGGGAAGAAACTGAATTCAGTTTATAATTTTATTTTTTGTATGAAAAATTAAATGTGCACTTAAATACATTTTAAAATATATAAATTAAAAAAGTAGCTTTTATGATTACCTTTCTAAAAGAAATTTATTGATGTCATTCGATTTGTTAGTTTTGATTTGATTTTTTAATTTTTCAAATTGCCCGAAACGAATTATCGAACAAAAATGTAAAATAAAATAAAGTAAAAAAAGGAAAGTAGTAGTTATATAGAAAAGAGATTAATAAATAAAATTACTTATGCAGGATAAGGTGACTAAACAAAGGCTGATCAAATGATTGCTGATTTTTAGTTCAATACATTAATTAAGCCATAGATAGTTTGAAATTATTAGCTAGTTGAATAATAACCTGAATAATAGAGCCGTTAATTATTTCAATTTCGATTTATTAGAATACAATTTACTTGAAAAAATTATCATATTTTAAATATTTAGCCATGTTCACATATACTTGAGCTGCGCGAACAGCAATGGTCCGCATGCACGCCAGAGCGTAGAAATCGATTGCCCATCATCGCACAGTGAAGCTGATGAAAGTGCTTCGGCCGATGGTTCTGTGTTCTTCCCTCAATGCAGCAACGGACCAACCAGCTCTGAATTCATCCAACGCCCGAGTTCTTCAGTTCCACATTCCCGGTCTGCTTCTCACGGATCCATCTCCTACTCTAATCAAACAGTTCCAGCGCCAAGACGGGGCAGCTGCTTGGAAAAGGCCGCCTGTCAAGTATACGATTATTTGTTCATGGGCGGTGTCGAGGCGGCTTTCAACGCGCATTTGCTCTGCAAGTACAACATCGAATTCTTGATCGACCTGACCAACCTGGAACCGTGCCAAGTGCCCAGACATAAAAAGAGCGATGTGCCTTGCGTTTGTCCACGTGAAACTGCCCACAGCCGGGCCCGCATGACCATCACCGTGGACGAGCAAAGTACCTTAGATTTGACGCCGTATTTCGAAGACGCCAACCGCTTCATCGACTCTGCCAGAGCTTGCGGCAAAGCAGTACTGATATACAGTTTCAATGGTCGAAATCGATGCGCGGTTTTCGTTGCACAATACATCATGAAAGTGAAAGGATTGAGCTGCGATCGTGCGGTCCAACTGCTCAGAGAAAAATGTCCAAATATACATATTTCGGAAAATTTCTACCGATCCTTGCGCAAATGGGATGTAACGTTGAATTTGATCAGCGCATCTCATGCACCGGCAGTTGCCAAACGTTCATCACCGTTTATCAAAAAGACTGCATGGTTATGAATTATAACATGCGATATTGTTTTTTTAATATCTATTCTATTGATTTAGAACAACAGTAAAGAGAAGTGCTACATTTTTGTAATTTCATTTAAACATAAATATGTTGTAAACTATTGTAATTTAAAATATAATAAAGTAAAATTTCATCAGATATTAACTATAATAAATGAAATTATAAGTATTTTCAGCTTACAACAATTTTCAAACTAATTTTTCACTAAATTTACGTAATATTAACAATACATACTTAAACGTCATTCATACTGTACTTAAATACCTGTAGTGCAATTTCGCACGTAAAACCTAAAATAAAATTAAATGTTATTCATCTACATATGTTGTTTTATCGTAAAATTTTTAACATGATTAACAAAGAATAATTAACATATTATTTTGGTTTTGCATAAAACACTAAAGAAACTGATTTTATCGCTTTTATAAATAAATTACATATGAAATGAAATAAATATGAAAAAAAGCATTTAATAATTTTCTCAGCAACAGTAAACAACATATCGGTAAAATTTAAGCTCATCATTTCTTTTTATCCCAATCTTTCAAATTGTTAAAGTTACCATTAACAAGAAAATCATCACGTAGCACTTCCCATTTTGACGCCATTTCAGCCTTGTCTTTTTGTTTTCCTGAAGCTTTGACAGCATTCACAAAGTCACAGTTTTGTAACGATTCAAGGAATTCATCTTTTTTTAATTCATTAATAACTTTTTCCATTGATCTAATTGTTTTCGCTTCTTCCAACTTTTTAGAAGTTCTCCGCTGACGTTCACGAATGGCGTTGAACAAGGTGACAACACCTTTTGTAGCTAGAAATCTGTAACGACGATTTTTTTCACGATCAGCTGCTGCATCAGGTTTAGTTCGATACGAAAGTTCCCAGTTTTCAGTTCGTCTTTTCGCTTTACGTTTTCTTGAAGTAACTGGCTCTTCTTCTTCCATTGTAAAAGATAAACTAAATCATCAGAATAATTAAACAACTCACAAACTGTATAAGTATTTTGAAACAAATAAAAAATTATTCAAAATATATGACAGTAATATCTCACCAGTAATTGTTTAATTAAAAATAAAATATATCGGTGAATAGAACAAACATATTTAGTATACCTAATATAACTTTATATCGGAATCCACTAAATGAATTAAATTCGTGAATAAATAAAAAGTAAAAAATTATCCTATGATTTGCACAAAAATATCAATTCTATCAATACATCTGTATCGAATTTCTTACCACTTAAAACCATGGTTCTTTTCGTTTCAAATATATACTGTCATGAAATGCAAGTTACACCTACTGTATTGTTCCTCTGGTAATCTCTTATAAATTACTTTTGATTTAATGTTGCATAGTACATTAGATTATATTATTACTGACCAGTGGAAACATTTTGAATTTATTATCTATGAATATGTTCCCAAATTATTTTATGTAGATTGCGTGATAATACAATTTATGAAGTTAAAGTTGCTAGTTGACAACGTTATGAAGTTTCTAAGGGACAAAGTTGCTAAGGTATGAAGTAAAAATTGAAGAAAATTGTCAAACGAGACGTGCAATCGCTGTCCGTTGCTCGTGGATTACTTTCAACAGTCGCTTTTTCCGAGCATACAGACGTCAGCGGATATCCAGATTAGTCTATTAGTCTATCTATCTATTAGTCTGTTAACAGAGATGTATAAACACATTAGTCGGCTTGGATTGATCTTAAAATAACTTTTTCAATCTACTGAAAAATTTAGTTTATACTGTTTCAGTTTCAGTTCATTTCATGAAATAAATTTTGTCAGTTAAAACATTATTATGAAAAATTATTGTTTTTTCTATAATATACTTATGCTAAAGGCATTACAGTTGCATCATTTTATTCATGGGCGTGAGATAGAAGATGAAGCAATAAGCGTTTCAACTGTCCATATCTATTTTAACAGTCCGGCTAGCTGATGACGCCTGCTCTATTCCAGAGATAGCGGAAAAAGAGGAGGAGAGGCGGAACTGATCACGAACATGTCGCTGTTGCACTCGGCTATCGTAGTATATTTGGAATTGAAGATCAATGGCGGAATACGGTAGGAGACCGGAGGCGGTTTTGGTTGGAAATCGTGCTAGTTGTGCTTTGCTGTGGTGGTTATTAATTGCGCAATGTAATAAACAGTTGAAACGATTGTCTGGTGTTTGTGTCTCAATTAGGTCAAATATCTTCTTCAAAAAGAGTAATGGCCGTAAAGTCAACTCAGACGGTGACGGCCCGCCTACTGTGACAAAAGTCTCAATCTATTACAATGGAGGCCTGTCCGGGAATCCGTACAAATGAGTACAATCGGCGCTTGTTTTTTCCTGCCACCGGCATTTTGTCCGGAAATGGATCCTACGGAGTGGGTGATGAAGGTAGAAGACTTCTGCGCCAGTGGTGTACCAGCATCGAACTATGGCATCGTCGGGCGGTATCTGTTGAGAGATCCTGTGAGCTCTACCCGGATGGACAAGCGAGGAACAGCTTTTTTGAGGAGTTGAAGATACGGTCTAGAGGAGTTGACGGAGAGGCTGACCGAGCGATTCCACGCTCTGCACCAACGTGAATCCAGGGCAATCTATCCAGCAATACGCTCAGGAGATAGCAGAGCTGGAACGCAGAGCCAGCGTGTCAGAACGCTATCTTGTGGCACGTTTTGTATGTAGAATAACGTCGAGGGAAGTTTATCGGGCGATTTGGCTGCAGGAACAGCCGACCCTCGCCGAAGCTCGAGAGCTGGCCATCAGGATCATCCAGGTGGAAGAAAACTTCCAGGAGAGACAGCAGCAGCGCGCCGGCATTATGAAGCCGGAGAACATCGAGGCGGCCCAGCGCATCGAAGCCTTGATTTGAGAGGTGGACAACCTTGCTAGGAAAATAAAACAACTAGAATGAACGTTGGCACGACCCGCCAGGAATACAGCCGGATGCTTCCACTGTGGCAGTTGGGACCACCTCTGACGTGACTGCCTTCAGCTACGCGCTCGAACTTGACCGGCAAGTGCACAGCGCAGTGGATCAACTGATCGCCGACTCTTGGCCATGACGGAATTGCAAGCAGGATGCTCATCGATGGTGGCTGGTAAGTTGAACGGGTTGGAGATTTTCCTACTGCTGGACAGCGGAGCGGTAGTTTCTGTTGCGTCAGAGTCAATTTGGCGTAGTGCCACTAAAGGCCAGCTCTTGAGAACTGCGGAAGAAGGATTCATCTTACTCAGCGACGGGTGAAAGATATGCATCTGCGGTCTGGGAGTGATGCCACTGCAGCTGGGAAGCTGGAGTGGACTGGTACCCGTCGTGGTAGTGAAGAGCTTAGTCGTCCCAGGAATCCTGGGTGTGAATTTTTTCGACTTGTTTGTGAAGGTGGTCAACTGGCGAACTCGGAGGATGACCATGACGGACGTTTTTTAAGTCGAGGTCTAGCGGGAGTCAGCCCCAAATAAGCGACTCGGCATTGGTAACATCGTATTCCTGAGCTGAGACAGGACTCCTGGTGACAGAACCTGTGAAGACCACTGAGGAAACCAGAATCGGACCTGGAAGAGTGAGGACGCTCCCTGGTGGTCGGGGCGGAGTGCTCACCGCAGGGTAAGCGGGTCCTCAGTGGCGTACTCCGGCGGTACGGGAAGGCTATCTCACGTGGTGAGGTTCACCTGGGACGAACGAATCTCGTCCAACACCGGATCGAGACGGCAGGGGCCAGATACAGAGAAATCAGCCTCCTCGCCGCCTTCCGCAATCACAAAGAGCCGTGATGGGCCAACTTATTCTGGAGATGTTGCGATCGGGAATGCCATGGAGCTCGCCGGTAGTCCTGGTGCGGAAGAAGGATGGTTCACACCGATTCTGCGTCGACTATCGCAAGCTGAATACGGAGACGCGCAGCCAATCCCGCGTATAGATGATACTTTGGACACGCTTGCAGGGACCCAGTGGTTCAGCACACTCGACCTGGCGTCCGGGTATTGGCAGAGTGTGATCGTGAGAAGACCGCGTTTTCCACGCTCCTGGGTCTCTTTCAGTCCCGCGTCATGCCATTCGACTTGTGCAACGCCCCGGCAACATTCCAGCTCCTGATGGAGACCGCTTTGAGGGAGCTAACCTGGAAGACCTGTCTCGTCTACTTGGAGGACATCATCGTCTTTGGTAGGACAGAGGAAGAACATCTGGAGGAACAGCTGTTGGAAGAAGTGTTGTCACGCCTGCGAGCGATGGGGCTGAAAGTTAAACCACGGAAGTGCCAGCTTATGAGCCAGAGCGTGCGATACCTCGGCCATATTGTAACGCAGCATGGGATTGGTACAGACCAAACGAAGAAAACAGCCTCAGAACAGTGGCCTGTACCTCAATGTCATCAAAACCTTACAGTTGACTGGGAACATGTGTCGGCAATATGTAGAATTTGAGCCGTGATGCCAAATTGATTACACCTATGTCAGCTGACAGGAGAACACTAGAAATGGATTTACGACTAACAGAAACTTTTCCGAGCTCTATAAAAGCAAGCCCAAATTTGAGAAAAGAGAGCATTGAGTGTGTGTATTGAAAGAGTCGTGTGGTGGCTATTAATTAGCCTGCTGCAGAGTGGTGTATTACTATCTGAATTGTTGATATGAATGCAGTATAGTCTATTCATTGTTGACTGCAATCGTTAAATAAAATTTCATGCTCAGCGTATTGTTTGCTAATTGTGCGAAAAGAAATATCTTGCATGGCAAAGACCAGCATTATTCAGTTTATAAATCGCCCGCTATATGGAGTATTGTGGAAAGAATTTGAAGATCAGATCGTAAAAGAATTTGCACTTTTCCTTACGTTGACTGGATACTTTATTTCCATCTATATATGCAAGCCATCTGCTTTTTGAATATGGAAATCAAAACTGTTTTGAAATTTTAAAATTTTAATGCAGCTAAATTAGCTATGTATTTAAATGATTTCACATTAAGAACATAAATATGATCAAGATGCATATTGATTATTAATTAAAATCTTCAGTAAAACATGAAAATTAATAAAATGCTTAAAAATAAAAAAAAATTTTGACACTATTGGTTATTATTTAGTGCTGTTGAAGTTCCCTAAAAACCAAAAATATTATTCATATCAAGTAGTGCTAGTACGTTAGTCATAAAAAATGACAAGCACTATCAGCTAAGCATAGTTGAAAGGATAAAAAATTGTATTATCTTACCTTTTTGTATAAATTTTTATGCTCTACAAAAATTTTACTTGGTTTTTATTAAAGATTTATTTTATCGTTGCATTGATTCTTTGGAAACTTTTGTCTTCTTTGTAAGAAGCTTATAATAAAAACAATTAGTATTATTCTTTAAAATATTAATTTTTAAATTTGATTATGATGAATGTTGTAAAAGATGTTTAATTACGCAATAAAATTTTATGAATTAATTTCTTTTAAATCGAAATAGGCATTCATTTCTCTTAAATGCTCCTTTAATAATATATTTGGGAAAACATACCCTTAGTCCGGAAAACCAAGTTAATTCATGTGAATTCCCCTTGTTGTTCCTTGACCGACGTGGGTTTTTTCAAAAATTATACTGCAGTGATGAAACATTCAAAGTTGTTGACTTCATTTTGTTGGTAACTTCCTCTTGATCGTCGAGGAAACAGTTGACAATTAATGTAGTTTTCCTCACACTAATGTAATGTAGTTTCCCTCATGAAAAGCAACGCGGTCAAGGTGCAGCACAGGGGCGTCCTAATGAGTTAACCGGTACTATCAGACCACTGAGTGTATGTTTTCTAAATAAATTATTAAAAACACATTATCAAGATACGAATGCTTATTTGGGTTTAGTAGATATTAATTTATAAAATTTAATTGCATAATTAAATTTGCTGAAAAATAGTCCACATAATACAATTATAAAATTAAAATTTTTAAGTATAATACTAATTATTTTTATTATAAACTTCTCACAAACACGATAAGGGCAGATAGCATCTGATACGCTGGCAGATTGGAGCACCTTTGTTCAGAACAAGAAGAATGATGAAATTACATTGACAACGCTTCTCTCCTTTTTCTTTAACCAGACTCATATTAAGGGACCGGTGACCAGTGCCCAAACAAAACCAAAATTACAAAAAACACGAGCGTTAGTCTGAGAAAAGGGAACGCCCTGGAACCCTGAAGAGCGTTTCATGAGTGCGACATCACGTGAGAACCCTGAGGAAAACTATGTAATGTGCGCGGAGACTCAACCATCTTAACCATTCTTGAGGAAGGAAACTATCCAGGGAAGAGTGTAAAGCTGGATCATAATCTGTTGCTTGTTCCTCAGACTACCCTCCCCCTCTTTGCCATCGTAAGTCGCCAACGAGCCCCGCGGATCACAGGCCCCAGGAGCATGGAGGAGCTAGTGCAACAAGAAGCAGTTGTTGTTGAGGAGACACAGTCATTGCCAATGAGCCAGAGCTCAGAACAGAAGGATGCAGGCTACCTTCTCTGGCTATTCTTCTCTCACTTCATCCAAACCTTATTGACTGAGCGGAAAACGCTGAAAATGAGAATAATGCAATAGACAACTAAATTATAAAGTTGCCAATAGTAATAGCAAATATATGCAATTGAAAAAATCACTGCATTATATTTATGAGAAAATGAAAATTTTGATTTTATTACTTTATGTAAGTCAATATCCGTTAACAGCGCCAATCAGCTAAAGCTGACATGTATTTTCCGTATAACTTTCTTAGATGTGTACGACAAGGCATATTTGAATTCTAAGCAAGACGTTCCTTTTTTAGCTTTAGCAAACATTTTAGCATTTATTAATTGTTTTATTATTAAGTTGCAGCTGTTATTTATAATTTATTTTTTTGCAATAAAATGTTAACTTCAACTTTTACATTTCTGAATTGCCATTTATTTGCCACTATGTGATGTTTGATGCTAAGAATTTATATTTTATATTAACTGTTTTCTGATTATGCTCTGATAATTGTAAATAATTGATTTTAACAATAAAAATAATTAATTTCAAAATATATTTAATTTTGAAAGTTTGTTTAACTGTACGTAATTTACTTAAAAACGTAATATAACAGTAAATGTTGAATGTTAAAGAATTTCAGTTATCATGTTGTACATCGTGTTATTGTATTATTTATAATTAAATTGTTTTGCGGCAGCGTAAGCTGTCAGTAGAAGCTCATGTAAAAATCAGTGCCTGCTAATTACGAAAGCATTCCATGTTCGGTAATGTGCTTGTAAAATCTGTAGATACTTATTAAAATGTTTTTCAACTTTTAGTTTGCATTATTACTGAGCACATAAATTGTAAATGAGAATAAATTACCAATTAAAAATTTATTATCTACAAAAATAATACAATTTTAATGTTTTATTAACATATTTAACAAACCCAAATTAGTAAAGTCACTTAATCAGTATGTTATTGATTTATCATAAATTAAATTTTCTAGTATTTTGATCACTATTGTGATTTACTGCTTTTTCTGTTTGGAAACACTCTAAAAAATAAAATCATAAATAACAATTGAAAGCTGATGATTCTTATTGGTTTTTGTTAGCTGAAGCAAAAAACTACATGTTGTTGAAGCCATCTGATCAACACTGAAGAATGCTTTCATCTTTCTTCAGCAGCAAGTATACTTTAAGCTGAATGCTGTTGTATTGTTCTTAACATTAATTGAATCACTGATATCTGTCATAACGTAGACATACTTTTATAATTTTCATTAATTGAGGCCTTTCTAATTTCCGTTATTCATAATAAATATACACGATATATATATATATATATATATATATATATATATATATATATAATTTGAAGAAGTTGATGAATGAAGTATATATATATAGTACTATAGCTACAAATTTGTTTTTTACAGCGTATTTCATTTTGTAAGCATTTTTTTGTTTATTTGTTTGTAAATTGTCTTTTTAAACGTTTAGCACAGTGTTTACGGTAAGCTATTACAGGATCAAATTTCAGTTCGTGACTATATATATAAATGCTATAAATAAAATCCAAATTCCGATTTTTTAAACTAATAGGCAGAAATTAATATAGTAATATTATTGTTGTTATATGTATTATTAAACATGCTTGATAGATAAGCCTTTTAACATATACGTTAATTATATAATCAAATTTTAATTATAATTGATCTGTAATTTTCAAATACAATAAATTACGTCAAGCAATGAAGTTTAATTATATGAATTGCTCTCTTCAGTTAATGAGTAAACATGTTGAACTTCGTGATTTTACGCACATCTCTTTCTAAATCACTTATTATCATTATTTTTATTTTTATTATTCGTTTTTGACAAATTTAAAAATAATACATATTATTTGCAAAATGTATATTGTTTCCTTTTTTCATATCGCAACAAGATTAATTTCTTAATGAAATTAAGTAATCTGCATCCGATTTACTTAATTATGTTAAAAGCTATGAAATATTTTTAAAATGTATTATTTGATTATGCTTGATTCAAATTCAAATTCAGATTGGTCATATCAAAACAAATTCAATGAAGTATAAACATTTAAATTTCAGTAGTTTTGGTAATTGATAAATTTTTCATATAAATGTAATAAGTATGTATATGCAAATATAATTGCATAAACAAATAGTAATTGAGAAAAGAAAAAATATTTTCTATATTAAAAACACTTTAAATTAACATAAAACAAAAAGCCAACAACTTATGCATGCTATTATATGGCTATTTGACAAAGGGAATTTGAAAACTGTTATAGTTTTACTTAATTTGAAAATGCTGATTTTCACATTATAATTACACCTGGATGTTTATGATTTTATATTAATTAAGCAATGTTGCTTATCATCCATATTATTATTCTTCATTTCTTAATGATGTTGCGCTTCCTTTAATGTGCATTTAACATCACACCTGAACTGCTTGAAGCTTTACATTTCTATTAACAGTATAATTTTTTGTTATTAAAAACGTGCATTCAAAGTTATTTTATTAAAATAAAATAATAAATTTTACAAATGCAGTTGTATCATAAATGTTTATTATTTATTCAAGATGAATGCTATAACTGAAAAATTTACTTTTGACAATTTTGTACATTGCAGGAAAGAAATTTGTTTTACGAATTAAAAAGAAGTTTGTTCATTCATTTCAATTGTTTACGTTCTTATTTATTCATTTTCAATTATAATATGTTTGATTTGATGTTTCAACTTTATTGTTTTGTAAAAGTTTTCTGTTGAAATTGAAAAATTCATAAGTATTAAGAAGTAAACAATTGATTAATGTCGTTTTCATATTATTTCATATATGTAAATTATTTCAGAAAATTAAAGTAGAAAAATTATGAACAAAGAAACAACAACTGTTCAAGTGATCCAAATTGTATTCGGCTTCAGCTCACTTGTGACAAATATTCTTCTTGCGGCAATAATTTTTTCAGAAAAATCGCTGAAAAAATCACAAAGATTTATTGCCTGTAATATTAAACAAATCAATTGCAAAAAACGGTTATTATTACAATTTACAGAATTTTTTAAAACTTGTATATTTAAGTGGTTTTAAAAAGTTGAAAATTATACGTGAAATAACTTATTAATTTAAAAAGTAAAGGTTTTTTTGAAAAATTGTTCAATGTTTTTGCATCAGTTACGGTAAGAATTATGTAAAACATTATTGTTGTGTGCGCAGTAGAAGTGTATATATATATATAACTAGCATGTTTTTTATTTTGAACGTAAAATAAAACTTCTTTTCTTCACTGGAGTTACAATTTTGAGAATTGCTTGAAGATAAGTGTCAATTTTATTATTTAGGTTCCGCTCTTGGCAATGCATTTCTTGGAGCCGGATTTGTAGCATACAACACTCGAATTGAGGTAATTGAACTTACAAATAAAACATTCGACCAAAAGTTATGCTTGTTACGAGCCCCGGATATTACGCTTTTCCAGCTGGGAGATACACTTCTAGCTGTGAGCGTTTTTTCTTTGGCTATCGAAAGATGCATCGCAGTTTCTACGATAACATTGGATCAATTGTTCAAAAAGAAAACATCGTATTTTTTGATTCGTTTCACAATTCTGGCAACACTGTTGGATTGTGCAATATTTTGGATTTTAGTATTGTCCACTTCACGTCCAAAAGTGCATTATTGCGTTCACATGGAAATAGCATCTGAGACGTTGTTTGTCATGCATTTTATCTTCATCAGTGTGCTGGGTTATTCAAGTTTGATTCTGTGCATAATATCTGCACTGCTTCTCAAAAAGAAAAGGAGCATCTGCTGCAATGTGAGGCAGATGCAGTTGAGACGTGAAATGAGAGTAATGAAACGAATTGTTGTAGCTTTGGCGTTTACATTTTGCTTTCAAAACGTACCCGCGATGCTTCATCTGATTGTCGTTTACAACCCTAATTTGGAATTTTTGAACTCGCAGTACCTTTGGATTGCACAAAATATTAGTGCATCTGCTCATGCTGCAATGCACATACTAATGACCATTAGCATCAGGAACATATTCAGCCGTATATTCTTCCACTTCAATATCTGTTCGTCGTTCAAATTCAATTCAGTTCACGCTGCAAATAATAAAATAATTATTGTTCACTCTACCTGTGGAAAATCAGAGAAAACTTTCTGTGAGCAGGAAAAGTCCAAACAAAAAAGTGAAGAAGTTCTGTTGAAAGTGACTCCTTATCAACGGTAGATTATCTGCTTTGCGCTTTCATCTGTTATAATTCTTTTTTATTTTATTATTATTATTATTTTATAAATTAAATATTGCTAACTATCATATCGTACTGCTATGAACTAATACAGCTGCACTGCCTTATAAATTTGATTCATCCATTGTTTATGTTAACAAATTGCTACCATACAAATTTTCATTTTTTAAAATGAATCTCATAAATTCTTTGTGATGATAGATATTTGAGAAAATATTTAATTTAAAGTTAAAAATCCCAATTATTTTCATATATTTGAATGTATACTTCATTTTAGAAAACTGCACATGAAAACAAATTATTAAAATAATATAATATATTTGTAATTCTTTTTTATTAATATACTATCCAGAAATTCATAATTAGATATATTTAATTTTTTATCTAACTTTTAAATTGAAAATCCAAGCATAAATTTTATGCGAATTGCTTGAATGAAATAAAATTGATGGGATTATTGTATTTGGGCAAAAATTTATCAGTAGGAAAATCAAAGAAGTGTAATGATAGCAATTTGCTTGATTTTTAAAAATTAGAATATATTTACAACAAACTTTGTATTTGATTAAAAGCAATACATTTTTATTTAGAAATATTATTCTTATTTATTTGTGACAAAAAATTTACTTTGAAAAAATTTGAAAAATGATCATTACATAAATTTAAATAAATGGGATGTTGTACCGTATGTCCATTTGAAAAAGTTTAAAATGCTGAACTATTTAATTTGATTATTTTTCTCATATTAATGGCAGAATTCATTTTCAGAATATTTATTGCTTAATAAGACTGTCATGCATACAATAAACGCATGCTTTATCAAATTTTTGTTCTGAAAAATTTATTTTATTCCATTTAAGTTCATTTAAATAAGGTAATAAGGTATCTATTACATCTGATTTATTAAATTTGAAACAATCTTTTTAAATTAAGAAAATGCATAAAATGAAAAGTTCAATAAAATTAAAATTAAAAATTAAAATAATAACGAATTTAATTTAAATGGATTAAAATTTAAATCAATCTTTTCAACTAATAATTGTATAACAATGATGATACAAATAACCGTTAGAACAATGCATGATGAATTATTTTAATTTGAATATTTGATTTTTTAAAATACATTCCCACTTTTAATAATAGTGAGTTAGTGCCATGAATATCAAATTTAATGACAAGCATAAATTTAATTATTTCATCATGTTATTTCATCACAGATTAGTGATCATCATAAAACAAGCAGTATTGCTTAATTAACGAATGATAAAATTTCCCGACTGATCATTTTCAGTATTACGTAATGTACTTAATATGTACTTATACGTATTGTACTTATACTTATTGTAATTATACGTAATGTATTTAATATGGTTTAACATTTTCTAAGCAAAATTTATGGAACAAGTAATGTAAAAAAATTAACTAATTTTACCTTAGTTTGTAAACATATTAAAAATATGTAAATGATATAAAACTACATTTTCGTTTTTTCACGTTTTCATCACGTTTTTTCAAAAGAAAGATCAAAACATGAAAAAATTCTTTTAACATCTCAAAGTGTTCTCAATCACCGAATGTTGTAATTAACAAAAATGGTAAAATGTAAGATACAGGCAAGTAAATGTTCGTTTTATAACATTTAAAATTTTCATACGTGTTAATTCTTAATAAGTGATAAAATGGAAAGGGGAATGCATGCAGTCGTTCAAGTTGAATAGAAGGAAATGAATTTTAATTAATATCTTCAAGGAATTTTATAAGCGTGATTCAAGAAGTGGCTGAAGATGAAAAGTTCCATGTTTTCGTAAAGAAATAGTTATAATGTTACAAATAAAATTGCTATTTCCTTTGGGTAAAATTTCAACTTATCATATTTATAAAGAATTCAGATTTATTTATTGAACTATATATATCGTTCGTATTGCAAAATTTATACGAAATTTCAAATGTCATTCATTCTTTATGAAATCAAGATTCAATAGTAAATATTAGAGACGGAAAAGTATTTTTCACTTTTAATTATAATGCTCGCCCTTTTAATAAATTCAAAAGAATTTTTTTAAGCAATTTCCTTATAGCTTTAAAAATGTCATTTTAAAATATAATTAGATTAATATATTGACCAATTAAAAACGAAATAGTAAAAAACTTTCCATAAAAATGAAAAGTAACTTATTAAATTTGCTTAAACATTACACTACTTCAAAAGACAGTAAAAATAAAAGAAAAGCATATATACTGCTAAGATTTTGAAAAATAAGATAGATATTCAGAATTAAATTGAATTGAACATTTTAAGCATGCTATTAGAAAATTCATCAAGGAATAGCAATGATGAATAAAACAGAATTGGTTAAAATTTAATATTGTTCACATCAATCGGTGTATTGATTTTTGTATTTATAATTATTATCAAATAAACTGTCCGAAAGCACAAAGGAAGATAAATGCAACTTTTGTTATTGGCTGATTTTATTAAACGTTTCGCATTCAAAAGGAATGATAATTAATTTTTTAAGGACAAATTTTCAGAATTTACATTTTTAGAATTCTTATTTTAGTAAATTCATCAACTTTTTAAAACTATTTTTATCGGTTGAGCTAAAATGTGATTTGAGCTTTACTGTGGCAATCCAAAAAAAAGTCTTGATGTATAAAAATGTCAAACAAAAGTACAATTTATGTTTCAATGAGCGCAAAAACAAGCGCATTTTGCATTTCTCAAATTGTGTTTGGTTTCCTTTGCATTGCTTCAAATTTGCTCTTATTTTTTGTCATATTATCTGAGAAAAAGTTGCGACAATCACAACGCTTCATTGCTGGTGCGTTATGAGCATCATTCATCGTTGAAATCTAATTATTAATTTGTTTGTTTGTTTATTATTTCAGGATCGGCTCTTGGTAGTGCTTTTCTTGGTGCAGGCTTTATTTCATTTTATATGCGGATAATGCTGATCACAGATTTAACGGAAACTTTAGAACCAAAGCAGTGTTTCATACAATCTCCTCAGATAACGTTTTACGTGCTAGGGGATACTATTTTGGCAATTTCAGTTTTTTCTTCTTCTGTAGAAAGGTTGATTGCCGTTTTGGAGACATCAGTCAATCACAAATTCAGATCGAAAATTGTTTTAATGCTGCAGTTGATTACAGCAATGTTATCGTTAACTGATTTAATTTTATGCTGGTATTGCACTTTTCATAAGCAGCAAATTCACGTTTCAATAACATGCATAGAACGAGAAGTTTTACCAAAGGAACTGTATACAATGCATTTTCTTTGTATCAGTCTTTTGGGCTTTGTAACTGTTATTCTCTTTCTCTTAACTGCAATTTTTCTGAAGAAAAACAGAAGCACATGTAGAGGTATTCGTCAACTGCAACTAAAACGGGAAACGATCATCATGAAGCGAATTCTTGTTGCTGTGGTGCTTACACTTTTTTTCCAAAATATTCCCGCAATGCTAAATCTCAAAATGGTACTGTTGACTCCAGATTTATTGAGCTTTATGCCTGATTATTTTTGGCTTATGCAAAATATAAGCTGTACCATTTATGCCGCAGCTTGCATTGTAATGAACAACAGTGTCAAGCGGCATTTGAAATCTATCTGCTTGCTTTCAAAATTCAGTACAATAATGCCGACTCAGATTTATCGATAATGTACACATTTATCACTCATCCAGCCTGTTATTAACGTTCATTGCTATCAGCAAGACAAGTATTTACGTTAACTTTTTTTAAATAAAAACTTCAAAAGAAAAAATACTTTCTTTATCTAAAGGTCACATTTATATTACTGTTACCATGATACATTACAATAATATTATTAAAAAATGTGGCTTGAAGATTATAAGAAATGAAAATCAGTTTTAAAAGTTTTTAGTACATGTTATACTTTAATATTTTAACTTTTTAAATCATAGCGTTGCAGATTATTCATATTCACCAGCGATATACATTTTCAAAATTGAATGAATAATATAGAAAACTAATATTATATCATGTTTCTTTATGTAATGCAGTCAGTATTGTTCTGGCAAACTAAAATCTATTTTTTTCTAACATTACTGTTTTAATTCCTAAATTTTCTAAGCAACTTTTATTATGGATTAAGAATATGGTTATGGATAATTTCTCAAAAATGCACATTTAATATAAGAAAAATTTTAAAGTATGAAAAAGTTCAGTTATTGTTATAATACATGAAAATTTTGAAACTGAAATTCAAAGAAATGAATTTGATAATTCTGATCATTAAATATTCAAAGTTTTATTTCAACTCATGAATACTTTAAAACACTTTTATGAATGATGTTTCAAAATTTATCAATATTATTTAATTATTATTTTCATCAAAATTATGACTTATTTAATAAAGAAATAGAATTAAGAATTGCAAATGGCTCAAGGATAAAAAATCTTGTCATATAATTAATTAAGCTAAATTATTCAGAACATAGGCATAAAGAAAAATTGCATTTTGATGAACAGTTGCATTGCGCTAATTATTTTTTCATCAGATTATAAATATCAATTATCATTATGCTATGTGTTGTGTTACCACTATTGAGATTATCAGTTATGTGAACAATCGTTTATTCGACACTCGTGCAACAGCAATAATTAACGCAACGCTGACTGCAGCGCGCACACACGTGACATATACTGAAGTACTGTTGTCTGTATTGTATAAATGTAAGATGGTTCTGCTAACTGCTTTCGAATTTATGCGATTTAATGCACAACACCATGATTATCAATAGTTTTATGCGGTCATCACACGTCAGTAATTTTTGTGTCTCACTTTTTACATAAAATCATATTTAAATAAGATATTTTATAGAATTTATTTACTAATTAAAAAAATATAAAATATTCCTCACCAAAAGTTAATCAAGTAATAAGAAATTTTCAACAGAGTCGAAGCGCCGAAGAATAAAAAAATAAGCATAACTAAATGGTATGAATAAAATATTTTTTAATGAATAACAAATAAAATAGAAAAAACTCGAGTGAACTTTTCAAGAAGTATTCAGGGTAGTTTATGAAGCGCAAAATTTTTTTGAATTTTTACTTTTCCTAATAACATTTACTTTTTCTCTTTATTAATTAATTTTATTTACCTTTTTTTCAGCTATACTGTTACTTTTATCAGTGCTTAAAATTTTCCTTCTTCTTTTCCTCTCTCTTAAATCCCCAAAAACTGGAAAATTTTATCTGTTAAAAGGAAATTCTTTTTTTTTAATAAAAAATATCCCAAACAAAACATAAAATGTAAATTAATGATACTTGATACTTATTGTAAATAAAAATTTTTTATTAAAAAAAATTTTACTTAAACTTAAGCATTATATACTGTAAGGAATATTATTTGTACTTGATTACTTCCACAGTAGTAGTTAGTGAAAGGTAAATTAATTTGTTGAATTGTTATTTGTGTTTTATATTTTAATAATTTTATTTGAATTATGATTGCATTTGCGTTTTATTATGATATTATGGGTATTTTATATTAATATTGATTATATTGAATTTATTTTTAAATATTTCAGAAATCAGCTTGGATTCATGGATTATAATCAAATGTTGAACAGTTCGCGGCTGTTGGCTACCAGCTTACAAGATAAAGAAAATGGTCTGAACCACATGATCGCATCGATGAGACGGTTGTACAGCACTGTGGTTGGCTTGAAAGAGTACAAGGATTGCGTTTCCGAGCTTGACTCAGCTTCAGCGGCTAGCAATCGATTCGCTCTTATTGATAATTTGAAACAAGAGAATCGACAGATCCGATTTCTTGAAGAAGACAATCGTCAACTGTTGCAGATGTTGAAGGAGCACCAGGCAGCGTTGGATTTGATAATGCAGCGTTACAGGGAACAAATTAGAGAACTTCGACGCAATAAGGAGGCAGAAACGGCAATTGCTTCACAAATATTTGCTGCTAGACAGTCACGTAATTTGCGTGATTTTGAAAAATTGGTAAATTATTTGGTTGCTTTTGACTCGTGTATTCGGGATGGTGAAAAGGCAAGTGCGGCAGATTTGGAAGAATTAGCACGGCTGCGTTTGGAAAACTCAGTTCTTCGGAAAGTGATTTTTGAAAGTACAGATTTGAAAATTTCTAGTGAAAAGGAAAAATAGTTAGTTAGTTAGTTGTACTACAAAATTTTCAGTTGATCATGTAACTGTTTTTATTTGTTTGCTGAATGAACTGTAATCATTTGGCCTTTACTGTTTTTCATGTTTTATATTTGTAGTGTTTTTTTAAGTTTCAGCGAATATTATTTTAAGTGAACCTTTCAATGTCCGCTTTGACTGTTGTTATTAAAATCTGAGAAACTGAAATATGACATTTATTAAAATCAAGAGGATTTGTGATGTACAGTTATTTAATATGTAGGTAATAAGAAAATTGCAACTTCAGTTTAATCCAGTTTTGTGAGAAAGATTAATCAACGATATCCAGATATTTTTTTGAACAATTAGTTTAAAAAAATATTTGACATTTTAATGAATTATTAAGAAATACTTCAATTAAGTTTTCAAAAATTTTTTTTGAAATCAACGTCATCCTTACTGTAACACACTTAATTATCAATTACTGTGTAAAGTGATGATTTGTGACGGAAAAGTTTATAGAATATAGAAATAGTTAAAGATAATATAAAAGATGAGTGCTTCACGTTTTTGCAAACACATTTCAACTGGACAAATGCAAAGAATGATGCGCATCCTGTCTCCGGTGAACTATGAACAACGTCGGTCATATGCTGGTCCAGTGTGGTACCCTGATGGTAAATTCTACAAACGGTTTAATAAACTTTATTGGGAATCGGAAACTGTGTCCGACAGTTTTCGTCCTTCAGAGGCGGATCTAGCTCGTGCTCGGTTGTTGGATGATGAACGCCGACCGAACTTGATGCCTGATCTTGTTGAACGTAAGGTGGAAAATATGATTTTGAACTTTGGTCCGCAGCATCCCGCTGCACACGGCGTACTACGTTTGATGCTAGAATTGGACGCGGAGATTATACTGAGGGCAGTACCTCACATTGGTTTGCTACATCGTGCAACGGAAAAGCTGATCGAGTACAAAACGTATACACAAGCATTGCCATATTTTGACCGTCTTGATTATGTTTCAATGATGTGCAATGAGCATGCATTTTCTCTAGCCGTGGAAAAATTGCTTGCTGTTGAAGTGCCTCCACGGGCAAAATGGATTCGAGTCCTTTTTGCAGAGTTGACACGTATTCTTAATCATATTCTCGGTATTACTACGCATGCGTTGGACGTAGGTGCGATGACACCTCTGTTTTGGCTGTTTGAAGAGCGTGAGAAATTAATGGAATTTTATGAACGATCTAGTGGCGCCCGGATGCATGCCAATTACATCCGACCCGGAGGCGTGGCTGTGGATATCCCTCTTGGTTTGCTCGATGATATCCATACGTGGGCAAGTGGATTTTCTGCTCGACTTGACGAAGTGGAGGATGTTTTAACCGAAAGTAGAATGTGGAAACAACGAACGATCGATATAGGTGTCGTGACTGCAGAAGATGCATTGAATTGGGGCTTCAGTGGGGTGATGCTACGCGGCTCGGGAATCAAATGGGATATACGAAAAACTGAGCCATATGAAGTCTACGATCAAATAGAATTTGACGTGCCGATCGGTACTAAAGGCGACTGCTATGATAGATATTTAGTGAGGATGGAGGAGATGAGGCAAAGTTTACGTATAATTGATCAGTGTTTGAATCGCATGCCTGCTGGAGAAGTTAAAGTTGACGATCATAAATTGGTTCCGCCAAAGCGCTCCGAAATGAAGCGCAGCATGGAATCACTGATTCATCATTTCAAATTTTTTACCGAAGGATATTCAGTGCCACCTGGTTGTACATATGTACCAACAGAAGCTCCTAAAGGGGAATTCGGTGTTTATCTGGTCTCGGATGGGTCGAGTAAACCGTATCGGTGCTATATTCGAGCTCCCGGTTTTGCTCATCTTTCTATGATCGAGCCGATATCTAAATATCATTTTATCGCCGATTTGGTGGCAATTATTGGAACTTTAGATGTGGTTTTCGGTGAAGTGGATCGCTAATGTGTTCTTTTGTACACTGCTTTAGGCAGTGGACTTTGAATAATTTGCATTAGTTTACTTTGAATAATTTGTAATATGTTTTGCATTTAAACTGTGAAAGCTGTGAATTAAAAATATTTGTGAATGCATTTGTAGGCGTGCTCTGTGTACAAGAATGAATATATTTGAAAAGATTAGGATTTATATATATCCGTTGGGTCAATGGCCTGACCTCGTGCTCTAAATACGTAAATTTGGTTAATCATGCAGAAAACGGTGTGTACCGTGGCCGTATGTCACTACATGTACTGCCCACCTCGTGTCAACGATATTAGGAAAAACGATTTGGGATTCGAATGACACGACCAAAAAGTGTTCTCTTAGGCGGGGAATTTTTTGATTCTAGCGATTCAGACATTGTCTGGGAACTGTCGTTCACAGGTAGATTTGCTCACAGTCGGTCCATTTTGGTTCAAAGTGAAGAATTTTGCGTTTCTTTCTATGATGTGATAAGGTCAATCATACGGTGGCGTTAAGGGATTTTTTCAGTGCTCCTTTCCGAATGAACACGTACGTGATGTTCATCAAATATTTATTTGTTTGAATCAAATATTTAAATGGCGTTTGCTCACCGTGGAGGCTTGTAGCGGTGGGCATCATTTTCTGTACAACATTTCGGATGTTGGATATGAGATCGAAACAGTTGCCTTTCGTGTTGACGAGGTCATGAATTCTCCAGTTCTTGAAGCAGTAGTAATGTTTGTTTGCATGCAAAATCTCAGTTTGAAAGGATCTCATTGCAAAGACTACGCAGAAAATCAAAAATTGTATCTTGGTTTCATGTATGTATCTCAAAAATCAGTTTGGTTCCCCAAATGTACGCGTTAAAAAATAAAGAATGATTTTGCTGTATTTGTTGAACTACTGCTATCTCATTTCATTAAACTTCAATTAGTTTACAATAATAATGAAATATAGAAAAAAAATTTTAATAGTATTACAAATACCTGTCAAATAGGAAAATAAACATTTAAAGAATACGAATGAGAAAACAACCGTATTTGATAAAAGTGACATCAAGTGGACGAATGTTACGTAACCAAAAAATTTGGACCAATGAAATAAAAAATATTGTAGCTAATCAAAACAGAATAATTTGAGTCAATGAAAAGTTAGATAAGAGAGCCAATCTTATGACGCCATTAGTATACAATGAGAAGCTATACCATTATCATCCAATGAAAATAGGATTTTCAAAAACCAATAGGAAAACATGCAGCCAAAATCCTGACCGCATAAACCAAACCCATCTTTACTTTCTGTAAGTTATCTAAAACCTCTAAACACAAAATTACAAAAAAATATAGAACTGCAAAAGAATTGTAATCACAACAAATAAATAAAACGGCTATTTTTCCAGACATTACTTTTGCTATTTACAGTATGACTAAATTCAAATTTTGAACCTGTTTATTTCAGTGTGTGCAGTGTTTTCCCGCAGTTGTGTTAAAAACAAATTCCAATGTTTATAAAACAGGTGTGTTATTGTTTTGCTATTACATATTATAACTTACAAACAATAATATTCATATTTTTGTTAATTACTTTTGCATAAATTATTTTTTTCTCCTTTCTTTTTCCCTTACGAATTATTTACGCTTCCTTACTCTATGAAGCATAATAGCTCAGCTTTATATTGAAATATAAATTATTCACTGTGTATGATTAATTCAATTGTAACACAGTTTTAAAATACATCAATCGAACATATATGTGCACATTTATCATTAATAATATTTTAGATTGTTTTACAAGGATTTCGTAGTTATCGTGACCAGACAATAGTAGAGCCTTTCAGTTCCAAGCACAACGTTATAGGTATAAATGAAATGTGAATGTTATATTTTAATTGACACATGCATTTTAAGTTGGCCGAAATGGATCTGGAAAAAGCAACTTTTTTTACGGTAAACTTTTACAGTATATTATATATTTAACTGAAGCTTACGTTTTGTCATTTTATAGCCATTCAATTCGTACTTTCCGACGAATTTTCTCACTTACGTGTGGAACAACGCCAGTCACTTTTACACGAAGGCACAGGTCCTCGAGTTTTACAAGCGTTTGTTGAAATTGTCTTTGACAATTCAGATAGTAGACTTCCCGTAAGCATTGATTTCTTTATTTTTAAATAAAATGCACATATTCAATTATTAAATAAATTTAAAAAGTTTTAATTAGAATGTAAACATGTTAAGCATAAGCAACTGAAGGGATATTTTTTTGAAGAACCGTTATAATTTAGTTGAAAGGAACAAAATACATTGATTTTTGTGTTAACTGTTTATATGGACATTTAAGTTTGAAAAAGATGAAGTTCGATTGCGACGCCTTATTGGTCCAAAAAAAGATCAGTATTTTCTCGAAGGGAAAATGATACCCAAACAAGAAGTGCAAAGTTTGCTAGAAAGTGCTGGTTTTTCAAAAAGCAATCCTTATTATATCGTAAAACAAGGAAAAGTATGAATCTTCTTAGTTTTGTCATAAACTTGTTACTTCAGACAGCACAAAAAATAAAAAATTAAAATTTATATATTTACAGATCAATGAATTGGCAACTGCTCCTGATTCATACAGACTAAAATTATTAAGAGAAGTGGCAGGTACGCGAGTTTACGACGAACGCAAAGAAGAAAGCAATGTATTGTTACGGGACAGCAGTAACTTGTGATGTCAGGTTTATATATTATTGTTGAACTGCAAAATTATTTTCATAGAAGCTAGAGTTGAAAAAATTATCGAAGTACTGAAATATATAGAAGAACGTTTGAAAACACTGGAAGAAGAAACTCAAGAGCTAAAGGAGTATCAAAAGTTAGACAGAATGAGAAGGTAGGAATAGTTTTTATATTATTCACATTAATGGTGGTATTTTTCTCAAGTGCATTGAAAGAATTCTCAAAGATTTTCTTTTCTTTTGCATATATTCAACGTTAAAGTATTTTTTCAATTTCCATTACATTTTATTATGCATTCGAAGAACCGATTGCTGGTTTTGCATAATTTACTTATATTAACATTTTAATTTCCAGATTTAATGAAAATAATTATTTCGAATTATGTGTGGTGTACTGTCATGTGTTAAGTAAAAGCAGGTTAGAATAGTACAGTCGAGTCCGATAACGTCATCACGAGAAATTTCAAATATATGTGTTATAAGTGTGAGCAATAAATATTCACGGAGCAGGTGGAAAAATAATTTTCTCATGCCAAAAGATGAGCACTGCATTTGTAAATGCGCTTTGCACATCAAACGATTAGACAAAATGAGTAAGATAATACATGGACCTGTTTCGCAATCTCATTGGTCAATTCCATCTTCTAATCTGATCTTTTTTCTTTTCTTTTCTTTTACTAGTCTTTTGCTGTCTAACCAAATGTTCGCATTAACCGGAAGGCTGCTGCAATTGCAATTTTGACTTATTTAGATAATTATATTTTAGTTGTTAAAAAATAATTTTTTATTTAAGAATTTTATTTTCAAACATATTGGATTAATGTTTTTTTCAGAGCATTAGAATTTACAATTTTTGATCATGAGTTGGCAGATATTCGACGAAAATTGGATCTTGTAAGTTAATTAAAATTACAGGACTGTAATGTAAATAATGCAAGAGAAGATTTATTTTAGCTTGCTGAAAAACGTGAAAATTACAACGAAGGTAGTAATCAACTTCATGATACTTTGCAGCAGGCAACTGATCAAATCTATGTATGCGAATTTTTTTTCTTAATAATGAATGTTATTTAATAAACATTGCGTGACTGTTAATATTTATTAAAGTTTTGCACGTTAATGAATTAGTTAATGGAACTGAAATTTTATTATCAGGTGGAATATGGACAGAATGTTTTATTTTTGATTATTCAATGATGAAGCAATACTTTTATTTTTGAAGAATATACAGAAACAACTGCGTGAACTGGAACGTCAATGGAGTGGTTTTGAAGAAGAACGATTGCAGATGATTTCTGAACAGTCTGAACGTTTTAAAGAGAAGACAAAATTAGAATTAGCCATTAGAGATTTGAAAGAGGAAGTAGAAGGCGAGCGTTCTAATCGAGTATAATTATTGCATAATTTCAATGTACAGTATTTGTAATTTCAATCATTTTTTATTGAAAAAAATATAGCGTAAAGCGGAAAATGAGTTGGATCGACTGAAGGCAGAAATTGCCGAAAAACAAGCCAACTTGGATCAAGTGCAGCCAAGATTCAATGAATTAATAAAACAAGAACAACAAGTTAATACAGAGTGAGCAGTTTCATTTAATTGAAATCGATTTGTCGCATATTAATGCGATATCTGTAGTTTATGAGGAAAAAATATTAATTTTTTTTTAATGAAGAAAAAATATTTTAGACTGGCAATTGCTGAGCAACGTCAGAGAGAACTGTACAGCAAACAAGGATGGACTGAACAATTTCGTTCTGTTGAGGAACGTGATCAGTGGATCAAAAGAAATCTTGCAAAAATTACTCGTCAAATAAGCGACAAACGAGATCAGGTATGTTTTTTTCTAAAGGCAATTTCCTTATAATTCAAATAACGCTAGTTGTATATTATTTAACTGAGTAGATTGTTCGATTGAAATCTGAGTTGGAACAAGAATTAACACGCCTGGACAATGTAGAAGTTCGCCTTGTTGTAAGATTATTTCATTTTTCAATTTATCATATACGGTTCTTCAATAAGCAGAGCTGAGAATTGTAGCTTAAAAGTATGATTTTTTCATAGGAATCTACCCAAGAATTGGAACAACAACGAGAAAGCATTGAGCGTAACAAGCGTCATCAGAATGAACTTAAGCATAATCGTGATGCCTTACAAAACGAAAGGCAGTATGTATATTTTTTTCAAACGATTTCTTGTGGATACATTCAAAATTGAGAAATAAAATAACTTCTTTAGAGAATTGTGGAGAACTGAATCTGGTTTGTCACAATCACTTCAAGCATGCAAAGAGGAAATAAATCATATGGATATGATTTTGCGATCAATAGTTCCAAAGGTGAGAAAATGTTATCTTGCGCAGTTACAATTATAACCCGAAGAAACAAAGAATTTTATTACAATATATTAATTTGTGAATAATATTTTTTTGTTACTTTATGAATAATAATATACGATTAATAGTTCAGCAATGAAGACAATTAAAATTTCTGAATGCTACGATTGTTTGTCATTAATCTACATTTCAAATAGTTAAGAAAATGTATAGTGATTTTAAAAAATTACTATTATATGCTAATTGAATTTTTAAAATAATTGATTTTGAGAAAGTATTTATTGCGCTTCAGGCAATTATTTACGGTATGGACAGTGTGAAAAAGGTGATTGAATCTTTACGATCACGTCATGCACAATCGAATCTCGTCGACGGCTATTATGGAATGTTGATTGAAAATTTTCAAACTGACAAACGATTTTATACTGCAGTTGAGATGACTGCTGGAAACAAGTAAGCAATGTGGAAATTGAAATTTGAACTGTTATTTTAGTGCATCCTAACGAAATGGAAATATTGTTTTCCTTGCATTTTTAGATTATTTTATCACATTGTTGAAAACGATCGAATTGGTACAAAAATTTTGGAAGAGATCAATCGTCAGCGGTTGCCCGGTGAAGTGAACTTTTTTCCACTGAATCGAATTCAATATCGACAGCATGAATATCCACAAAATCAAGTATTTTTCAATGAGCATATGAAAAAAATTTAAAGCAAAATTAATCACATTACTGTTTGAAAATTTTTAGTACGTATTGCCGATGATTAACCAGCTTCAATTTGAAGAGCGCTTTCTTCCAGTGATGCAGCATTGTTTTGGGAAAACGTTGATTTGTCGCAATATGGACGTAGCAACACAAATGGCTCGCTCTGAGCGTATGGACTGCATCACTTTGGAAGGTAAAGGATTTTTTCTCATGTACAGACAAAGTAGTCAAACAAAGATGTTAATTCATCTGAAGGTGACAGAGTTAGCAGCCGTGGTGCTTTAACTGGAGGTTTCTGTGATGTAAGGCGATCTCGTTTACAACTTCAGTCGCAAAGGTGGAATTTGAAACAGCAAGCTGAGGAACTTGAAGCTCAGCTGCATAGCCAACGAGAACAGCTGACCATTATTGAAGGAAAAATCAACGGCGTATCATCTGAAATGCAAAAATTAGAAACAAAAACTGGAAAAATGATGTGAGAATAATGAAATTTTTTTCTTTAATTTATGCATAATTAATTGGAAATATTCGATTTAATAATAGAGATGTGTATGAAAAATTGCAACAGGATGGTCGTTTGCTTCGTGAAGAGCGCCAGATGCTTCAGCAATCTAAGCATCCAAAGGTAATGGAATTTGTTCAGAATAGTATTTAATATAGGAGCAGAAAGAAAACTGGAAATTTTCACTTTTGTAGGAACGGCAGCTTAGTTCTTTAGAAAGCACTCTGCAGCAGTTGGAAGCACAGAAAGAAAGTTTGAACCGAGATTTGGGTTCAGAGATGCTTTCACAATTGACCGCAGATGAGCAGTCTAGTTTGGAAGAATTGAACCGTCGCATATTGACTCTCAAAGAATCAGCTAAGGTGCTTTTCAACGAACGATCTGAGGTGATTTTCAGTTTTGATTAATAAGAGAATAATATTATTAATTGAAGTTTGCATTTTTATTTAAGCTAGAAACAGAAAAGAATCGACTTGAGAATCAATTGCAAAAAAATTTACTTCGAAAGAAAGAAGAGTTGCAATTGGTAAGAGATGCAGATGGCACTTTGCTTTCAGTTTTGTTTCATCATTTACCATTGCTCATAATTTTATAGAGGCTACAAGAAATCTCCATGGCTGACCGGACGCAATCGCTTGACTCGCATCAGTCAGAATTGTTGATCGTCACTCAGCGAATAACGGAAATTAGTCGTCGAATGGGAGGTATATTTTATTGAATAGAATTATTTTCATACTTCATACTTTGATTTATAACATGCATTTCAACAATACATATGTATTTAATTGTGCTGAAATGATTTTAGGAATTATTTTATTTTAGGAATTTTATTCGGTTGAAATTAAATTTGTTTTTTCTTGCTATAGAATTAGAACATCAGTTGGAGGAATATTATATAGGAAAGAAGAAGTTGAATCAGCAGTTAGAAATGTGTCAGAATCAGGAGCGTGAAGTGCAGGCCAAAATTACCGAAGATGCCAAGGAGATGGAAAAGATGGCAAACAAGCAAAGCATGCTACTCAGGAAGGTTTGCTTTATTTGTTGTTTGCACGTGTTAAGCATTTCGATTTCTTGTTGTCGTAGTTATCATTCTGCTTTTATTATGCAATGCAATTTTTAATTATTGTTATACTGCAGAAAGAAGACACGATGAAGAAAATCCGCGAACTCGGTTCACTACCTTCAGACGCTTTCGACAAATATCATAATCTTTCTTCCAAACAAGTGATATATCTTTTTAGATATTTTTGTAAATTTCATCTTTTTCATTTATGATTTAATTTCTTTGTTTGTTTATTTTAGCTGTTCAAACAGCTCGAACAGTGCAACAACGAATTGAAAAAATACGAAAATGTTAACAAAAAAGCATTGGATCAGTTTGTCAGCTTTTCAGAGCAAAAGGAGAAGCTGTTGAAGCGCAAAGATGAAGTCGATGGAAATCTTGAGGTTTCCATATTATTAAAACGACAAATACAATTGTTATTGTTATTTATTTAAATGTTTTCTGCAATTTCAGTCAATCATGGATATGATCAGTCAGTTGGATCAAAAAAAATATGACGCTATACAGTTGACGTTTAAGCTGGTTAGTATTGTGTTTTTTATTTATTAAAGCAAAGCAATGCTCATATATCAGATGCACAACAATTGTTAATTTAGGTTTCCAAATATTTTGAAGAAGTCTTTCACGAGCTAGTTCCCACTGGGCGAGGTCATCTTGTCATGAAAACAATGGAGATGAACGGCGACAACGCCGTTGATTTGGCCAGCATACCACAAGTTGAACAATTCACTGGTGTCGGGATCAAGGTAGGCAATTATTATAAACAATAAAGTTGGCACTTTGGAACACAGAGTTGTACTAGACAGATTAACATAACAATTTCAAAGCGCTTTCTTTATTGTAACGTACACATTAGCTAAATAAATATTTCATTCAGTGACATTTAACAATAATATTTGAATAGTAAAACAATGATAAACTTATAACAAAATGCTTTTAAAAAGTATTAAAACATTTTCTGATTCGATCTCTGACGATTCGAAAATTGTCGTCTCTTCGTGAAAATCAAAGTTGTTCATGTCGTCACAATCTTTGATGGTCGGCAAGAATGGAGAAGTGATGCGGCGTTGCAGTATTGCTTGCTGGTTGATGTCATTGAACCATGCGTGAGCTTTGATTTCACGAGCATCACCACCATGACAACCGATTCGTCTTCTGCGATCTGTTTGCAATAATTGTCTGATTAAATTTTTCAACGGTGCAGAGAACTTTCGGCACATTCTGTACTTGCCCTTCAAGATGGTTTGTTGCAATTTGTTCAGCGATGCAGCTTTGAAAGGTGTTCTGCCACTGCACAAATCATACACTAGAATTCCAAACATCCACCAATCGATGCTGGTACCGTATCCTTGATTCTTGATAATTTCCGGTGCCATATATTCCCAGGTTCCGCAAATTGTGTACGTGCGCTTGTTGTTCAATTGTTTTGACATGCCAAAATCTGCCAGTTTACAGTATCCGTGTTGATCTAGGAGAATATTTTCTGGCTTCAGATCTCGATAAATAATATCCAATTGATGCAAGTATTCGAATGCGAGAACAATTTGTATTGCAAAAAATTTGACCACATCTTCACTGAAGCAATTCATTTTTTTCAAATGCGTGAACAGATCGCCGCCTTGGACAAATTCTAGCGTCAAAAATAAATTGGAATTGGACTTGAACGAACCGTAAAAGTCGACAATAAACGGAAACTGTGCCGTCTGCAGAATGCTCTTTTCATTGAACACTTGCTTGAATCCCAAATTGCTCAACATCAAATCTCTCTTTTTTATTATCTTGATGGCACATCGTTTTTTTGTTTCCTTCTCTTCAGCAAGAACAACGGTTCCATATGTGCCTTTTCCAAGAGTTGATATGATTCGAAAGCGTTCATCGATGAACATGGAAGGTGACGGATCATTGTACTCTTGTAAACTGTGGTCGTTGTACTTGGGAAGCATTGGAACTGATGTGGAAGTACTGGCTTCATCGACTTTATTATAATCGCTGCAATTGGGGGTTCATTTTTCACTCACTCCAAAGTCCTATAAATTAGAAATAAAAGGTCAGAAACCGAATCAGATAAAAGTTAGAGACTGAAATATGTAAATATGATTTCAGGTAACATTTATAAATAGGGCATTCATAAATGTACATGAACATTTAGTTCAATTCGATCGTGAAGTATGTGCAAATTAAACCAGAATATTTAACCATGTGTTCGAATATAATTCCTGATCAGCAGAGGGGATGAATCTTTTATTAATACCGAAGAAAGAAATGCGTAAGTCAAACATCCTTGAAACCTTTTGTTAAAAAGAACTTAACGTAACAGGTCAGACAATCCGTATATTATTATATTTATTACTGAATAACATGATTTTTGTTTTAAGAGTCAAATAATCTTTCATCTCTTAAAAATACAAAAACATGGTGGATTGTAATGTGCTTTGCTGTTTCAGGTAGCATTTAGTGGTGCAGATGAAACGAAAGAGATGCAGCAGCTATCAGGGGGTCAAAAGTCTTTGGTTGCATTGGCTTTGATCTTCGCCATTCAGAAGTGTGATCCTGCTCCATTTTATCTCTTTGACGAAATCGATGCTGCCCTAGACGCTCGACATCGCAAATCAGTAGCTGGTATAAAAACATTTGTTTAAATATAATCATGAATGCAATTAATGTGTTGTTCTCACTGTTACAGAAATGATTCACAAATTATCAAGCAGTGCACAGTTTATAACAACAACATTTCGTCGGGAGCTGTTAGAAAGCGCGGATAAATTCTACGGGGTGAAATTCAGGAACAAGGTTAGCCGTTTTACATCTGATCTGAAATTTCTGCTCTTTTACCAGAAATATTTTATTTACATTCAGGTTAGTCACATTGATTGCGTGACGGCAGAAGAAGCAGCAGATTTCGTGGAAGATGATGCTACTCATGGATGACTACTGTTCCTGTGCTTTCCTCTTACACTTAATTTACTTAATTCCTCTTATACTTAATACTGTATCTCTTATACTTACTGTTTAGATAAACATTAGTGTGTAATAATTTGAACATAATGTTTGAATTGCATATACTGCATTTTTAATATTACATGTACATTACAATATTACATTTGCATTAATATTTTACCATGCATACTCCATTCAACGATGCGACATTAAAAGTGCTATCATATAGTTGTTGTTATTGTTTCTTGGCAACAGTTCATTCAATATTGTTGATGGTTATTCTTTATTTTTTTATTTTTGATTTGCATATGTGAGTCAATTTTATTAGAATATTATTGATAGTGGCAAAAAAGAATGATTGTTTAGAATGCGGTTGTTCTGAGTATGGCATCCTGACCGACTGCTTTTTCTGTTTTATTAGAGATTGAAATGGAAAAGGAGTAAGTTGGACAAATTTCTCATTGATGCATTTTCATTTATTTCAGTATATCTAATTCAGAAATGGTCCTATTTGTAGTAAATTTTGAATACTTTCAAAATATGCACTTTTATATATTCAAAGAAAAAGATTGTTTTTGTTTTCTCTTCAAGCGTTATGTTTTTATGATTGAAATATTAATTCATTTGCTTGCAGTGCCCACTAGAACTTCAGGTGTGATGGATATGAATTCAGACAGTTTCCTGATGGCAGCTTTGCGTTGAATGTACAATAAGAATTTTATCACTTTTGTAAGTAACTTTTTTATCATAATTTTGCATCATTTTTGCTTAGTCTGATGCTTGCTTTTATTTTTAGATTGTTTTATCAAATTGCTGAAAACGATGGAATTGTTACAACATTTTTGGAAGAGATCAGTTGTCAGCGGTTGCCTGATGAAGTGAACTTTTTTCCACTGAATCGAATTCAATATTCACAGTATGAATATTTTCACGAAATCGAGTATTTTTGAATGAATATGTGAAATTTTATGCAAAATTGGTAGAACTGTTGAGAATTTTCTAGTGCATATTGCCGATAATATTAACCAGCTTCAATTTGAAGAGCGCTTTATTGTAGCATTGCGGCACTGTTTTCAGACAAGCTTAATTGGTCGCAACATGGATGCACATAGCAACACAAATGTTTCCCTCTGAAAGTATGGACTGAATCACTTTGTAAATTTTTTTCTGAAAAATCTGTATACCGTGTAATATTTTGTTGAGTGAGTTGAAATGTTGAATTTATTTATTTGAAAATGGCATAGTTGATAAGAGTCTTGTGATGTTAGGCGATCTTGGTTGCAGCTTTAATTGCAATGGTGTAAGTTGAAGCATCAGATTGATGAGGAGCTCGAAGTTAAGCTGCAGAGCCAACGCAGGACTATTATTGTAATTACATATTGCATATTGACATCATTTTTTAGAAAGAGGAAAAATGACGCGATGAAGAAACTTGATGAATGCGGTTCACTTCCTTGGGTCGCTATTTGCCAGTATCATTATCATTCTGTTTTGTAGGTAACTTTTGTTTTTATGCATTTTTGTATAATTTACTTTTTATTTATTTTTATATTACTTTGTTTGTTTTTGTTGTTCAAACAACTTGAGCAGTGCAATAACGAATTGAAAAAATACTAAAATGTTAACAAATAAGGCGGCATTGGGTCAGTTTTTGTCAGCTTTTCAGAGCCATGAGAGAGAAGCTGCTGATGCGGAAAGGGAATTCGATGGAAATCGGTGAAGTCCTTCAAGTATAATTGTGATTGTTATTTATTTAAAATTATTCTCCAATTTCAGTTGGTGATTGGTGTGATCAGTCAGTTGGAATAGAAAAATGCGACTTGTTTATACAGTTGACCTTTAAGCTTTATAGTGATGTGTTTGTTAACAAAGTCAGTTGCACAACAAGTGCTTTGCAGAATTTTTTCACGAGCTAATTGCCGTTGGCTGAGGTCATCTTGTTATGAAAACAGCTATCAAGCAGTCGATTTGACCAGCATATTTCAAGCTGAATAATTTGCTTGTTTTGGCATCAAGGTATACAATTATCATATACAATAGCTTTGGTATTTTTTGAACACAGGGTTGTATTAATGAAAGTAATATTTAAATAATCATAAAACGCAAATTCATATTTTTGTTTAAAATTATATACAGTAGAATCTCGTTAGCACGTTCCCACTTGGCACGTTTTCCCGCTTTGTACGCTGGTTTTCTGAATATTTATATAACATGTACTTCTCCGTTATTTCGCTCGGCAATCCCGCTTAGCGCGTTCAGATTTGTAATGATGATTGCACTTTGATGACGTAATTGCTGCACTGATTGTCACACGCTAGGACAATTGGAACGAATGATTTTAACGTATACAACAAAGCCATTGCACGTGACAAGCACAGAGTCGTATTGAGCATGCTTAAGCGTGGGAGGATGCCTCCAGGCCACGTCGATTTACGTTTGTTGTAGTTTGGCAGTATGCATAGTATAAGTGGATGTTTGTGAGTGAAAACGAGGTAAGCTGCATGTGAAATTTTGCCGTTATTATTTGGCGACAGGGCTTTTAAAATGGAGAGAAAAGTACCGCGCCAAATTGCAGAAACTTCTGATCATTTGAACGGTTGATAAAAGCCCTAGCATGAAGCGCATCGACATTGTGCGAATGATGAAAATCCCTTCATCAGTGTTGAGCACGATTCTTGAGAAGCGCAAGACTTTAGAATCTGCTTGCAGAGATGGAAATTTAAGCATCCGCAAGCAAATTTAGGGTAGAAAATTTCCAGAACTACTTTTGATAACTTTTTCACTAAAACAAATTGAATAAAATTTCTGCACGCAGTGTATTAATGGATTCCAATGACTCCATTATGTTTCCCGCTTACTACGTTTTCCCGCTTCGCGCGTCCGTTTTTTCAGGTTCCCAGATAAAAGTACTAACGGGATTCTACTGTATTTTATTTCAATAATAGATAACAACAATATTTGTATAATATATATGACGGTATCAATAGTATTATTATAATGATAAGTTTATAGCAACAAAGTTTCAAAAATCATGGAAAACATTTTCTAATTCGATCTCTGACGATTCGAAAATTGTCGTCTCTTCGTGAAAATCAAAGTTGTTCATGTCGTCACAATCTTTGATGGTCGGCAAGAATGGAGAAGTGATGCGGCGTTGCAGTATTGCTTGCTGGTTGATGTCATTGAACCATGCGTGAGCTTTGATTTCACGAGCATCACCACCATGACAACCGATTCGTCTTCTGCGATCTGTTTGCAATAATTGTCTGATTAAATTTTTCAACGGTGCAGAGAACTTTCGGCACATTCTGTACTTGCCCTTCAAGATGGTTTGTTGCAATTTGTTCAGCGATGCAGCTTTGAAAGGTGTTCTGCCACTGCACAAATCATACACTAGAATTCCAAACATCCACCAATCGATGCTGGTACCGTATCCTTGATTCTTGATAATTTCCGGTGCCATATATTCCCAGGTTCCGCAAATTGTGTACGTGCGCTTGTTGTTCAATTGTTTTGACATGCCAAAATCTGCCAGTTTACAGTATCCGTGTTGATCTAGGAGAATATTTTCTGGCTTCAGATCTCGATAAATAATATCCAATTGATGCAAGTATTCGAATGCGAGAACAATTTGTATTGCAAAAAATTTGACCACATCTTCACTGAAGCAATTCATTTTTTTCAAATGCGTGAACAGATCGCCGCCTTGGACAAATTCTAGCGTCAAAAATAAATTGGAATTGGACTTGAACGAACCGTAAAAGTCGACAATAAACGGAAACTGTGCCGTCTGCAGAATGCTCTTTTCATTGAACACTTGCTTGAATCCCAAATTGCTCAACATCAAATCTCTCTTTTTTATTATCTTGATGGCACATCGTTTTTTTGTTTCCTTCTCTTCAGCAAGAACAACGGTTCCATATGTGCCTTTTCCAAGAGTTGATATGATTCGAAAGCGTTCATCGATGAACATGGAAGGTGACGGATCATTGTACTCTTGTAAACTGTGGTCGTTGTACTTGGGAAGCATTGGAACTGATGTGGAAGTACTGGCTTCATCGACTTTATTATAATCGCTGCAATTGGGGTTCATTTTTTATGCCAATACAATGCAATACAGAGGCGGACCACGGAACAACCGACTGCGATCAATGACAAATTAGAGAATGAAGTAAGCGAATGCAGTTTTTGTTTGTATTTGAAAATGGGGCACTCACAAGTGTACCTGATTATATTTTGTTACATTTCATTATATTTAAATATTTAATATATTTTGTTACATTAAATTTATATTGTATATTTAAAAATAAATGGATAATTTTTTATTGGAATAAATATAATTCCAAATAATTTTTGAATTTTTTATTTATAGCGGAGGAGGAAATATAATAGATGTAAATTTTGAAAAAACTGTAAAAGTGTTTTTTAATAATAATGAAAGCTAGTAGTAATTGTTTAATAAAATTTGTAATTTAATTACATCTTTTCTTTGTGAAAACTATGAGGTAATGTTTTATTTGAAAGATATAAAAGGACGATATACTGTAATTTGTTGTTGCGTTGCAGATAATATTTACTGGTGCTGTTATACTGAGATACCGGAATTGTCTGGCTGAAAATAGTCTTTAGCTACATGGGTATTGATTTTTGCAGTTCAAATGTGTGAACCTGTTCTATTTGCTCTTTAAAGTGATATCGACGTACGACATTGTAAATCTGTATCTTTTAGAATGTGCGGATAAATTTTGTGCACTCTTCTTTTGATATGATGATTTTTAACTTTCATTCCAATAATGCATACTGTTTGCTTCATTTATATTTGAGTTAGTCACGTTGAATGCGTGCCAGCAGAAGTAGCAGAGAATTTTGTTTAAGATGATTAATTGTTAAGATTTTTCTTTTCTTTATTAGTGATAATCTTGTGAAAGTGTAGGAAAACACTCATGCCGGTTCATTTATATCATTGTAATGTATCAATTGAATATTCTGCATTTTATTTAATATTTCATCATGCATATTCCATTCTGCGATGCTACATTAAAAGTGCTATCATATAGTTGTTGTTATTGTTTCTTGGCAATAGTTCATTCAATATTGTTGATGATTATTCTTTACTTTTTGATTTTTGATTTGCATCTATATTTCAATTTTATCAAAATGTCATTGATAGAAAAAATGTATAGCTGTTCTCAGTGCGATTGCTCTGAATTTGACATTGTTGATGGTTACTACTTTTGTGTCTCTTGTGGTGCTCAGTCGCAGGTATTACGATGCCACGCGTGGTTGTTGTTATTACTGTTATTTTGTGTTCGTTTTTTAGTATTCTGAGCAACATATGAATAATGAAGATGAAGATGCAAGCTTGTTTATGGATGTTTCCTCATCTGATTCGAAGTCTAAAGTTGAAGATCATGTTAAATTTACCCCTGAGCAGTTGATGCTTAATGCCTATACAAAAGTCATGCAGTTACAAGCGGACGCTTTGATTGCATGTGGTTTTCCTGAAAGTGTGAAAGTAGAATTTAACAAGCCATTCATTTGAAATATTGCTAATTTGCATACTTTAATTTTTGCGTAAGATAATGTTTTTGTTTAAGACTGCAATATGTATACTTTGGTTTGACTACGTTAAAGATGCTTTGTTAGTCAAGCGTGCGAGTTCTATTTTGTTGGATATTGAAAGGGCAGAGGAGTAAGTCTGATAAATTTTATATTTATGCATTACTATTTGCTTCTCTAGAAGTAATTTATTTAGTGCTAAGATGATCTTTTTAGATGTAAATTTGTAATGGTATCTAAATGTGCTGTTTCAACTTTTAAGTGTTTTGAGATGAATTTAATTTTTGATCTTGATCTGTATTTGAGATTGCAATGTAAGTTTGTCTATTTGTGATTTTGGTTGGAACTTCAGATTTGATGAAGATAATCAAGAGCAGTTGTCTGATTGCGGCTCGACTTCTAAAGTACGATAAGAATCTTATTATTTTTGCTTGGATTATTTTTTTAATTTGTTTTTTTTTTGCCTGTACCTTTGGGTTTTGTCTTTAATTATAATAAGTGTTGCTTATTGATTTTTGTAAAATAATGTTTTATGTCATGTATTTTTTTGTTATCCAGCTTTGTTTTATTTTTTTATGTTCATAAATTTTTGAAATCATTGTAGTTTTGTTTTGATTTTTGAAATTTCTGTATTTGAGAATTGTCATATTTGTTTGCAGAACAAGTTGGCGTTGGTTAATCCTCAGGTTACGTTGTCCATATGCTACTTTGCTTGCATGAAGTGTTCGTGCACAGTACTTTTATCTGATATATATCGGTATTGTAATTTTAATAGTATTTGCCATTTTAATAGTGCATTTTAATAGTTGATATGTCTGTGATTGAAAATTTTCTAGTCTTTTGAAAATGGGGCATTTACCGTATTTTGCAAATGATCCGCTATTTTGTAACAACGATGATCCGAGCTTGGCGAAATTCTATTCGGTTAGTGTGTTATTTATTATCTCAAGACTATTTTGAATTTGAAGGTCGTATATTGAAATTAGTTGCTTACTTAAATGTTGAAACATTAATGTTTTATTTTTGAAAATCTTTATTTTTATGATTTTTATTATAATCATTTAAAAAATTGTTTTTTAGGGTTCAAGCTTGTTTTCCTTGTCTCATTTGTATTGGATGTTCGGTCGCTTGGCAGAGTTGATGTCTTTTGAGGATTTTGTTAGCATTAAACCGGTGTTTGTGTTGACACGCTTTTGGGTTGATCTCAATCTTCCGAGTTATTTTTATTTTTCTAATTTTCATAAATATATGTGTTGAAAGGAAAGTAATTTCTTTTTAGGTGAACTTTTTAAGGCTGCTGTGTTTGTGCTTCGTCAGATATCATTTGATACTGATACTCAGTGGTCAAATTTTTGTCCCAAATTTCGATCAGATCGGCCAAAAATTCCTTTAGAAACTCAAGTGATGGCAGTTTTGATTGTCGTCTTGAAGTTGTTGTTTGGTTTGAATGATCAGCATGAGTTGTATGGTTTTGTTAATTTATACATTGAAGAGTTTAAATTTTTGACGCTAACTAACATGATTTTAAGCAGCTTAGCCGATGATAACGAAGTGGAAGGTGGAAATTTTTCGCTTTTGCAATGGCTGCTTCATAATGAATTGAAAACAGCCATCTTAAAAGGGCAGCCCGTAGAAGAGGTGCTTGGGTAGGTTAGGAAATATTTTTGGTAATTTTCATTATCTCGTAATCATCAAGCATTTATATTGTTGAAGTTTGTTGATTCTTCAAAAAATATGAAATGATGATGTGGTGTTTATGATTGTATTTATTAATTCCTTTTTAATTAATTTTTTATTTTTATGAAGAAAATTTTGTGATTAATATTTTAATATATAAATATATATGTAGTGGTATCAATTTTGTACAATTATATAAGGTGCTGTTGTCAATTTAGTGAATTTTTAAATGTTTTTAGTTTGCGGTGGTCTGATGCTAGCCGTAAAGTTACGAATATTTTGGAAAAACTGAGGCGTCCAAGTGCTGTGCAGAGAACGGAAAATTTTTTCAATCCAGTGTTATGTCCAATTTTTCGGGAAGTATCAGCTACTGCGGACGAACTGCTAGTATCTTTGCCTCCGGTATGCTTCTTAATGAAGACACTACCGTTGTACTTGGCTGAATCAGTTTCTAAGAGTAGGACGCCATTGGACAGTAGTAATGTCGTATTATTTGGAATTGATTTTTCGAAAAAGAAAACTGCATTTTCATCTGCCACTTGGACATCTCGTTCTGACTTTCCATTTTGGAATGAATCATACTGTCGATATCCTCAAATTCCAGCAACTCACAGAGATTCGTCAGCATTTGCATTTAATCAGATGTGTTTTCGTCTATTTTCTTCCACTTTTTATCGCTTGTTAGCATTGTGCTGTAGTTACATCAACGAAAGGGATAAAGTATTGTTTAAGGCTGTGCAAATGATTGAGAAATGTCTTTTCCAAGATATGAAACATGTTTCTTCTAAATGGCAATTGCAGTGAAATGAATTACGCATTTGCATTGTGCGATGAATAGAAATTCATTCTGATTTGAAAATATTGCATTGCATAGGGTTGCATTACAGCTCTGATAATTAATATAATTGCAACAATTATGGAAATAAAGAGAATGGACATTAAGATCATTTTTTGTTTTTTACAAAAAGTTCTTTTCTTATTTGCCGTTTTGTTATTGTAGGTTTTGTGAATTTATTGAGAAAGATATTTATTTTCAGAAGAATGTAATTGTTCATTTAATTATTTAGAATTTTTGCCGTTTTGTTATTAAGCTTTACTTCTTTTGATAAAATTGTATGTGTTTTTATTTTATTTTAAAATTAAAACTAAACAAAGCAATTCGAGCAACATTTAATTGAATTACTTGTAATTGTTTATTGCTATTATAAAAAGAATCTTACTGGCAAGTAATGGTCTTTAGCTGTTGCAAGTTTACTCTTTATATCATGAATGTTTGTATGCAATTTGATCTGAACTTTAGGCTTATGTGCAAATGATGCTATTTTTTTCTGAATTATTTAAAACGTCTCTCCTTTACATTTAGAATGTATTTGAAATTCACTTATCGCTATCAAACTATTTCAGTTTAAGGATTGTTGTTTTTCAACTGCTTTTACATGTTTTAATAATTAATAAAATTTTGTTTGAATTTATTTCACCACTAATTTTTTTACTTTTTATTCCAGATAATAAAAATTGTTTTGTGAAATAAGTGAGCAATTAAATTTAAAAAGATGTTAGTACTGAGTATGTTGACAATTTGAAGTTTCTGAAATATATTAATTATTTAATACTATTAATTGTACTGTCGTAATTGAAGTGTGCTGTTGTTATTAATAGTAACTTTCAAAATTGTTATTAAAATAAGTTTAAATATATTGAAGAAATTATTTCTGAGTTAATTTTAAATAAATATGATGAATGTCAAATTAAATTGCTTCATAATATTTGTTTGACAATCTTCCTTTATTAATATCACTTTGGTGAAATTTTTATTTCTACTAGATTCCTGCCAAATAGAATTTTCAGTAAAATGCGGATAAATAAAATTTTATTTCTTTTTCTTTTCTGGAGTGAGTTTCATGAAAGTTTTAGCAATAAAACAAACTATGAAATTGAATTGGAAATGTTTTATTTCGTACTCCAAGACTGGTTCAATGCAGCATATAAAAAAGATCGTCATTATTATTATCTGATTCTGGAACTTCTTTCAACTATTCAAATGTCCCCTTATTTAGCATCATCAGAAGTTGTCTTCGAAAGGTCGAATTGCACGAAAAATATGCGGGTAACAACTTTTATTTGAAATGATTTCAAAATATCCAGGTATCAAAAATAAAAAACGAATGCATGAACGAATAAAAATAAAAATTATAAAATAATTAAAACATTTTTAGCTAACAATTCCACAGGTGAGAAAAGAAAATGGATGTTGGGGCATTGATTCGAATAAATCACACAATATTGTGAAATGTACAGTACTTCATACTAGTTTTCTTGCTCCTCTCAGTAGTATCAATGAAGCGTCGTTGCAATGTTTCAGCGGCGATTCTTCCGCTTTATATGAATTAGAGTCAATGGATTTTCAGCAGATTCTTTTCGAGTGAATATTTATTGCCTGAATACAATAATGATCCTGTTTTGTTATTTGAATTTTGAGAAATGAAAAATACCTTGCATTATTATCAATTTATAAATAAAAATTACTGTTTGAATTAAAATTTTTTGAAATAGTATTTTCTGTCACGTTCTGCAGCAATGGACTAGCACAAGATGAGAAGTAAATATTTTTTGTTCATGATTGCAGTTAATACAATTTCTCATTTATTTATCTCATTATTTAGCAACCTTCATTTAACATTGAAAAAAAATAATCGCAAATAAATAAAGAAATATGAACGTAGACTAAATTTTTATGTGTCAAAAGAAAGTTTTAATTAACATGAAATTTAGTTAAAATTGATGCCTGTTGCATTGTGAATTTGTCTCTGTTTGCTAAACTGCTAAACGTTGTCAACTTCTATTTTAGATAAAACCCATCACTGAACCAAGTGCTCAGTATGATTTTTATGCATTTTTTAAATTAAAAATATTTCTTGAGGAAAATTTTCCATATCTGTGATAATGAACTTGCAGTAGTATATAAGTGTATCAGCATTTGCGATTGATTTTTTGAGCATATTTGAATATTTTTATTAAAATCAGTGAAAATAAACATTTGGAATTTTAAATCAATGTATGAAATAAATTTTTAAAAATGGCTACATTTTTGAAATTCAAGGTTATTTTGAAATAAGAGCCAGATATCATTTCAGACGTTTGCATATTATCATTACAGTTTTTTTGCACAATTCAAAATTATAGTTTTCTTGATATTAATGAATTTTGTGTCCTTAATAAAAATTTCAACTTTGGCAAGTTAATCGAAAACAGATTGCAGCAGGTCACGCTACGCTTCGATTAATTGTGCGATTTTCAAGTTTGCATTATTTACAATGCGCTTTTGGATAAAGGAACTTTTCGTACAAAAAGAAAATTTGTGTTTAGCAGAGCTTGATATTTTTGTTAACTGAGCTCAATTGAATGTTATTACGTATGTGAATATTTCTGCCATTGCAAATTTATCGTCATAACAGAAAGTTCACGCTAACTAAGTTTATGTTAGCCAGATTCCATTGTATTTAATTTAAAAGTTTATCAAAATAGTCAGTTTTATGCAATTGTTTAAGCGTTGATGTTATTCACCTTGTCTTTATATATATATATAAAGACAAAGTTAAGTTTTGCAAATTATTTATTACATTGCATGTTTTATAATTATTATATGAAATTATTTTACTTGAATGTAAAGAATAGTTTTGTGAATTGCTTTAAATTTATTATATATATATATATATATATATATATATATATATATATATATATATAAACTCTTAAATAAAGTAGAACTCGGTTATAATGATTTCTCAGCTATTGCAATAGAAATAAACTTAACCATAAATCTATCAATAAACAAATTATATGTATGCAACTCGGTTATAACGATACTCGATTATAACGATCAAAATTTCTGTTCCGCAAGCCCATTGTTAAAACCGAGTTCCACTGTATTTACTAATGTTTTTTCTAATTTTAAATTGTTTTGTTAAGTTTTGCAAATTATTTATTACATTGCATGTTTCATAATTATTATATGAAATTATTTTACTTGAATGTAAAGAATAGTTTTGTGAATTGCTTTAAATTTATTAAGCAATTAAAACGCAATAGCCAATGCTTAAACAATTAGCTTAATAAGGTGCAATTTATATTGTACTATTTGAAGTAGACAATTTAAATAGCCATTTACATCATTAATTTTGTAGCGCTAACGTACTTTGCATTTTGACATTTGACAGTGATTCTTCAGTTTAATTACCGAAATTTAATGGCCCGATGAGTAAATTCTAAAAAATTTATAAATAATTACGTTCTTTTTTGCTTTTGTTAAAAAATATATTTGTGCAAATATCTACTTGGCATTTAAACTTTTCAGTGTTAGCATTTCGTACTGCATTAAATGAAACTTTGAACAAAAATAAAGTCATGATTTATGATCATTTGATAAGTATTGCAAGCAGTGCAATACAAAAAATAAACAGCATAGATAAATTATGCAAGAAGTTAACTTTGAGATATTTTTACAATGTTGCATTACAAATACAAAGTACACGGAAGTTAAGTAAACAAAAAATCCTGTGTTATACTGCCATGTTTACTTATGTTATCATCAAGCCACAATGCTGTATATAAATTTAGTATAGATTTAGTTTAAACATGCTGATAAATTATACTTCTTTACTAGCTGTTGATAATTTATTCGAGCTAATGTAAATTATTATTTATCTAGCTAGCTAACTTTATCATATATTTATACAAAACGTCTGCTATTGTTTGAAAATAATTTTAGAAACTAAGTTTATTATTATTGTTTTTTGTTTAAATTTTACAGTTACGTATTCATAAAAAAATTAAACCAGTTTTTAATTATTCGCTTTATTTTTATTAAATCATTTGATGTTATTTGCATTAAAAGCAAAGCAAAGCCTTTTCTTATGAATGTTTTAAACTGTAATTCTGATACAAGTTGCACAGTTTAAAATTTCTTTTAAATAACAAAGAATTAGTAAATCAAATAAATGAAAGTAGGACATTTTGAAATAGAAGTTTTAATTTTTCAATGTCTAAAAATGTCTGATAATCAGCAAAGTACTATTAATTAAGAAAAGTTACAAAGCTTGAAGAAAATATGCAACAATTTTGCTTTTCTATTCAAATTAATGTAACCAGTATTTAAATGAATTAGGTATAAATTTTTAATTTTGATGAGTAATTAATGTTCAATCCATTTGATTACTTATTCTGCATTATACACGTAGGTATTTCTTCTTGGAAATTGTATCGCTATGGATGTTTGAGATTCTTCTTCTGTATTTAACAGTACAGTTTGACTGGCAGCATTGGCTGTTTTAACGCGACGCTCCCAACACTCTTCCAACAGTCTTCTCTGACTTCTGTTAAGCATTCTGAAGAGAAATCGACTTTCGAAAGACATCCTATCGCCAATATGTTTCAGACGCGTCATAACATCTTCATCAGATTCTATATTCATTAAACTTTTGTTGGGATCAGTTTGCTTCTTTTGATATTCTAATTCATTATTTCTTTTTACATTTTCAAATAACTGTTCTATTTTACTCTGCACGAGATTTATCGTCATTGAAACAGTAGCTAAACCCATCAAAACTGGAACAATGCACATAGCCATGCTAATGCGATATTTGGGCACAATATCACCTGAAAAGAAAATTGATCAAATAATGTGATAAAATTTAATAACACTTTTGAATATATTACCAAATCCAATTGTAGTGAAACTGATGAAGAAAAAGTAAAAACTTTCAAAATAAGTCAACTCATCTTCCCAAATGAGAAACATCGACGCAGAGATGCACAACAAAAAGATTACCATGAATAATGCAACAGAAATAGGCAGATCGCCAAATTCAAGCCAACCTATATTCAGCATATTTTTTTTCTTCCATTTTGAAAATAGTCTGTCAACCATTTTATCATACAGTTTAATAAGACATCTTGCAGAAAGTAGAAGCTGCAAACCCCAATCTTGTAATATGTAACATATCAAAGGTATACCACAAAGGGCATAAATCATTGTCAATATTTTGCCAGATGTTGTCGATGGAGTCATATCTCCATAACCTAAATCAACAGATATGCATAAAACAATATTTATAAAAATCTAGATCAGTTGTCTTTTCGATGAACTGATTTTAGCAAAACAGTAATAATCGTCAATGTAATACAAATTAAATTGAAAAATCTGTATCATTACAAATGAAATGCTTTCTAATTCATAGTTTCTGGTCAAATTTTTACCAATAGTGGTGTACACAGTGACAGCATAATAGACGGATGACCAAAACGACCAATCAACAGCTGCTTTGTTGGGTTGTTGATTTGTTGATTGGCAAAATTCTGTAACATTCTCCACATTTTGCTCATACCATTTCCAGATGGCTCTGGAACGAGCGAACTTGGTCGACATGGCTCCGGCTTGACGACCAACCTTCCACATCTTCAACGCGAAAACTTTTCTCAAATGATCCAACATTCTTGTGGCTTGTTCATTTTTCTCATTCAAATTTGCCAAGGTAAAATTGGAATGCTGCTGTTGGTAGTGGTCACTTTCAAATGCGTAGAACACTGCACCACCAATTAGCGTGTAAACGATCAACAGTACAAATGAAAGCAAGTGGAACTTGGACATTGTGTTGAAGATGACGTTGAAAAATGCCCAACAATTTCTGAGCCATAATGTAAAGCATCTGCAATTTCGTCCTCTCATGCTTATAAAATCTGTTATAATAAAAAGTTGGTAGCAGTGAAAAAAATTTGGCAACTTTGTTGAATAAATGTAAGCTATTGAAAAAGATGGAAGAAAAATGACAAATAATAACAATAATAAGAATGATAATACACAAGGATGATGGTGATGAAGAAGAAGAAGAAGAAGAAGAAGCGAAAGGAAATAACCCCCCATTCTGCAAAAATTCAACAGCCAAAACGCAACAAATTGTTCAGTGTCAAAATTTTAGTTATTGACGAAATCAACGATTCCAAACAGCTGTAAGTAGATAGATAGCAAAAAAAAATCAGCGTTGCTTTCACAAATCATCAAATGTTTGATTGGTAAATTCCAAAAATTGCATTCAAATGTATGAGTGAAACGAATTTTTTATCAGCGTATATTTAAAAGAAAACATTAGTTCAAATTTAAATGTCCAATGTGATATGATTAATTTTACATAGAAACAACAGAGACACTTTATCATCGAGTTGTTCAAATATACTGCGGCAATGCTTTCAATCTCTTTGAAATGATTGAATATGTTTTTGCTCGACTTTGGAATATTTGAAACGGCAAAAACATGCGGAAAAGGAAACATAAAATATTCACGCTGACAACTGCCACCAAATTTACTGATGATCAATATTATTGTAAAATCTGCAAAATCATCATTTACTATTGATATTGATAAAGAAAGATTGCTTCATTTTTCTTGTCAGTCCAGCAAAATTTTTTCCCTTCAATCAACTATAATATTTTTTTCTTGCAATTAATTTTTCGCACAACCAAGAAAAGTCAACCCATCAACGCAACTTTCAAATATTCTTTGGACCATTTCTTGAGCCAACTTTTCATCACCCTTGGAAATGATATTAACAAAACGATCCGCCATGCTGGCAAAGGACAATTGCTTGAATGCTAAATTTCTGCGGAACAGATCATAGCAAATTTCAAAAGTGGCGTTTGTCAACGGCTTTTTCAAATGCTTCATCAAAGTGTCGTAATAATGACGAAATATTGCTTCTTGATTAGCACGTCGAACTTCCGTATTCACGCTGAAAAGGAATAAATGCGCCACATCTTCAACAAACGGACCACAGTGTACCATTTGCCAATCTATAATTGCCGCCAGTTTATTGGAAATTTGACCACTATCACCATCAACTTTGAACATCATGTTGTTTGACCAAAGGTCACCATGAACAATCACATCAGGTATAAACTTTCGATGTTCAGTATAAAGCTGAAAGCGAACAATTGCAATTTGATATATTAAAAGTTCTAATTAAAATTTTCAATTCAAATCTTCTCACCTCGATAAGATCCTCCTGCTTGTTGAGCAGAGTTTTGACTTTATTCAAATCAAACGACGCCAATTTATCTGAATATTTTGTCAAATAGTCATTCAAAGAACTTATAGAATAATCTAAAAATTTGCAAAATCTTTCAAAAAGCGCTTCCACACTCATAAACATCTTCTGCCATTCTACATCTGTATTCAAAGACCAGGCCTGAAGCAAAGCTAACTTTTCGACTATTTCTTTCAGTTCCTCAACTCCAAGTCCAGGAAAAAGACCCTTTGTCGCAGCAACATCTTTCAAATCTTCCAATAAAATCACATTCGCTTCTGCCTTATCTGAAGCATTGAAATAACATAAACCAAAATTGCTTTTGTACTTCAAAAACAAACAAAATCTACACCTTTATTCCATGCTGCGTAACATTTTGCTGTTGGAAAGTTCAATTTTTCATTCAACGACAACAAATAGAACGAGCATTCAGCATTGTGCATAAATTGCATAGTAGAATGGCAATCCATATCTTCAGGCATGCAATCCTTGAAACCAAGCACTTCAAAAGTTTCCATCATTTGACTTGTAAGCGGCACTTTGGCTATAACTGACTGAGGTAAATGCTTGTTGTATCTAAACACAGAAAAGAATTGAATTGATTTTGAATACAATTATTAAATATTCACTGTATGGAAATTGGCTTCCAATTCAATTTGATTTGCATAATGCTGCAAATATAGCCTTGGCCGACTGCAATTCTCACGGCTGAGACATCGTCAAGAAGATTGAGCTTTGGATCCAAAGCAAAACATTTCGCCAAAGCTAGCCAAACATCTTTTCCTCTAAGCTCTGTTTCACAAAGTGGACTGTCCATTTTTCAATGCTCTTTACTGTTATTTTTTGAATTTTCTCTTCTTTCCTGCAATACTTTCTTTTTCCTAATTCTACTGCTAAGCAAATTGACAAAACATGCCTGCTTTTATGCTGCTATAAAATAAACAAAAAATATCTTCTGATTAACTTATGCTGACAGTTTGCTCAACAATTTCAACGTCAATTTCTTATCTCGAACAAGCAAAGCAACTGTTTCTTTTACAGAAACGCTTCATCATTTCCAGTTCATCAAATTCACTATGATTTGTTAAACTTCTTTCTGTATTCTTTTTTTATTTTGGCATATATTCCACAATTTCAACTGTCGTATGTTTATTTATTTCTTAATTTTTATTAACAAACATTTTTGATTTTGAATCTTCCACAATTCAACGATCAACATTATTCGCAACACTGTTGAATAGCATGGCCAGAAATTTTCGAAGTACATTAGCATTTGTTTCTTCCACTTCCACAAACTGTTCCCAATAAGGAAGCGTCTTGTACAGTTCATTATCTTGAAAACAGGCCAATTTTGAAATGAATTAAATCACAAACGAATAAGCAATCAATGACCACCTACCACCGTCATACCAGACGACATTTTTCACTCCGTCACTTTTTGCCAGATCTGTCGTGTTCAGTTGAAATGTGATAAAGTCAAATTTATTTTCACAACACTGAATACACTGCGACACTATGGGACGTTCCAAAACGCCACAGTAATCCTGAAAAATGGGAAAAAATAATTTTTTTTGACATATACTACAATTTCAAGCTCATATTAAATATAATTTTTAAAAAAATACAACACTTTTCATATTCTGCTTACAACTTGACTCGACTTTTGTCACTATCTTCTGATCAACGAAATAGATATTACTTTTTTTTAAACAACAAAAAAAGTACAAATTTAATCTCACTTACTCCATACTGCCTGATGGCGGAAATTAAAGCCGCCGTAAAGCAGCTCAATATTGCATTTCCAGTCATCTCTTTCGATGTCCACGGATATCGGTAATCTTTGTCTTTCACCGTCAGAATAGTATGAATTGATGGAAAGGAAGACGGCGCAACGCCAGCTGAAACAATTCCAATTTCCACAATTAAAACAAATAAAAATAAAATTATAATATTTTTTTAAAAAATACGCCAAATGTTTTCTATTTCAAAAATATTTTCTTCTGTAAAGTCGATCAATTCTCCGACAGGATGAATGCTGACAAGAGGTTCCTCTCTTGTGTTCAGCACGGCCTCCTTGGAAAGCACAGGCTCCAACGGACGAGGACCGGTGACAATCATCATCGGTTGCTGTTTAAAGCAAAGAAGTGATTCACCTGCAGAGAAAAAAAATATATACAAAAAATAATATCACAATGCATTCTCATTAGTTACCACCTTTAACAATGAAAGCTTTCATCAATGCATCACGAGTATAGCGCAAATCCTTCACTTCTGGATAATTGTCTGCCAGCGTTAAAGCACAGCGAAAAAAATTGTCCAACAAAACAGCACTGAATTATAAATGTCAAAATTTTAACAATTTACCCATCGAAATCTGAACAAAATCATAAATTCAATTTTCACGGTTAATTAATAATATCTTTCGTACCGAAAAAATTGCCAAATTTCACTGGTAAACATAAGCGCTTGGTATTTTCAATTTAAAATCGGAATTTTAACATTCAATAATAAACTAAATTTGCTACATTGAAATGCTAACAGAAAATACTAAATTTAACAATTACACAATAGAATTAAAAGAATCAAAATGCTTAACTTATTTTTAAAAAATTACCTCTTTTTTAAAACGGGAATGCCGTGATATCTTGGCCAAGTTATCCACCAAAGAACAGGATCTCTACGTTTCGGAAGACTCACTAAAGTCGAATCCCATATGTTGGCTTGCATCGCAGCTTTTCGAATACGTTCTTCCAGTGAAGTAGTCGATTCCAAATTAAGCAGTTTCATCGTAGAACTTGGTAAACCTTTCCTGCCAACGGCATTCGTAATATGCAAAGCTTGTGAAATTCCTAAATTAAAAAGATAAAATCAGAAAGCAAATTTCCAGTTCACAAACACCTTCTGCAAGCGATTCGGATCCGTCAAATAAAAAGCATCGAGTTCCTGGAATTAACGTTTCAGACATCGGCTGCTCGTTTGTTTCTTTTGATTTCAATCCAAAATTAGGATCATTTGGATCTTCAATTTTAATATTCATTGCCTTAATAAAAGAAGCTCATGTGAAAATAATAGAAGAATAAAAAAAATTATATTTACCTTGAAAGACTCGGGAATGACAAATGGTTCAACCTTGGCTTTCATTTGCTTTTCAAACAACTTTTTGAATATTTTTGTGTTGAAACGACCCCATTGCTTAATTGGACGATGTCGCACTGTCATTTTTATCTACTCACTGAAAGCGTTTGTGTTTAAAAAATTATATTCTTACACTCAATGTCAATGTTATTAAAACAATTTTGAAATATTTTTAAAAAAATATTTTTGTGCAGATGCGTTAAACTGTCCTATTCAATCAATATGTCTAAAAACTTTTAAATAAATGTGCAATTTAATTGAATATAAAAAATAACATAGTCTATAAAATTCCATGCAGTTATTTAATTTATTTCACTTTTACATCACACAAAAAATGCACTGTAACTTATCGACGTTCAATGTCTCAACATTCAACTGTTTGAATATGCACACAAATACGGTTAGTATACGATATTACAGTAATTGTATTTCACGTTCAATAATCATTATATATTAAATATTGTATACTAAAAACATTTAAAAAAGCAAATATAAAATATTTAATTTGTTAAATGTAAAATATATAATTTTTTAAAATAATAATTAAATTTTTAATAATAATTGTTCAGTAACTATGCATATATAAAGATACATAATCTGATCAAAAGTAGCATAATTTTGAATTAAAAATTGTTATCAGTAAGATTTCATGAGAATAATTTTTAAACTGTTTAAAGAAATATTTACTTCTTCGTCGGAAAAGATGGTACAAATATTTACGCGATGTTTTTTTTTGATTGTCATGTTTGCACAACGTAAAACTATTAAACTTTGCAAAAAAGTATCAACAGTATGACATCTGCTTCAGATTATTCAAGACTTCACTGGCAAACAAACCGGTAAACTGTACTGATCATTTGACAAGAGAACACACTTTTCATCCGCAAGGCATTGATTCGACACGGCGGTCAAGTTGCATATTTTCAAGCAGAAATGTTCTTGCTGAAATTGAATTGAAATTATAAATTTGAATAACTATTTTATAAAAGTAATTTCACATACGACCACAGTTTTTCGATCAGTTTCAAACACTGCTTCAGTTGATTGATTGAAATGAGCAGAATGTACTGAATTGAAAGAATACGGTAGTACAATCAGAGGCAATATGTTTAGCAAAATTGTCGTCTCAGAAGTTCTTGGAAAAACTTTCACATAATATTTCTTGTTCGCATCCAAATCGCCAATAGTCAAATGATGTCTGGGTTCAATTACAATTATTTTCTTCCACTTGTGATCTTCCAAACTGGCATCCGACGTGTACAACACCAACGAACCCGTTATGTTGTGCTTGCGAGTGAATCTAGCCGAAAAATACCATCGCACTCGTACTGCACTTGGATTCAACCGCTGATGCCAAATTAAAACGTTCGTATCAATTTCCACTGGCTCTATACCTAAATAAGAGAAAATGTGAATTTCTTTTTTAATTTTAAATAAATTTTAATATAAATGAAAAAAGTAGCCATAATTCATTGCAGCTTTTATAAGCAGGCTTCATTTGACATACAATCTTTGGATGTGTTTACCTTCTGTAACATTATCTTCCGTCTCGTTGATTTGCACCTTTAGCACATGATCGATAATCTTCTTATTTTCTGAAATCGTTATACTTTTCAATATGCAATTTTTTGATTAAAAATTAGCACGCCTATATGATACTTTTATACTGGTGAAAAGAATTCTGTTTACAGAGGAACATTTTGAAAAAATAATTTCTTAATCAACAAAAAAAAGTATTTTCATTAAAACTGGTCGTCCATTTCAAATTGAGGATAATAATTCAAATTTATCAAATGCTTAACAAAGAAAGCATTTGCGAATTAATAATAAATAATTTTCCAAACCAGTCGATCTAATTGTTAAATGAATATGAATATTTTTTCTTCAATGGAACAAGCGAAAGTGTGCCGTGCATTTTTCAAACGTGTTCGAATGCTATTTATTATTCTATTATTCCATGCAAATTATAATTGTAATAAATTTATTGCACCTGAATTGTTGTTCAGTGAGTCCGTGTTGGTTGTATTAGTTTTCCAATTCTGCACAGCTTTTGTCAGCAGTTGCACAAATTGACTCGACTCTTTTGCTTGAACGAACAAACAATATATGTATATATAGTATATACAATAAATTGATTGTAAATAAAATTTAAATATACATAACAAATTTACAAGTATTATTATTAATGAATTTTGTGGAACCCATCGACTGGGGAAACGAAACGAACGCTGCTTTGATGACGGTCGCGTTTGTGAGCAGCAAAATTGTCGCAGCTGCTTCAAGCCAAGTTGGAAATTGCAAACCAACAACACCGTTAAGCATAATATCTTGTATGCTAATTTTTTTGAACTGCAAACGACAGGCAACAGAGTCTCTTTTTTGGACGGGATGTTTGCAAAAGCAATTGGGAACGCCGGGGAGAAGAGGCCGGCTAGGCTGATAATTTGCTCATAGAGTAACAAGCAGGCGTTGAATTTCAGAGGCAGATGATGCGTGTCAGCTGGTTCATTTCACGCGATCGCACATGAGAGGTGCATGCAGTTGGACCTGAAATTCGATTCTGTTCAGCAATTTCACAGCAAACACAGCTGCTTAGCAATTTTGAAAACTATTCACATTCATGTTATTGTTGTTATCCAATGCTGAAGAAGAAAAAGTTAAATATTTGCCAATTCTAATCATCTCAAGTGCTAAATTCAAATCATCATACAATATTTATGTTATTGTTGCTTTAATTTTGATTCTTAAATTCAAACTATAAAAGTGAAATGAAAAATAAAACATCTCTACAAATAAAAAAGAAAACCTTTGAACAAAGAACAAATAAAATATTGGTTTGCCGACTGTTTACTGTAGAGATGTAGATAATGGGCAGAGGAGGTGGCCAGTCGAAGCAGCTGCCATCAACAGCTTGCACAACGACAAAGCACTTGTGTGAAAAATTGTCAAAAATCTGGAGATGATGTTGATTAGAAAATGAAGAGAAAAAAATGTATATATATAAATATATATATATATATTCTCATAAAAAATGTCAGGATAACAAACAAACAAACAAAATATATTGTCTTGCCTTTTTCTCTTGTAGAAAAATGTCGGATGTGAAGCAGCACTATTTTCAAAAGACAACAATCATGGAAAAGTGAAATTTATTCCTTCTGGCTTTAAACCTAAATCGATGATTTTATCTGTACTAAATTGCGGTAATTAAAATGTCCGATAGATAATCTATTTTTCAATAATTTTGTGGCATTCTACTATCGGAACATAATTGGCAAATTTGGTTGTTCCAGTCTGTTCAAAATATTTCACATATAAAACTTGAACAACAATAATACTAATAATAATAACCATACATTATTGTTATCATTTATTAATAGTTACACTTTTCAAAGGGAACAAAAATTGAATATCAAAATTTGAAAAATAATTTCAATAATTATTGTTTAATTGATAGGGTCAGAAACAGAAAAAGAGGAAGGGATAAGTGAGGATTTGAGAGGGGATGCAGCATGTTACATCAATTCATTTATTAAAACCATCATGAAATTCATGGCTAACAGAATTGATGAACGAAAAACATTTTTCGGGAAACATTTCCCTTAAGCAAGCAAATTAAGGAAAGAAAAAACAGCCAAATAAAACAGAAAGTGAAAATACAACAGTGCATCATTGGATGTGAAAATTGCAAAAGTGAAAAAGCCGCCAGTCGTTGCTGTGCAAGACGAAAAAGTTGAACAAGAAAAGGAAGTAGACACGCCCGTCAACAGGAACCGCATTACCGGAACGAGCGACACAACCTTCACGCTCTGCTAATTTCCAGAAGACAATTTGGACAAGTTGTTGGGAAAAAAGGCAACTCGGTGCGGATTTTGTGCAAGATAATTTTTGCCCATCGACGACGGACAAACACATCCGCCTCTTCCACCGCTACTGCATACATCAGCGTTGACCAGCTTTTGAACAACCAATGCATTATCTCTGAAGAGCACTATTAATTCACAAGAAATTTCCCTTCACAATTTCTGTACTTCAAAATTATTGCTGCCATTGGCAACGCATTCGAGCTTACAATTCAGAAAATATAACTATAAAACACATAAACATGTGCTTGGATTTTAATTCATCAATATAAATATATAATTTTTTTAAATCACTTTTTCAATATTGTAAAATGCAATTGGACAATGCTACAATGCAAGTCAGTTTCCAACAGTTGAAACAAAACAAAACCAACAAAGAAATGATGAAATTCATAATAGTAATAATAATAATAATATTCATTCTTAGTAGTAATAAAAATACTCATTCCTGTCCAGCCTGGCAAATTAATCAGATAACAAATTTCTTACAAAATTAAACAAAAAATACAAAATGACTTGCTTGTAACTTTTACACAGTATACGTTTATAATTTGGGATTAAATTGAAAAGCAAAATTATAACATCAAAATAACAAACAGCCAAAACTGCATAACATTCGGCAAGTAACACTGTTTAAAAATTATGAAGCAAAAACAAAAAAAAAGAAGAATAAACATTTCGCAGTCTACCATATTAAGCAAAATATAAAAAGAGTAGACAAAAAAACAGCAGGCAATTTAAATAATAAGTAAGCAGGCAAAATGCCATTAATTTGCAAGGTTTCACCGGCTGTTCAGTGCTTTACATATAGGCATTTTTTCTTAAAAAATAGATATATATATATATAAATCAAATATCCAGAGATTGATAAAAATGAAAACAGTATTAGTTAAAGTGTACTCAAAAAGTTTGAAACCCGGTTAAGGAGATTCTGAAGAAGTTGAGCTTGGTTTTGAATTTTCATTCGGACCACAGCAAGTGCTTGGTGCACAGGCTTTCTGCCCTGGACATTCCAAAGCGCACGAATTGGAAACTGCTGTACTTTTCTGTGCCATAGCATCCTAGAAATTATAGTAATTCATAAAATATATATATATATATACAATGCAATTCATTTCCAATTGATCTCTGGAAATAATAAAGCAAAACATAATATAAAATTCTATTAACAAACAACAGATGCCAAGCATAAATGTACATATGTTAGGAACATAGATATGTGTTTATGAATCTGCAGCAAAATTCAATCACGAAACAAAAAACAATAAAAAACTATAACGTTTGCTCAATTTGATATACAATTATTTGTTCACCATCAAAATAAATTTTACAATTCACTAAATACATACAATAAATATTTGCAACAAATTAGCCATCTAGTAAAATTACAGTTTAAAATAAATTATACTTCTGAGAATAATAACAAATCTATATCGGAATACCTCAAAAAATTCAGGCTGTATAGTGGTAGAATGGATTCCTTCTTTGTGAAAAAATTCTTTCACTTGTTCAGCAATTTTCATGTAATCTTCCAAATTTTTACAATGTATATGCGCAGTTGCAATGATCTTGTTTCCAGCTAACCGCCAAATGTGCAATTCGTGAACGGCAATCACACCATCAATCTATGAATTAAAATCAAAATATATTCATCTATTTTATTTTTATTTTCACTCGCTTACAGATTTAAGCAGCTTCAATCGAATATCTTTGACGTTAATATGCGTCGGCACAGTTTGCAGCAAAATCAAAGCTGATTCTTTAACTACAAATCATTCAATCCATTGCATAATTAATAAATTAAATCTCAATACGTCAGAATTAATGGAAATTTTAATAGGAAATAATATGTGTAGAAGAATCAAAACTGCGATCAGATAAATACCCAATAATTTATTTATTGCTGTTGAAACTGCTCAAAATTAATTTCATGACTTTAAAAAAATAAATTAATATAATTTTTTCATTGATTATTTAAGGTACAAAAACGAAAAAAACATCAAAATACTCACATAAAGGCAATGTGGTCGAAGTAATAATAAGTGCAAGAAATAAGCTGAAAGTACATCTGAGAATTAAAACAACTGTTCACATATAATACATAAGAAAAGATTAGCTACCTCAAACTGGGGTCCAAATATTTCCTCAATGAAGAGTTATTCACTTGCCAACAAATGATCGCATTCACTATAACAATTACAGAACCCAACGCATCGCCAAGTATGTGCAAAAAAACTCCATGCATGTTCATCTGTGTTGGGCTAGCCACTAAACAATTAGTAATTCAGTAAACAATCAGTAATTCAGCAATTCATAAAATATGTAAATTAAAACAATTTTTTCATAAGCACACTTTTTCAACATTTAAATATCACATGTGTAAGCATTGAAAATGAAAAAATGATTTTAAAAAATGCTTACCGTTAACGTTTGATATTAGTTTTGAACTTTTTTCCGACTTCGCCGAACTATTTCCGTTGGGTCTTTTGAAATTGTTAGTCTCCTTTCCATCTGACAAAAATGAAATATTGTGCGCTTCTGAGATCGTATTCAGCTGTTCAAGAGATTCTTCAAATTCTTCATTTATTCCATCCGCAAATCGACCACCATGCGAATGTCCATGACCGTGTAAAGACGCATGACCTAAATGCAAAAATAATATACATTTTTTCAAAAAGAAAACTTATTTCAAAAAATTTAACATATTTTAAAATAATTTTCTTAACATTAATTTTTTCAATACGCAACTAAATTCGAAAATTACAAATTCATTTAATCTATACAAAACAAAACGAATTAAATTACTATTTAATATACACATGCTAACAAAAACTGAAAAGTGAAATACTGTAAAGTTTAAAGAAATGTTAAATCTCTCTCTCTCTCTCTCTCTCTCTCTCTCTATATATATATATATATATATATATGCATATTTTCCAAAAAAAAAATCAAATTTCTCTACATAAACATCTCCAATTAATTGAAAATTAAGTTCAAACTTGCATCTCAGTTAAGTACAAAATTAAACAAAAGAAGCACTGCTTTTTACAAAAGACTTTCCATTCCAAAATATGATTAAGATAAATTCATACAATGAAATAATTATCAACAGAGGAAATAAACTTGTCGTTTGGGCGTTCAAATCACTTACCATGAAACATAAATATTCCAATAACGTTCACCAAAAATCCAAGCACACCAACAATTAAAATTTGCAGCGGATGTTCAATTTCTTCTGGCTAAACAGACAATAAACATAGAAATGTAAATTTTGGAGTTGAAAAAATTACCTCCAGAAGACGTTTGATGGCTTCTATAAAAATGGAAAAACATAGTGCCAAAAGAAATACTGAATTTATAAGAGCCCCTAAAACTTCTGCTCGAATCCAACCAAACGTATTCTTATTGGAAGGGCTTTTTTTTGAAAACTGAAAAAGTAAATTTTCAACAGCAACGTCTATGTATTTAAAACATGTACAACTATTTGACGCGCAACTTCATGTTTTCATGCCTATTTAAAAAAAGTGAAACAATCTTCGATTCGATTAAAGCTTATTTAAATACCGGACAAAAACCATGAAAAAATTTTTTTATCAGATTAGCTTCATTCACAAAGCAAATATACGTAGTTATGAACAAATTTATCTATAAAATTAAAAACAAACAATTGACAATGATAAAGTACTAATTACCGCGGTTAAAAACGAAAAGATAAATATTAATATGAAATAAATGCATCTACATATTTACATTTAAAAAGTAAAACTTACTTTCATACAAAAAAAAGCAATGAATAATGCTAATACGTCAGAGAGCATGTGAAACGAGTCGGCCACAAGTGCCGTGGAATTTGTGACATATCCAAATACAATTTCAACCATGAAAAAACTGAAAGTCAATATAAGCATGATCGCCAAACGGCACGATTTTCCATTATAACGCCCCATGCTAAAACTAAGAAATCGAAGCAACTAAAAATAAATGGTAAACTGAAATAAAAAAATTCATTCAATTGATTTACTGGAAAAAATTACAACGATGACAAATCGCTCCGTTTATCATGCTAACTTTGGCGAAATAAATTTGTATTTATTAAATTTAATATAAAAAACTTTTCAATTCATAATTGTTCAAGTTAAACAAATTATAAATTGCCATTACCATCAGATAAATTACAAAAATACAACAGCAGTAAATAAATACATTACCTACGAAACTAACAATGAACAATTAATTGTAAACACAGTTGAAACAACCTTCAGTTTAAACAAAAAGCGCACACTAGAAATACAGTCATAAGTCAAAATCAACATTAAAGATTATCAAGCATTTTCTACTATATTACAGTAAGTATAAGAGAAAGCAGGTACTTTATAAGAATGCAATTATAGAATAACATTATTTTGCGACATTCAATCAATAAATGAGTAATTAATAAAGTAATGTTTTAAATTTAATGAAATAAACATATAAATTTAAAATTATCTTCATCAACCTTTTTTAAAATTATTACTTTATTCATGTAATATTGTTGCAGTGTTCATTTCGAAATTTTCAAAATTATTCAAATGAAAGTTCTTATTGAATAAAAATAATTACTCTTTAAAAATAAAAATTTTACAATAATGTACAATAAATGCTAGTTTAAGCCAGCAAAGTTTAATATAAAATAATAAAAAGTGATAACTCTGAACGATGATGTGCTAAATATCTTCATTATGATTGATTGATTGATTGATTGACTGATTGATTGACATACCTTTAAGATATGTAAAAATAGTGTTAATTACGTAATTATTTGAAAATTTTAAGATTTCTTCAAAATTTAAATTCCATAGCGTTACGATTAGAAAGAAAAAGAAAATTAACAGTTATTGGAGAATAATTTAAATTGTTTCCAATAACAACAACTGATTTTTGCATTAATTTTATAGATAAGAAGAAAAATAGAAAAGTTCATAATACAAAACATTTACCAAAATAGAAATACAATGTTCAAAAATCAATGTTTGTTGATCTGAAATATCTAGTCAGACAAGTATGATGTTGTAAACAAATTGTTTACGACTGTTGTTGAAACGTCTCTGTTGACAAGTGACAAAATGCAAAGTGCAAATTCGAGCTCAAATACACATGTCCAACTGAACTGAGACTATGCTTATCGAAAACAAACCGAAACCGACCACAGACGTTCGATAAGCAACTTTCTGTTTGCATTCATGTTGGAAGCAGCAAATTATTGCTTCAATCATTTGACTTGTGAAAATTGAATAAAACAAAAATAACAGAACAAAAAAATTAATTTCATCATGCATGATATTTTGTTTTTACGACGTTTTGATCAATAGTCGGCTATTTTGCATAAATAGAGAACCATTGCAAATGTCCCATTCAGCTTATGTGGGAATGAAATATTTATGTAAATAATAATAATTATCAAATTTGATTAAAAATTGAAATCTTCTTCAAAATTAGCAAACCATGAACACATTGCTATAGGACAAAAACAACAGGAAAAGCCAATAGCATTTGTCACCTGTTATTTTACTTCTTCTCCACAAAAAATGAAAAGAAAAACAACATACGCATAAGATCTTAAGATAAAATAATATATTGTTGATGTGTCTCTGTCTGCCTGTTTGCAGATTTCAAAAAAGAAAAAATGCTTTCTGATCAGTTTGCAGAAGAAGAACAAATTTCACAAATGGTCTCATGCTCTCCCAAGTGCACGATACAGGTGACAGTGGCAAATGAATTCGAATTATTATAATTTTTCTTTTTTGTGTTGCTGTTGCCTTTCTCTCGGCTCAAGAATACAAAAAAAACAATAAATTATGAGGAAATGTAGAAACTTTTTTTGGACTTTAGGGATTTTTTCAGTTTTTTTTGGAATTTTTTTTCGAATAAAAGCATAAAAACAAAACTACCGCGAAAAACTTACAAACATGGCGGTTGTACAGTATACAGCATCTAGTTTCTTTTCTTTTCTTTTTTTTTCTGGCTTTTCATACAGTACGCCGTGACGAACAATTGGGTAAAATGCTGCAGCACGGTTGGTCGGCTATTGTACTTCGGCCACGCCCAGTTCGACCGTTGTTCAAGTTATCCGTGTGCAATTTTCTTCGGTTCCGACCACGACAATTGCCATTTCTGTTCAACGTTCGACAAGTCCATCGACCGCACGGCGTCCAACGGTCAGTCGTTGCCGGACATTCACTCTGGTGGACTCGTGGCACCGAGGCTGAAGCTTCGGCTAAACGTTGGCTCTTCGGCTGCGCGTCAATGCGATGCATGAAGTCGACATCTTCTTCATCGTCGGATGAGTCCAATTCCCACACTTGATTGCCGATGATCAATTTCCGTTTCACGTGACGTGCATTCGGACTGGTCAACGAGAAGGACCGTAATTGATCAAGCACGGTGAACTCATCGGCCGCAATGACTGTTGGATAAGCGTTGCTGCCGTGGATATAGTAACCATTGTTCAATGAACTGTCCGACGTGTCGGCCAGTTCTGCAGCATTGTAATAAGTCATTTCATTCGGCTTGGCGGCCAAAATATTATTCCCATAATATTGAGCATACGGTGACGTGGAATCGGCAATGTGAAATCGTTCTGCATAAGTGTAATATGCAGGACCAGCTGGCGGTGGATAGCTGAAGCAACCGTATGAAATTCTACGTTGACCAGGGCCGGCTGGTTGAACATCTGCCGCGCAGTTCCGCATATCTCAAAATAAAGTTTACAAAAGATATTCTTAACAATCACAACTGATAGATAAAAAAAATAATTCACTTTTGAAAACACTTGCTTTTCAAAATACTGTAATTGACAAAAAATTTCATTTTTCACACAATAAACTGTGTTACATTGGAAAATTGATAAGTAAATGCTTAAACTATGTTAGTAATAAATTACTGCAATGAAATCCCATTACATTCATTTAACATTTGCAGCATTAATTTTGCGCACTTTATTGAGTGAAATGCTTTGAATCATTACAGATGCGCATAAACCAGTCTAGAGCAAAAGAGAATATACAGTTTCGGTGAATTTTTCTTCAAGTGAGTTTTTTAATTTTATGCATAGATTTCCGAAATTAAATTCCTCTGCTGAAAATCAAATGTGTTGTTGTTTATAAAATGTTACATCTGAAGATCTTTCTAGAAGTTGGTCTTCTTGTATTTTCTTTCTGTAAAGTTTTCCTGTTAGTACAAAAGTATTTTGTTGAACAAGCAAAATGATACACTGAAAATTAATTTCAAGCAATGCAAGAGTACTATAGATAAAGAAAAATTCCTAGTGCAATCGGATGAATGCATTCCATTAGATTTTTTATCAGGGGCAAATCAGCACACAACGAAATATACAGCGTTTGAATTTGAAAAGTTCATCACGCGTCAAAAAATATTATAAATAAATTACTTTATTAAAGGTGAAAAGCTGAAATGAACATTTAAACCAGACAGAGCTCTTTTAACGGTAGTTACAATTCTCGTATTTCTTATTTGTTCACGTAAGACGGTCTGCAGCGCTCATGCATAACACTTTGGAAACTAATAAATATTGTTCTATGAATGCATACGAGAAAGAAATTTAACTTATACACTTTGTACGCTTTTTGAGGGGTTATTCTACAGGCCATTTAGCTGCAAGCTAATAAGTTAATAACTCTGTGAAAGTACTATTTAATCAGAAAAGCGTAAAGTATACAATAGAAAATAACAATATTTCACTGTGGAAAAACTGAAGTCGGATTGTAAAGAATAAAGGGAAAATGAAAATCAGCAAGTATTCTATGTACCATATTTTTTCTTCTACATGAAGATTGAAAATTCCTAAATCACTGAATCCTTAAAAATTTTATCGAAAAGGTAAAAAACATAAATTACATTGAATCAAAACAATAATAAATAAAAAAATTATTTTAAATGCTACTGATTTTCCTCAAGAGTAAAGCCAAGAAAAAGTTAGTCTATAATATAAAGCTATATCCAAAAATATTAAGAAAAGCCAAACCGTTTGCGAAAAAAGCGAAGTTGTCTAACAATCAAACGTGGAGCAGAATTACAATCTTTATTTGATTGGAAACTTTCTGAAAATTCATTTTTTATTAACAAAAATGAATATTGGATAAGTATAAAATTAATGCGAGACAGATGTTCTTTATTTTATGAGAATTCATTACGCAAAATGTCTCTTGATTGAGAACATTCTTAAATTTTCCACACACGAATGCATGCAATAAAACATTCATAACATAAAAAATATTAAACTTACCAATGATATCAAAATCTAATTTATTGAGATTAACAATAATCTTTTATTAAAGTTTTTAATGGAAGCTGCTCAATTGTTAACTAGCAACAGTATTGTCGAGGCCCGTATATATGAATAAAAAACTGTTGAGTAACCTGAAGCTATGAAACCAGAATTTACAACATTGAAATCGTAAACAGTATGTATATTGTTGATTTACAGTTACCATTTTCCTTCCATTTTTTATTTTATTAAAAAAATAAATATGATTTTATAAATAACTTTTTACTTTTAAGTAAATTTTACGTAGAGAAATTTTTCGCAAGAATTCCATTTTACGTGCGCAAGAACAGAAAAGATTTTTATTAATTGTTAATTTCTAGCATCAGTTCACAATTTACATGAATTGCAGCATAAATTAAGTGCAAACTGTAAAAAGTCGAAATATATTAACTCGTTAAATTAAAATCCGTCATTACATGTATTAATTTAAAAAACAATAAATTTTTGTTTACAATAAAGAATCTATAATAAGTATGATTTCAATTAAAGTATATCATTTAATAGGTAATATAACCTAATAATCCAAAAAATACATATCCATATTAGAAAATCGTGAGAAATTTTTACGCAATAAAATTTTTTAAGCGTGATTAAACAAATGTTAACTGCTTGGAGAACACAGTGGTGTAATAAGCAATATGATTGGCCAATTCTGATTTTTGCAACGCGTTGAAATCTGCATTACCCTACTTTCGTTATTTTTCTGTGTGGTTTTCGTCTATGCGGCGTTTAATTGTTCTCTTTCTACATGATCAGCACGTGTAATATTTTACGCTTCCATTTTTTATAATATAGTACTGTATGATCATAATTATTATATAATACTTGATAAATAACTGTATAATATCAATAAAATAATAATTTTCATTAAATTTTCTATTATATTTGAATTTGGAGTGTTGATTTAAAAATACTGATACAAATGAAATTGAAGAAATGAAGAATAAAGGATCTTATCAATTAAAACCATGAAAAGATGAAGGACAAGATCAAATCAAAAAAATGTAATTTTTTGTTTCAGGTGGAAATAAATTTTCTGCTAACTTTTTATGTTACAGCAATTAATTAATTATGCAAATATTTTATATCAGCCAGTTTTTATTCTTATTAATTAAGCGGAAGAATTTAACTGAGGACATTAACTATGCACTGCTAGCAGAAACATATGAACATAATAATAGCACAAAATTGAATTAATTCTTAAAATGTACAATTTGCACACAAAGTGTTGGTAAATTTGCTTTCTTTTCAATTAGATGAAATTTTCGAGTTTTTACTTTTTCAAAATGAAAAGTTTTATTACTAAGAAATAACACTACCGCTACTAGAGGAATAAAGAACAATGGCAATCAATGGGTGCAAAAGAAATTCCATCAAATTGGTCAAAAAAAGTTGGAAAATTGCAAAAATACAAAATCCAAGAGTTGCAAATTTTATGAAAACATCTCTTCTCTTCAGTTTCAGAACATTATTAGGTAAAATCATCATGTATAACATTTAATGTGTTATATAAATTTTGAAAATTGCACGCTTCGGTCAGCTTCCGGAACGCCAAATACTTAGGCGTGTCGCGCACAGTTATATTGATCGAAGATAATGTCCAAAGTCTGGGCATCAGTTGAACGTCTGGCAGCTTATCTGACAATACGGCAAGATCTGATTGTATGCTGAAATACAAATACAAATAGCGCAACACGACAGACAGTTTTGGAAGAACAGGCGCCTGGGATATCGGGAGTTGCGGCCGTTGTGCCGAATCAGCGATGCCTCAGACGGTAAATTGGATAGCAATTGGAACGAATTTATGACCAAGATGTACTGCGCGGTTGACTCCCACAACTATACATGCAACAGCCAAAATCGAGGAAAAAGCAGTAGTCAATGAAAGAAGGGGAGTGTTGTGCAGAAGTTGCTATTTGAACTGTTTTTTGTCCATATTTTCGTTGATTGCAACTGTTGCCATTGGGTGAATAAAATTTCAATTCAACTGTTTTAAAGCAAATATCGGTTGAACTTGAAAGTAGGCCAGCGACTTTGTTCAAAACTACTTTTGAATTCTATACCATTGGACAGAACTTGAAAATCACATATGATAAATTATATTATAGATTTCTGAAGTTCTTAGGTTTCCTGTATTTTTATTAAAAATTAGTAAAAACTAATTTTTGATCTCAATTTCATTAACACATCAAATTATATAAAATATTTATTTATTTAAATTTAAATAGTCAAATTTAAAAAAAGGTGAATGTAACAGACAATAATTAGTTCCAACAGAACAGGAGAGTGAACAATTAAACGCATAGACAAAATCCAGGCTGAAAAATGGCGAAAGTAATGCAACAGGGATTTTAATGCATAACAAAAATTAGAATTGTCCAAGCATATGGCGTGTTAGATCCCTCTCTAGACAGTTAGCTATTGTCTATTCGCTTTTCAAGCTATGCAAAATAAATTAAAAGTCAAATTGAAAGCACCTAACTATAAGCAGTTTAAATTATTAAAATATTATAATTTCTGCAGTAAATAATTTTATTTTATTTAAATTATATAAAATTTAGAATTTATTTTCAGTTGTTTCATTATTATTTAATTGGCAAAGTTTTCAAATAATTGTACTTTTAAATCTTTACTATGGTATTATATATACAGTAATATTAACGACGTTAAATTTAGAAATATTCTAATTATTGTCGGTGTGGAGAGATATCACATTAAGATTGAACTTTGAAAACCAGGAATGCTTTTGGTTTTAAATTTAAATTTACTTACATTTATTTTTATCTGAATTTCACAAATTTGGGAAATCAGTTTTTGAGTATTGTACATTTGTAACATGTTTTATTTGATTTTAATCATTTCAGCCTGTTTTCTTTGAAGATGTTTATTTTTTAAGGTTTAATATTATAATGAAAATACTTTTTAAATTTAATGAATTCTTTATTTCTCATTGCTTAAATTGTCTACAATTTATTGCACGCCTTTGATCGCGTGTTCATTATTCTTATAGCTGTTTTTATTTTTTAAATGTAATATCCAATATTTGAAAATACTGAAGACAACTTTTCAAACTTTATACTTTGTTTTTGCCTTCTCTTTGCTAATATTTCAAAATATTGTTATAGAGATGGCATTTGGCTTGTACAGCTTATTAGAATCAACAATTTTATTTGTAAACGCTTTGGCTGTTTTAAATCGAGATCGTTTTTTACGTAAAATTGGACTCGTTCCTGAAAGAAAAAGTGGAAACGACAAATTATTAGGACTAGCTAATTTTATTCATTCCATTCAAACTGTAATGCGAGTTCCACTGATTGTTGTAAACTCTTTGCTAATTGTTTTTAAACTTTGCTTTGGATAGATCCCGAAGTTTTTTCTTCCTGTCTATTCTAAACTTCTAGTCTACTAATTTTTGAAATTACTTTTATTGAAATGGCAACAATTGCAGTTTGAAAAGTAAATGATTGTTAGTTTCAAAATGTTTTTTATGCTGAAGAATGAAAGGTCACTGCATTCCATATGTATACTGTAGATCAACTATTACATAATTGCCAAATAAAACGTGATAAAAAACAAATGATTTGAATATCTGCCTTTATGGCAGTCAATCATTGTTTAAAAAGAAATAGTTTTGGAAGTTGAATTTATTTGTCGTTTTAATTACGAAAAAGAAGACTTCCTAAACTGAACCAAACTAAAAATTATAGTATATACAGTAGAAATGAACGTTCTATTATTATGAAAAAATGTTTCATGTTAGTTAACCGGACTAAAGTTGTGCTTGCATTAGATATTACTGTAAGGGCTTGAGAGCATTAGTTGTGTTGATAGTTTTTGCCTGAAAATTATTATTATTTATTTCAAATAATCTTCACTTAGTTCCTGAATTTTATTATTGGTGCACTATGCAATAATTATATGCTATATCTTTGTTGTATTTGATAACGGTAGGTAACAGTATGGTGTATTTATTGTTTTTGATAATTACATTGTTCCTTTTATTTTTAAGCAGTTTCAACATTTAAATTATAATTTTAATAGATACATTTTGCAAAATTAAAGAATGAATAAAACTAACTGCAATTAAAGTGAAAACTGTCATTGTGCAAATGCATTTTTCATTTATTGTTTATGGGATAATAACTTCTGTTGCATTTATTTTTATTAGAAAGTTTTTCATATTTGTGAAATTTATATTTCTGGTTTTTACGTTTCTTATATTTAAATTTAATTTTTTATATATTGGTTGCTTAAAACTGTGTACATTATGATGTATGCGGTGTGTTTCAGAAAGGTGATATTATAAACATTCTGTGTTATGGGGTGGTATTCATGTTTTACACAGCAAAATTTAATTTATTTCACATAGTTATATGTGCAGTTTTTTACTTTTTACAATGTACTAAAAAAATTTTTTATTAAATTTTAGCTTAGAATTTATAAAATGTATTAAAACATTCTTATGCTAAAAACTGTACAGGATGTTTTTTCCGTATTGTTGCTGTTGCTCTTTGATTGGAATAGCGTACAGCATTGTTTAAATATGGAGCAAGATTTAGAAGACAAAAATGAATATGCGTCGGTATCTGATTCACCAAATGTAATCCACTTATCGCAAGGTAAAATTAAAAAAAATTAAAACACGTCATTAGTAATTTGAAGTTGCATTTACGTTAATCACTAAAGTATATTTTAAAATTTTTTATATAGTAATAATACATTTTTTATGTATACATTTCTACAATGAAAATAATTTTGGAAATAAACTTTATTTTTAAATGCGATGTGCAAATTATTTTAAAAAATATTACAGCTTTTATAAAGTTGTTATTCAATTTGTTATACATTTTAAATGTTTTCTGGTTATTTTACTTCTGCTGATGACTATATTTGCTGCTTTTAGATTCCACATATTCATATGATGCTTTGCATCCGGGAGTTATTTCTAAGTGTTCGTCTAATAAAGAAGGGCTTTCAAATGGCATGCTCAAATTTATGTTAAGCATGACAACACGACCTAGTATAATTAGTTCTTGTCCACAGATTGAAGAAAATGGTGCTTGTGTTCGTCAAGACGATATCACTGGTAGGTAGTAATATTTTAATTTAACAGCAATTGAGAATGCATAATTTGTCATAAAAAAAAAAAAACTAGAGAAAAATTTTAGGGAGTGAAATTATAATTTTTTACTTCATTGTATTGCAGTTCTTTATGATTTTAATTACATTTTATTTGAAAAATTCAAAATTTTTTGCTATAAAGAAAAAGGTAATTGTGAAATATATGATTGTAGAAAAATTTTTTATGGTTTTCTTTTAGCATTATTTTCAATTTTGAATGCTTTAAATGAAATTTGTTGATTGTAAATATTTTTCTGTATATGAGTCATTTTATTAAATTCTAATTTTATTAAGTTCAACAGTGTCCATATACACTTATTATGACAATTTGTTTAATAACTCATGTGAAAAAGGGTTATCGGTTTATAGTTGCAGCTTCGTAATTTCAGCTGATTCTACTTTTACTAAAGAAGGCAAACTTTTAAAATTGCACACATTGCATAGTATTACACATTTCATTCTTAATTTTGATTAATGCTAGTTAAATTTTGATAATTTTGTAATGCAGAATTATAGAATTTATTTTCAGAATCTTATAGAAGTAGCATTACATTTAGTTTAAGTATAGCTTTTCTGGTAGAACTGTTTAGTATAAATTTTTGATGGTACGTAATATGCCACTGTATGTATGTATGTATGTATATATATGTATATATATATATAACCTTATATAATTTCATATTTTAAATTAATTAGAGGAAACTTTTGAGGTAACATTAGTCCTTTAACGATCTTGATGACTTTTTTTTATTGAACCTGCATTTATTTAGAATGTGCGGTTCTACTGTTAGTATATCACTGGTATTTTGGTATACGGTAATTGCACTTGATTGTTTTTATAATAGTAAACACATTACGGTATTTGCGCTACAATAATCAGTTATAAGCAATTAATATCTGAAAATATATTCGAATATTAATTACACAATGTTATTTTTTGTTTACCAATTTTTTGTAATGGGTATTGAAAAGATGTAGTGTGATAATGTCAATTGTGCATTTTTTTATTGTAATTTTTCTGCTGATTGAAAAAAATTATTTAAGGGCTAACATTTTTCCTCTAAGGAAATATAGCATCTGTAAGTTCATGACTGTAAAATGTTAAATTGTATTTTATGGCATGTAAAGTTTTTTTTTATTTTTTGTTTGTCATTTTCAGGTTAATTAATGTGTTAGAAATAATGGTCAATTTCACAAGAACATTTTAAATATGATTTTTATTTTATATATTAATTTTAATTTTGTTTAATGTTTTTAAATTTGTGAATTAACTGAAAAATTGTTTCATAGTTGAAGGATATTGTTTGCTTATTTTTACGCAAACTTTAAAATTATTTGTAATTCATCACGATTTATTTATATATTTAAAAGCAATATTTTAGTGAATATTTTATTCACTTCAATTTTATTTTTGATTCTGTGTTGTATTTCCAGGCAGTGTATACGAATCGAATAAAATAAAACTAGTACTTTTAACATGCTTTAGTGCCAGAGATTGCTGAAAATGCAGTATAGATTTTGCAATGTTTATTTTTTTAGAAAATGTCAAACATGATTCTACTTTGCATTACGCTTGTTTGAACGGTCTCCGACCAATGGTAGAAGAGTTGTTATCCAGAGGTGCTGATGCGAATGAACTTGCGATAGATGGTACCACTCCACTGTTTGTTGCCGCTAAAAACAATCATTTAGAAGTAGCTAGAAATTTTTCAGAATAATTTAGCATATCATTAAAAAAGTACATTTTCACTTTATAGATTGTAGAATTGTTGTTGAAACATCACGCTGATCCTGCATTGTGTACAGCAGCTGGAAAGCGACCGATTGATGTAGCATCGATGGCCGCTGTCCACAATTTACTAGAGGATGCAGGTAGAAGGGAGAATAGCATTCACAATGACCAAGAAGAAGATGCGTGCTTGTTGGCAATGAATGATGCTGAATCAGTTCATGTTGATCAAAATGACGATGAATCACCTCATAATGTTCTCCAAGATGACGATTCCACTAGCAGTAAAACTCGAGCAGGGCGTGGGAGGACTGCAGGTCGAGGTCGTGGCAGGCGCGGGCGCCCGCCGAGCTGTGCTAGAACAGCGCAAGCAGTTTCACCGTCTGAACGACCAATGTGCAGGCGGGGTGCTGCTCGTCCACCGGCTGGCTATCGTGGGCGACGCGTCGGCCGGGGCGCTGGCACATCCGGTGCTGGTGATGTTTATGAATTTCACGATTCAGATACGGAAAATGAAAGTCGTCCTAATCCGGCTGGGGCGGTCGAAAATCCATCTGTGGGCAAAACCCGAGCTCGTAAAGCATCCGCTCGTTCCAGGTGCAGACGTGGAGCCCAAAGTCGGAAGGCTTCTTCTCGTGCAAGCAGTCTGAATGACGATGCAGCATCGGTCAGTCGAGCCTCGTCTTCAAAAGCTTACAGAGCTGTACCGAATACTGAACAGTTGGCATCATCCAGTGATAACAAAGTACCACCTTTGAAGTTGATGCTTAACAAAAAAGGTAAATTTATTATATTATTGCAAATTGTATGATAAAATTGAGCAACAGAAAGAGTTTTTTTTTATAAATAAAATTTAACATTAGAAATTATTATATTTGTTTAGGTTCTTCACGACGACAGCCGAGAACTTCTAAGCCGAAAAAATCGAAAAAGTCTTATTTGCTATCTTTCAAGTCTGATCAGGTTTACCATCTTGACCAATTTAAACATTTGCAAGTGGAATACGTACCGAGGCAGCCAAAAGAGGCCTTCACGGCCAGTGATCTCTGGGACATTGATGATCATGGTGGAGATTCGCATTATTATTGGTTATACAGTTGTGTAAGTTAGATATGCGTCCATATTTTGGTTATTATTTTTTGTCCTGTGATGCTTTTTCAATGGAAAATTTTTTAGAGAAAAAAAGAATGGGCTGAATCGATTATGCAGATGCGTGCAGTTGGCTATCCGGAAATTCCTGGAATTGCACATTTCAGGACACTGAAATGGCCTCGCCCTAGCTTCAAAGTGTTCAAAAAGCGTTTGGTAATTATTTGGTCTTATTGTATGTTTAATCGTAGTTTCATGACAAAAAAATTTTTTTTCAGCGACCTATGCCAGAGGGGCTAAATGTGGCTTGGTGTCCATTATTTAACAGTCAAGAAAAGCAAAGATGGCATTTGCGGAAAAAAATTCACGATGAAATGGTATTGTAGAATTTTTTTCCTCAGTCAATCACACATTTTATTAAACATTAAAACATTCTTTATTTTGAAGTATAAGAGTAATTTTTTTTCATTTTATATGTAAACTTTTATTTTGCACTTTATTACGAAATTTTAAAATTTGTTTGCAGTGGCGTCTTCGATGGAACTGTGAAAGAGAGGTTGTAGCGATTATGAATCGCAATCATTTTGCAAAGCATTCCGTTGAACCGGTAACTGCTGTTCGGTGGCTTTATGAAGGGCATGTAGTAAATCTGATCAGATCTCTACGCCAGAAGGTATTTTTGAAACGAATATTCCATTCCTCCTTTTAAGATTTTTAATGATGATAATGATTTTTTTTAAAAAAAATGCTTTTCAATTCAGAACTACACTACGCCGGTGCCTGCGAATTTTAATCCAATGTCAGTCAAGCAGCTGTTCAAACGCTTTGAAAAAGAGAAAGTAAGTTGTAAATTTTCTTATGATCATAATTTTTTATTTGATATCAATTACTTATTTTATCAAATATCAGTTATTTAAAATATTGTTCCAAATTTTATTTGTAATAAAGTTTCAGCCCAGATGTTTATTGAATGTTGAAATATTGCAATTGTAAAAAACATTTTTTTTAAATATAAAACTGACTTTCATTTGTTTTTATTGGTATGTTTTAATTTTAAGCATTTGAAATATATTTGTTGAGTTTGTTGATTTGTTGGAATCAACGTACGTTCCTTGTACCTTTCGATTGTATATTCTTCTTTTCATGTAGAAATCCAGACTGCATCGTTTGCAGCATGAAAGTGACATGCTGGCCCAGAAACATTATTACGAATTTAAAGTTTTCATTGCAAGCCAAGTTTCGAGCAGGCGTTCACCCAAAAAATACAAAGTTTTACTTTCCAAATATTCGAAAATTATACATACTGTCAAAGTGAAGGACAAATACAAATTGTTGCCAGAAGAGTTTCTGTCCCATTTGGACGAGATCGAAAAAATGCTGTTAACAACAAGCTGAAGAGCGACAACATACCATCTGAAGTCCAATCAAGTGTCATCAAATTTTGATCTCCTGTATGGATGTTTCTTCTTCTTTTTTTTAACTGCCTTATTTGCATGTTTCTAAAACGGGCTGCATTTCTAAAACGCAAATATTTTCACATGATTATGAAGTTGTTATTTTTGATCACATCTACCTGTGGTTTACCGTATTATCTTTTTGTTTATGTTATTTATGGTGATGGTGGACCTTTCTTTTGGCCAGTATCTTGGTCAGCATAATCTGAAAGATGATTTTATATCATTTTTGAGAGATCGTTTTTCATCCGTCCCTCTCACTGTAGAACATTATTTTTTTTGAATATTCTGCTCAAATAAACTGCTTGTATATTGAAAAAATATATATCTTCAATTTATTGATTGAGTAGGCTGTTTTGGTAAACATTCCTTCACTTTTTATTCTATTCCATTCCATGCTCATATCCATCCAGCGTGATGTCGACTGTTCAGTGATAGATATCTGGATGTACGTAGTAACAAGTAAAAATATCTAGCCCGCTAGTGATAAATATAAATAACGCTAGCTGTTGATTTTACTAGTTCTGCGTGCTGATAGGTTGTGGTGAATTTTTTGCACAAAGCTGTTATGTTTAAAGTTTCTACTTCGTGTTTTACTGAGCTATCTGTTGTTGATTTCAAATTGAGACCCATATTCTTCACTTCAAATCTGAAATCAAGGATAACGTTTTTTTATAGAGGTTTGGAATGCAGTTTGAACTATTATTATTCGTTTCATTTGTTCAACACCTTTGAAAAGATGCATCTGAACGACTAGCTGATGATAGCCAGCACGATAACTGATAGCCATCATCCACTTAGTGTAATAATGACAATTTACAAATATAAATAATTAAAGTACGAATAAAATAATGAAGAAGAAAATTTCTAAACAAACAAAGATTTCTTTTTAATATAGCAAATTGATGAGATTGCCAGGTTCACAATACAGAATTTCTGCAAAAACAGAATTATTAGGTCTGCTGTATATATCATCCAAAGATCCACTTTTATGCAATGCACACTCTTTCATATTTGAAAAATTAAATGCTGAGCATTGTTTTTCTGTGACGCAAAACTGTAAACATTTCTGAAGGCTGTCAACATCTGTTATGGTTTTAATTGGAATCCAGGAAGTTAAAACTGTTAACGTGTACAATTCTATCAGACAGACTTGACGCATTTCTTCGATATAATATCGCAATGGTTCCGGATTGTTTGCACGTTCATTTTCTCTATCTAAAAAATGAATTAGTATCTAACAGAATTTGAAATGACATATTACACAAGAAAAAATAGTTTTTTGAACAACTTTCATTAATCAAAAATTTGATTTAATAAAATTATGAAAATATTGATTTGACTTATTATTACCTTTTTTGCATGATACTAAACGGACAAGCTCTTCCTCAGGATGGACAGCAACATTATCGAAAATGCTTCCTATGGACAGCAAAAAGCACTTGCTATTTTGTCGTGAAAATAATACCGCTCGACAGCCCGTTCTCGTTAATGAGGAGCGGCAAGCTTGCAAGCAACTGTTCAATGACCAACATATTTTTGGTATGTCACTTGCAACAGCGTATTCGACTAGTTTAAAATCTAGCTTTTCAGTTATGCAAATTTCCATGAAATCGTAAAATTTTACAGTTTCCGTCGCAGAGCTATTTATGATGCCTTGCTCAAATATTATATTTCCAAAGGTAAACGATGATGACATACTTCCATCATCATCATCTTCTTCTTCTTCATCTACTTCTAGTTCTAGGTCTGAAATTGAGTTTTCACTCCAAAATGAATTGTAATTTTATAAAATTGATAATATTCATTTCAAAATCAGAACAAAATAATAAGTGATTGAAAAAAAATACAAGCAGAATAATTTTATCTACTCACCGATATTATAATTTTCATAGACCATTTCATCTAAACGATATTCTTGTGCATCTTCAAAATATTCACCTCCTGATTCATTTTCAGAATCATAAATCGGACTGCTAGCTTTATCTTCTACAATAATTTTAGTTTTTCTTTTTTTTTTCATGAAATTACAATTTTCAATGAATTTAATGTTCACAAGCTACTACATTTACTTTCAGTGCAGTTGTTTAAATAGTAGATGAAAGGTGGGCTGCTATGTGTTGTGTTTTCCATGTGCACATTACTTTCATTGACAATGTTAAAAATGAGGCATGTATTCAGCTTTTTTGAATAATATACACTGTTGCAATTTCCGCTTGTTGAATTGTTAAAAATGCACAGCTTGAGACAATCTTCAAGTGCATTCGTTAACCATAGATTGATGCGCATCGACAGAAATTTTTCAGCAAACGGCAACCGATAAATGTCGCATATTATAACTTTCCTCAGGCTTTCCATTTGAATTTGTATATTCTGATGTTCACTGATGGCATAGTCATGCAATGTCTGCATCTGTGATTCGACAGCTTCTTTTGCTACAAGTTGTAAAAGCAAAAAATTAATTTATTTTTCACTTGTAAAAAGTCACTTTAGCATGTCTTTCTGCTTTTTTATGGATGTTAAATTTTCAACAATAATGTATTTCACAATAATTTTCAACAATTTTTTATATAATAAAAAATATGAATAGAAATGAAATAAATATACATGAACTCACCATATCTGCAATCATGTAATACAAAAAAATCAGAAATGAATTTCCTTGGTGAATTTTCATTATTTTGACGTTGGTCTGCTTTGTAGTCAAGCAAAGTGCATATACCCTCTGATGAGGAGAACAATACAGCATTGCACGCAGCTGGTGAGGTTGTTACCCGACAATTAGAAAGGCAAATTTCCAAATGTGCACAGTAAAATATGATATCAATTCGTTTTGCTTTGCGACTTGCACCGAAAGAAAGACGTTCCACAGTGCATATCTCGTGCAGTGGTGCTAATAAAATTGTATCATTTTCAGAAATATTTTCTTCCACTTCACCTTCGTCAACTGTATGACTGCTATTAACTAAACGAAATAAATCATAATTCAATAATTAATATATTAATTTTAAAAAAATTTTTTCCAATTTGATATTTTTTAACGAAATAAATTTTATAAACGGATATTCATGAAAGATTAAATATTATTTAAAATTGTCATTACCATTTACGCATTCTTCTATAAAGTAAAATGCAATATCAGTTTGATTAGCATTTTCAGTATTGTCAACACGCATTCTACTGCCAATGGCATAATGAGTACATCGCTTTTTCACCGTGTCAAATGAAAGAATTTGATAGTTTGAATACAGGAAATTTTGGTAGCAAATACCAACGCAGTGTGCAAATGTTGTGACGGCAGAAAAAGTTGTTTCATTTTTAAAGAATAACAGTGATAGATTTAATTTTTCTAATAAACAAATTTTGTCGATCATTGGTATATAAAGCACATCAGTGGTTGAAAAGCAAAGCTGAAATTAAATTTCAAATAAATTAATTAATAAACAATAAAGGAGGAATTATTAAATTTTCAGCATACCCATGCGGTGCACACAAAAATAAAAACCGCCACTAAATCGATTTTAAAATTCGACATCTCAGTTCTACAGTCAATTCAGAAGTGATAGAATTTAGCTAAAAACAGAATTTATTCATAATGGAAAACATTGTACACTCTTGACAAGTATTGCTCTATTTTATTTAATTTCACAATTAATTAATAAAGTAAAATTAATGAAAAGCTTTAAAAAACTTAATACAATCTTACAATATAAATAATATAATTAGGCTTAATTAAATAATTCTATTATTAAAGAAGGAAAATAAAAATTCCTATAAATACATTCAGTTTATTTGTTATATTTTTTTAATAGAATGTCATATGTGTGGCTTAACAATAATTACTGCGAGTAAATTTTTCTCAACATTTCAACTTTTTAAATATTATTCCATACGAAAGTTATTAATAAATTTCAAGAAAAATAAATATTTAATATTCTTTAAACGTTAATTGATTCCATTGCGGACAAATTTCTGAGATCTCCTTAATTGGCAAGGAAATGTTAGTACAAAATTTTATTTGTATTATTTTTTATTATTTAAAATGATTTTCTGAATGATTTGCATAAAATTGCTTCTTCTTTGCCTTCATAGTTTAAACATTTATTTCCGAAAGACTTTATCACATTTTTTTTATCACTTAAAGAATTTTTTCTTTAAAATACTTTGAATTTTTTTTAATTTCAAAATTTTCAATTTGAATTTAAAAAGTTCATTTCCAAAGATGAACTATTTGTATATAATTTGAAAGAAAAGATCCAACCAAATTTCCTCTCCAACTGGGGAGTGCTGGTAAAAATATATGTTGTCAACTATGTTAATTTATAGCAAGGATAATGTTACATGATAACCTTAATGAAGCTTTTAGTGGTGTTTACTCAGCAGTTTCTTAAATTAAAAGCATGATTTTAAATTAAATATTTATTTATAAAATCTGCATTTGTTATAACAATATGCCAATAATTGTTTGTTACTTTAAAATTAGTTTTCTTGATTAACCATGGACTGTTGGATTGCATTACTCCCCATAGTGTTTTCAATGTTCTTTACTCCGTCATTTTTTATTGCTATCATCTGAAATTTTGTGACATATCTTTATAAACAATGCGTCATGATTTTTTTTAAATCCAAGTTTTTGAACTCTTTTTGGTCTTCACATTTTAAACTGGAAATGCATATTTTGGATTCTTAATGGCATATAAAGCCGACATGAAAAAAACACGTGTTAATCAGCCTAAATGATCACTATTCCATGTAAATTTTTTCATCTGATAGCACTGAGTTAGTTTTTTTATCAAAAAATTAAATAACTAAAACAATTTAAAAGTCTTTACGTAGTAAAAATTCCAACAAAACAGCCCTTGCAATTGTGTTGATATACGTTTATTTTGACGTTCCAAGGGATTAATAATAGCAATCTTTACCAAGAAAGTGCTAGTTATCACTGCAGCACGATGTTCTTGCATTTGCTGCAACAAGTGCTTATTTTCTTGCCCTTTTGGCGCCAAAATTCAATCGCCTGATTTTCAGAGGACGGTAGATTTAAGCGGGAGGTCAAAACAGTAATGTCCACCTTGAACGTGATAAAATAAATGATAATTTAATGTTCACGCTATTTATTTAGTAAAAGGAACAAACAAGGGGTGCAAAGCTACAAACAAGGCCGTAAACTGAATGCACGACGGAAAAGATCCACCGCCATCGCCCACGCGTCCCTTTCTCTACACATGGAATCTGTCCATAATTCCCATGCACTAATCAGTTTATGTTGCATCGTGAAAATATGACCGAACTCACCGTATTCCAGCCTTCAGTTACTGACAAGCAGGATACGCCCCTCTTTCGAAAAAATTCCAACATAAATGTTAAATTTCCTTATTCTGATCGATCTCAATATATTTTATAAACATATAGAATTTTTTTGAACATTTAAGCATGACAAGAAATAGATGCTGTACAATAAAACAAGTTAATTTTTGGGCATGAGAGCGGTCTTTAAAATGAATATAAATCCATAAGGGATGTACAAAAAGCTCTAAAATTTGTCTTTATTTAAGCAAAAAATATTTTTTACTTTTAAATATTGGTTGAAGAAATAATATTAGTAAATGTAGATCTATATTGATTGTTGCTTTGATTTCATAAGCTCTCTTGCATGTATTTTATAGGAAGAAAAAATATTTGCAAAACCCAACATATTGTTCAGCGAAACACATGTGGTAAGATGGTTTTGTCAACAGAAAATTTAACCTTTAAAAGTTGTTTGAAGGTAAATATCAGATACAACCTTATTTGGTTGTGTTGAATTTTTGTCTTGGAAATTCTTCGGAATTTCCTCTTTTTACGTAATTATGGTTTTAAGGGGTGGGTAATAGCAGTGTGTTGTGATGACATTCCTATATCTAATTTCTCTAGTGGGTCTGATTGTAATAGTTGCAAATTGATAAGTTTTAATTGTAAGAAAGAAATTTCGATGCTGCTACTTCTTAAATACTGGTTATCGTCTGAAAATCATAAGCCTGAATAACTATAAATAGATCGATTTCAAATTCGTAATAGTTTTCAGTTCTTTCCTTTTGTAAAAAGTATTGGAGAGCAAGCGTTTGTAAAAACTAGCCAATGATGCTGTACGCATCAGTGTTCAGGTTTAACAGGCTGTCAAACGCGTTCTACTGGTGGCAAGAGTAGTTGACTGTATGTTTTGTTCTTGTTTGTATGGCCAGTGAAGCGAACCAGTCACGTTTGTTAAATACAAGCGCATTAAAGCAAACAGCTCAAACAAAATACAAACTCGCTTATTTAACACAACTGCAGACCAGAAAAAAGCGACGACAGCAACGAACATAACTTTATTACGAATACTGAAAATATAACAGAATTAACGCAACCTACACAAAGAACGATAACTGACGCAATTAGCATTGTATTGAGCTACTCTGATCATAGCTACGCCCGCCACTCTGGCGTCGATTAGTTCGGAAAAGTGGTATTCAATAAAAATATGCAATGTTTCAGTTTTAGGTTTTTAAGATACTTTTTAATTATTTCTATTTTTGATTAATGCTTTTCAATTTTTTATTACTGTAATTGATGAGTTGAAATTTATATATTTTAGTGCAGTGTTTCTCAACCAGGGGGGGTGTATGAAGTTTCCAATTAGCATTTGTAATCTTGCAGGTATTCAAAATTTGAAAGTTCATTTCTGCTGTAATGCGAAGTACTTCCTGAGCTCATGCATTTTTATATTAAAATAAATTTGAAGCACTTGAAATTTTTGCTGCCTTTTCTTACTTGTCATCTGTGAATGGTTTTTAGTTGTTTTGTTTGGGACCAATTTCGTTATTGCTTTTTAATTATTTTCAGAGTGTGTTTGTTTTTGTAAAATAATTAATTCAGATATTATATATAGTTTTTTTGATTTGCAGTTTCATCACACTCGCAAATTGTTTCATCAGAGTTTTTTATCGTATTGCGAAACGTTTTGCTGGTGACATGCATTGTATGAATTAATGATGAAAAGTAATAAGCATATTTCCCAGGCACCTCTATGTGAAGAAATGGCTTTTAATTGTGGCATGCTTGGTGTTGCTGCATCGTGTTATGTATTTTGTAGAAAGAAATAATATTTTCAAAACCCAACTTATCATTGAGCTGCAAACTTATCGTAAACAGGTCCTTGAATGAGGATATTTAACCGTGTAGAGTCTTTTGAAGGTAAATATTATTTACAACCTTACGGTTGTATTGAATTTTTGTCTTGGAAGCCTTTATTGGTTTCCTTTATTTTGGGGTGGGGTGATGGGTATTTAACATTTTAAAGGTAGAATTTCTTCTAGTGTTAAAATTTTTTGCCATTTTGTGTGATTTATGTAATTGTATTTATTAATATTAACAAATTTGAAAGTGTAAATTATTTTTTAATTGATGTGTGAAGGAAATAAACGTGAATTATTATGTATTAATGATTTCAAAATCTCTTAGTTTACATAATCTGTGTAAAGAGCACTCGGTAAATGTGCTTTTTATGATCTAAATTTTATTCAAAATCTCATTTTGCTATTATCATTATTGTTTACGTGGTTTGTATAGCAATAGTGGCATTTTCACACTTTGTAAGTTTTTTTCAATTAGATATTTCATACTATGTTGTAGTATTTAAATTTGAAATACGAAGTAGTTTCCTGATCTTTCCCTTTGTAAACACGTATTGGAAAGCAGGTGGTATTCATTGCAGTTTTTCTACGCACTATTAAATTGTCGGCTATTTTTATTTTTGATTGGGGCGTTTCAATTTTTTCTTTTACCTTAATTGATGAAGATGAAATTTATGAATCTGTATTCAACTGTCTATGTAAATGTTCAACTTTTATAATGTTTCTCTGCACTATATGGTATCAGAATTGCATGTTATTTGTTCGCAAGTACATGTTGCAATCCTTCCCGCAGGGCCTTTGTTGATATGTATGTAATTAAATGCTTCAGGGCGGCGCTCAAAGTGTGTCGTGAAGCTGTGTCACCTCTTTCATTTGCAAGCAAAGCCACATTGTCAGAAGCCTTCAGCAAAGCGGGCTGGTCAGAAGGAGGGGGCAGGGCAGAAGGACAGCCATCTCGTTGTTTGCTTCGTTGCTAGTGAGGGTTAAAAAACGGTCGTTGATGCGTGCTTCTACTTTTTCTTAGTGCTAAGCTATTTATTGGAATAAAAAGAATCCAAAAAAGTACACGGCGTCAACAATTCATCGGAGGGCTGAAGTTGTTTTGCAAACTGTTTGTTATCATTTTAAAAATATTATTTTACATTATAATGAAAAAATAATTAATTATAGAATAAATAATTTAAAATATTTCTATTTAATGGAATCTGTTAATTTCAATGAATAAATGAAGAAATTTATACATAGTTATACGTTACATATGCATAATTCATAATCATGAATGCAATACAGGCATACCCCGCTTTACGCTCTTGGTCCGTTCCTGAAAAAATAACGTTTTAGAGCAGTTTAAAGTAGTTTCATGGAACAGATTTTTTTGTTTGATTCTTCATAACTATCTGTGGCTCTCAGAAAGAGGAGGTTGTTGCTACCGACTATTTGCTTTATTTTATTTATTCATCCAATATTATTTTTTAGATTTTCTGAGTTTGAAATTACAAGTCAGTCATATTCTGAGAATATGACGTTTATAAGCCAAATGGCGTCAAAAGAGATTTTACATTTTCTCAAAGCTCACATAAATATTCTGATAGATTTGGTCTAACTGAGGCCCTATTTTCACCACGTTTTCTTACTGGTCTGGTTTCTATTGGATCTCTGTACCGCTGTTATTGGTTTTTCTTTAGCCCGAGTTATACCATCCCATTTATATAAAACAAATTCATTCTTTTGTAACGGATTTGCCATCACAACAGGCTGGTCGACCACCGCCTTGTTGTTCTCGGTCGGGTCGTCACCGTCTGAGCATGACCTTACGGCCCCATGCTCTTTTCGAGCAAGACATGTGCCCTGAATGATTCATATAACAAACACCAAACAATCGTTTCAAATGTTCCTCACACCGTGCTAATGGCAACCACCACAATAAATCACAACACAACCGATCCGAAACCAAAACTGCACACAGCCAATGACTGCACGTGTCTTCATACTACCGTACTAGCCACCGATTGTCAGGTCCAAATGAGTCTGCTATGGCAGCCAAGTGCAACGGCGACGTGGTTCATGATCAGCTCAGCCTTTCCTTCTCATCTTCCGTTGTTTCAGGAATACAGCAGGCGTCATCGGCTAGCCGGACTGTTACAATTTTTTCAATTTAAACATAAATAAAACAATAAAAAATAAAATTATTTTTAAAATTTTGATTTGTTTAAAAAAACATTATTTATAAATTTATGCAGAATTCAAATAAAGTATTATAGCAATGTAATTAATAAAATTCTAAGTTTCTAACACCAATAAGAAGTCAAATCACACAAAAATCATTTTAAGCCAATAATGCATGTAATTTTTTTATCAATCGGAAAACAAAGCAAAAAATTTAGCAATTGATGGAACATTCCAAAATAGAACTTGCATTTTTAATTACAGTAAGACTGCTTATTTTATATTAAAACTTTATGAACTTTAAAAAATTTTTATTATGATATTCTGGGCAGTATTTTATATACATCCGTATATATTTTTGTCTTCAAAATGTCAATTTTTACATTTTCGCATAAAATTAAAAAATAAACATTGCAAAATAATGCAAATATTTAGATGCTTATATTAATGCTTTACATTTCGCACTAAGGTAATTACAATTTTAGCATTCATTTGCTTTCTATAAGTGCTAACAAAAAATTGTTAAAAATAAAAATCATTTACTGCTTATTCAAGTTACGCATTCCTATACATTATGACTGTTTAAATAAAAAAAATTGTTTCCAAATTGCTAAATTTTTCAAAAAATTTCAGTTCCTCTACATCCCCATTAATTTATATAAAGCAACATTTGCAAACAAAATCAATACTTATTTTCCAAGTCCTATTTTATTTCAATAATAGTTCATCTAATCAATGACCGGTCAATAGTCCTCATCCGTTTCAGTTTCGGATTTATCAAAATCTGCTGTTTCTTCATCATCATAATCATCTTGTTCTACTGCTTCGCCAGTAAAAAACAAAACAGCATTTGGTACCAATTGGTCACGGATTACCTCTGCTACTTCTATGTCTTCTTCTAAATAATCTTTCTGCTCGTCATCAACTTCAGTAACATCATCAGTATCATACTTCGGGTCAAAAAAATTAAAGAATGAATTAACTGTAATCTCTTTCGGCACAAAGCAGTTTCCACTCTTGCCTTTCCTTCGCTTTTTAACCAATTTTACTGTCAAGTTCTTTCCGGGTTTCCAATCGATTTTGCACCCTTTTCGACCAACAATGCGAGTACCGTTGTAATCAAATGGGTTCTTTGCTTTCATTTCAGTTGTTGTTATATAATGTTTCGTCAATTCAGTATTGGTGAAATAATCATTTTCATCAAAGAAAAAGTGAAGTGAAAATCCTTCAGGATCTTTACTGTACCTCACTTCGATGTTAGTCAAACTCTTCAGAAGTATCTCATCGTTCGGACTGACCAATTCTCCAGTGTACTCTCCATTTCTCAACACAGTTGCCCAAAAATCTGGAACACCTTTGATGTCGGCAGCAACCATTTCTCGCAATTCCGGACTTTTCTCCAATATTGTCTCACGAACCACATTAAACGATTTTATGAATTCATCATTTTCAATAACTTCTGTTTCCGCCTCATCTGGCTCGTATTCTCCAGTAATAATTTGACGCCGTTTCTCTCGTAGTGGTGCTTGCAAAGAATTAAACTGGTATTCCAAATCCAACATAGACTTTTGAAAATCAACATCATTCTTCAACATTTCCAGTTGCAAACGCTTCAGAGCGTTCACTCGCTTCAGAACACATTGCGGCAACGATGCTAATTCGCGAAAATGCTGATCAACAAAATAGTTTGACAGAAGCTCGCTTATATCTTCCACTTTAACAGAATCTTCGGTATCGGAATCAGCCACAGAATTTTCAAGCATTGTGCAGTCTGAAATACCAAATATATGTAAAAGAACATCACTTTTGCTGCCATGCCTACTTATTACTTATAAGCGGAAACTCAATCGCTAAAACTCGGAAAACAAAACGAGAAAATGTACGGCATAATTTGATAAAAAAGGCAAAGCTTGCTTCGAATTATATATTTTCACATGAAAGAAAAACCCATCTTACATTAAAAAATAATTCATGCATTCTGTGTGATAGTTGACGGCTAAACTGGATGTCATTTCTATGCTTAAACTGAAAAGAACAAGGTACTCCGTTCAGATTAGCAGTAATACAGCAATTAAATACAATACGCTAAGATTAAAGAAACAGGAAAATAAATGTTAAATAATCACCAAACTTAACAAACAATTTAATACTTAATACAACCACACCAACAAATTCACCAACAAACTTTACACGGAAACGAGCACTGATGAATAACACTTCAGCAGACGGTGAAATGATTTGCAAGTACGCTTACATTGACCTATATAATGATAACTTAATGAACTTCAAAATTCTGTAGAGATATATTTGATGTAATATTTATAATAAAATAATACAAAAATAATTTATAAGTTTTGAAGAAAGAATTGAAAATAAAATAAGAATAATTACAGTAAAATTACAGTTTTGAATTATATTTGTCATGGATATTTCTCATAAAATATCCTACGTGCATTTTTCATTTTAATTAATTTATATTTAATATAAAATTAAAATAACCTTTTATTTTTTGTAATTTCTGTAAGTGAGTTTATTATTTAACGCTTATTCAAAAATTTTAATACAGATAAAATTTTAATTTTCATTCTGAGTAAATCTTAAATGAAATATTTTATAATATTAGCAGTTTTAATTTCTTTAATTAATTAATTTTTTAATTTTATAGCTCACAGTTTAACAGCATTTTGATTGCATTTGTTTTAGATTTTGTAACAATAGCAGGAACCTACGAATCAAAAACAGTATTCGCAAAAATATCAAAAATCACACAGTATTCGAATGCCACATTTTAAATTAAAAAATATGCGGATGCGTTTTTTGTTACAAAGTTGTCTTCTTAGCCAAATGAATTATTTCTCTTTCATGAAAGTGCGTTCGAAAGGTTTTACATTCGGAAGATCTGGCAGAATGGCAATCCCGTCAGATGATACTGGACATAGTTGAGATCAGTGGTTCTCAGTCGTTGTTGAACAAACACAAATCCGATGAGGGAGCTGTACGACCTATAGATCTGATCAATCCAGTTCGATTTCGTCAACCGCTAACTAGTTATACAGTTTACTCGAACCTGATTATATTTATCAAATATAGAAGTATAGAAATTGTATATAACGTTGATAGCAAAAGTAATATTAAATAAGTTAGTTTTCTAAGTAAAACTTAGGTGATTTATTCTTGTGCTTAAAAGATTATTTTACGATGTTTAGAATCTTCTAAATACTCACAAGTTGCAAGTAACTACTCAAATATGAAATCACTTAAAATATATTAGTGTACTATATAAATGTGCAGTTCTACATGATTGATTCCTTAAAAGGTAGAGACTCATTTACAGCATGACAATTATATGTTTTTGAAAAGCTGTATCGAAATTTATATTAATGAAAACTAACATTACGTTTCATTTGTTGCATCGCTTTTTTTTATTACTGTTGAAAGTAATTTCATTTTAAAATACATGAATGAAAACTCCACATGACAGTTTTAAATGAAGTGAAAAAATTAAAAGTGTAAAAGTTAAACCTTAATTAAATTCGCATATTTGTTATGGTGATTGAGATGTTAATCAGTTGGGCATTTAGATAAATACAAAGAGATGAAAATTTACTGAAATGACTATATTTGAAACACACTACATACATTTTCGTTGCAAAAATAAACATTTCAAGCATAAAAAATTTGCATAAATATTGCTGATACATTTCATACTGTAAGTTATTTTTACGTAGGCCCTGTTTTGAATGCTTCATCGAAAAATTTTCAGAAAAGATTCATTTAACTTGAATCAACTTGATTCTGTTTTTGAATAAAGTTACTATTAATGAAGATCATAAGTGGAGCGCTTAAAAGTAAAATTCCTATTTACATATACATTTAAAAAGGTAACAGTAATGGTTTATAATTTTATTTCTTAAACTCTCATCCATTTTTTTTGAATTTCTTTATTCCATTGTGAGATTATGTGAAACATTTTATTTAATTCCTTTTGAATGCTTTACAGCAATGTTTAAAATTTCATCAAATTCGTAAACTTCAATAAAATTTTCTCTAATAAGGTGTTTAAAATTCATTTATATGATACGTTATGTCATGTATAAACAGTGTTGTAAGTTTTGTTTAAAAAGTCATTGATGGTTGACTTTTCTAATCTTTTCGATATTGCTTACAACGATATATATATGGTTTGCACTTCGGCAAAAGTAATTTTATTCCTCAGGTTACTGTTTTTACGTTTTACGATACTTGTAACGTTTCTGATATCTGATTTACTTTTGATTTGCTGTACAGTTTATTTCTCACAGTATAAAATGTGAAATATTATTTTGTAAAGAAAATGTAAATGTTGTGCAAAAAGTTAAATATTAAGAGAAGTGAAAATTCTTTTTGAAAACATTGGGATTCGATTTTACTGTAAGATGAAAAGTAAGCATAATTTTTTCTAATGTGCTTTGGAAATAAAGTTCTCAGTGTTAAAAATTATTATTTACATTATTTATCATGATAATAGTTTTACATTTTACAAAAAAGAAATTGTTCGTATGTTTTATAAAAGTGGTAATAAAATTAAAGAATTGTAGTAAGGAAATAATTTTTTGGATGTGTATTTATTCATAAGTAATTATCATTGAAAAAATGTTATGTTGCATTCAATTTACTGAAAATAAAATACTGCTTTTAATAAACATTTCAAAATTGCCATTGGAACTTTTGTTTTGTTTGTTTGTTTGTTCTATCAACATTAATTGTTTTGAAATGTTGCCTTTTAGCATGGTGTTGATTTCATTTGTTATTTTGAATAATAAAGATTTTTGTTTCTGAGAACTACTGTAAGTGAATTTGTTCTGGATCAGTAGTAAAGGTATGAGAATTTCAGGGCAGTGATTTTTAGAATGTTTGGATTGAGTGTCTGTTTTGCAAGAGACTTTTGTCGGCAGTATCATCGACCTGCTGGTATGGTGCGGGCAGTATGCAGGCGGATTGATTTATCATGCACGTCCAGAAAGGACTGTCGATTGTTGTGCTCTTCGAAAGCGTCGTCAGAACCGCCGAACGAGACCTCAAGGTCGAAACCTTTGATCCCGGCACTGGAAGAAATGCCTGGAAAACAGCATTCTCCAACGTTGAACCACCGATTTTCATGGAAACGTGCTTTTGGATTTGGATCCGCTGTGGTAATCGCGGTTGGCTCAATAGCTTGTTGTTATTATTACAAGAATGATCTATTGGATATTTACCGAAGCTGGTGGGGCTGGAAAGGCGACACCAGCCATGAATCCGGACCGCGGGCACCTTCGCATGTACGTTACCTACTGGTTGGTGGTGGAACGGCTAGCTTCTCCGCTGCCCGGGCGATCCGCGGTCTGGACGAAGAGGCTAGGGTGTTGATCGTTACCGATGAGTCGCACATTCCGTACATGAGACCACCGCTTTCGAAGGAACTTTGGTTCGACAAGGATCGGACCCTGGCACGTCGTTTGCGTTTCAAGCAGTGGAACGGTCGCGAAAGGACCATCTTCTTCGAGCACGAGCAGTTTTTTGTCGAGCCTTTGCAGCTTGAGGCCACTGAACACGGGGGCGTGTCAGTTTTGAGGAATTCTAGGGTGGTGCGTTTGCGCCCAGCTGAACACGTGGTCGAACTAGCTGACGGTCAGCGGATCGTCTATGAGAAGTGCTTGATCGCGACTGGAGGTCGGCCGAAGCAGTTGCCTGCTTTTGAGCACATTTGCAATGGGCAGGTCACTTTGTTCAGGGGGGTAGATGATTTTTTGAATTTGGAAACTGTGCTTGACCGCAAGCCGTCGGCAACGGTGGCTGTGGTCGGCGGTGGCTTTTTGGGCTGCGAACTGGCCTGCGCATTGGCCAAGCGCGGTTCGACGTCCGGCTTGACCGTGCTTCAGTTGTTTCCTGAATCCGGATGCATGGCCAAAGTGTTGCCTCAATACTTGAGCCAGTGGTCGACAAAGAAAATGAACGAACTGGGCGTAAAGACCATGGCCGGAGCGACGATCACCGGTGCCCAGTTGGATCGCAACGGTCAGGTGAAAATACAACTTCTCGACGGTCACACCATAACCGCAGACCACGTAGTGGTGGCGGTTGGTTTGGAACCGAATGTTGAACTGGCTGAAAGTTCTGAACTTGAGCTGGATCCACAGCTCGGCGGTTTCCTTTGTGACGCTGAGCTGAGATGTCGCAGTGATATATGGGTTGCTGGTGACTGCTGCAGCTTTTACGACGTAAAGTTGGGACGTCGTCGAGTTGAACACCACGACCACGCCGTGGTCAGCGGACGTCTGGCTGGCGAGAACATGGTCGGTTCCGCCAAAGCGTACACTCACCAGTCGATGTTCTGGTCAGACTTGGGTCCGGATGTTGGCTATGAGGCGATCGGTTTGGTCGACTCCAACCTGCCCACGGTGGCCATTTTCGCTAAAGCTAGCCAAGAAGACACTCCAAAAGCGGTGGTAGAGGAAACAGGCCAGAGCATCCGCTCAGAGACTGAAGCCGCTGCTGCGCTGGCAGAGCCGCCGGCTAAACCACCAGAAGTCGATACTGTTAATCAATCGCAAACATCAACCGAGGACGATTATGGAAAAGGAGTGGTGTTCTATTTGCGTGGCAAGCGGATCGTCGGCATCCTTCTTTGGAATGTATTTAATCGAATGCCAATTGCCCGGAAACTGTTGCAGGAAGGAGCTGAACATCACGACTTTAGCGAAGTGGCGAAGCTGTTCAATTTATACGGCTCCATCACCGATAACCAATGATTAAATTGAATTTATCATTCAGTTTCATATGCTTACCATTTGTGTTGAAAAAATATTACCGAAATATAAACTGAACGTTTCATTAATTTAATTTCACGAAGAAACACACGTCAGGGCCTGTTTATTTGGAATAAAGAAAGCTTCAACGGCAACAATCCAAGGAAACTAACAAATGTTAAATTTTCATTAATTAAAATTATTAAAATTAATAGAATCGTATTTCATTTTTTAGATCAATCTTATAAAATAACGTGGTTTGACAAATGGTTTTTACATTCATTTGAGAACTTAAAACCTACTAAACTATAGTTTAAAATACAATTTTTTACATCAGAATCATCCGCTGTTTTGTGATTAAAATTATTTTTAAATTTATTATAAAACTAAAAAAGTTTGAACACTTTTAATTAACTTTTTGATGCTTATAGAAATTTTATTAATAAATTAATAACTGTAATTTAATGATAATCAAGTACATTTAAGTCTATTGATTTTTATAGCAACTGTTAATTGTAGCTGAAATGAAGCAACTTGAAGTAATGCGTGACTGCGATAAAACTTTGCGCAGGTCAATTGAATGTTCCACTTGAATACTGGAAATGTATTTCAACATTTTCAGCATTTCATGATGCGACTGGTTATTTACTTTTCTGGTATGCATTTTGGAAAGCATGATCAATAAAAATTCATAATCACTCTGACAGAACTAGAAAGCTGTTGAAACAAGCAGCAATTTGCCAAGTGCAAAATTAATTTCATCCGCGAACCAGGTAAATTCATAGCATTTATGACCAGTTTAGCTGTCAGTTCTTTTTCCAGTAAGCCTTGCGTTCAACGAGAGAACGCTTCACGCTCCAAATTTTCAACATTATTTAGCAAGACGAAATGCAATTTTCAAATTCATGTTGTTTGAATATTCCGACATTTTAAAGTTTGCATTTTGTTCTTCTTTTTTTCATTTTTGTAAATACTTTCAAATAGATGCTGAATTTTAGAAGGAAACTTTCGCTGCAATAAGAACTGCAAAATCAATGCAGCAGCATAGCGACGCTGAACGGCTGCTGGAAGAAGCTAAAAACATGGCCGCTCTTATCTGTGTGCAGGCGAACGTTGAAGTAATTAAGCAACTGCTTTTGCTTATCCAAAATGATAGCTGCCTTTGGAATTTTAAATTTAAGAAGCTATATTTTTACCGATCTAATGTTTAAATATTAAAAGAATTATCAATTTATTATTAATTTATTATCATTTATTAATAAGCTTATTTAATAACTGTCAGAAAAGTAAAAGGTGATATAAGCAAAATAGCTGTTGTTACTTTTTTGCTATTTTTTAAATTGAAATTGAAGCTAAAATAAATAATTTTACTATTTATTTTGTAATTAGACTGTTAAATATAAAATGTGTTTTGGTTGTTAATAATTCTTGACTATGAAACCTATATATTTTCCCCTAACAAATGAAAGGAGATCCATTGTTTCAATAATTCATCTTCAGTTAAAAGTTCTACATACGATTCTTGAAGCGTTTTTATTCAAAAAAACAGTATATGTAGTTCTGCCAGAATAATTTAATTTAATATTTATGACATATGTATTCTTTTGGAACTTTTAGAAAAATAATTTTATTATTCTACCACAACTCTTACGGTTGCGAAAAAATCAACTTATTTTAAATAAAAATTTTAACAAAAGCTAAAATGAAAAGGAATTTAATATAAAGTAATAATAAAAGATTGATTATTATTTATATATAATTGATTAACATGTTTGAAGTTTTTGATCCAACTGAAAATCTTCACTAAATACTTACATACTTTTCAAAGTACATGAGCAGAATGAGCAAGCATAATATTAATTATATAATACACGAGACTTGTTAAACAGCTAGTCAATGTTAAAAAGATGTAAAGGAAGTTGCAAAAATTTTATTTGATAATTCAATTAGAATGGGCAAAAAATTGGAATTGGTAGCGGATCAACAGTTGTTTATGCGGTAAATCAACTTGGAAATCTTTACAAAAATGGTTCAATAAAAGATATTATTTGTGTCCCATCGTCATTTCAAGCAATGCAGCTTATCATAAACAATAAACTGCCCTTGGGAGATCTTCAGCAGTGCCCATGCTTGGATATTTGTATAGACGGTGCTGATGAAGTGGATGAAAATTTGAACTGCATTAAAGTAAGATTTTATCTGTAAACAATGAATATTTTTTGTAAAAGAAAACAGTTAATTCATGTAAAGTAGTTTATTTAATATGAAAATCTTTTTAGGGTGGTGGCGGTTGTTTAACTCAAGAGAAGATAGTTATGAGTTGCGCTAAAAAATTTTTCATCATAGCTGACTTCAGAAAGCAATCACGTTTTTTGGGCGAACAGTGGCCATTTGTACCTATAGAGGTTTTGCCGTCTGCTTTTCAACCAATAATGCAACGAATTGAAAACACTTACGGTGGTGAATGCAATTTGAGAATGGCCGTAAAAAAAGCAGGACCCGTAGTAACTGATAATGGAAATTTTATTCTAGACTGGAAATTTCCGAGCGTTGTAAATGGTAATTTATCGCTTAAACAGTTGAACGAAAAAATAATTATGATTCCTGGTGTAGTAGAAACAGGGTTTTTTATTGATGTAGTTACAAAAGCTTACTTTGGTATGAAAGATGGCACTGTACGTGAAGTCATTCCAAAGCATGATCATTAAAAATGCTTAGCAAGACGATATTATAAATTTAGGCATGAAACATTTTACACATTTTAATCAATCGAAATTCATTGCTTGTTAATTTTATTTATAGCAAAAGTTTACATGTTAATGATTTAAGATATTTCTTGTGGTAGAGATTTATTTTTTATTCGTTATCTCATATAACTGATGATAAAAATGTTGTTTCAAAGTAAAATATATTGTTCTTTATGTATTAGTAATTTTCAGTTTTTAATAATGCTTAAATAACACTTTAACCTTTTATCTGAAAACACAAGATTTTAATAATTTTAACAAACTATCTTTAAATATCAAAAGGAAATAGCAGATTTCAACAGTTTTAATTCACCAAAAGACAACAACAAACAATATTTTCAATGTTCAAAAAAACTGTCATTGAAACATATAACAATAACTAACAGTTCATGTCAGCAAGAAACAAACATACATACATAGAAACAATGGAACAAACATATGTTTTCTTTCCGTATTAAGTATAATGCAAACTGAAAACTTCAAGACCAATTAAAGCAATCGCATCAAATGATCAAACAGCAGTAGAAAGTTCACATTGCTTTTGCAAATTGCTGTAGGGACAAAGCAAAATTTGTTCATTTGCATTTTCTGCTTGAAAATTGTCCACCAATGGACCCAAAACATGATTTCCAGCGGAGTTGCTAGTAGAGTTAGGATTATCAATTCGACTAAATTGCCATCCTGATATGTTCATATAACCACTTGCAGGAATATTCACATAATAGGGAAGCTGTGGAAGATTCACATAAGTAGGCAACAATGGAATAAAAGCTCTTTTTAAGCAGCACGACGGATTTGCAACTGTACTCGAATCTGCAATTGGAATTGACGTCGATTGCAAAGCAGCAACATCCACATCATCATTTTGATTTTCCTCTGAAGTTTTCTGTTGACGCTTAAAGCAAACTGCATTTCTCTTGTTCAGTGACATCAGCCGAGTATAAATCACCTGCAGTCGTAAAATCAGAACTGCACCAACAATAATCACCAATATTGAAGCAAATATGGCACCACCTAAATATAAGTAAAATTCAGAATATGCTTCATTATCAGGATAATCACCCTCTTCTACAACAGGCAATTTGTTTTCTACAGAAAGCACAAATTTTTCTAAATTGTCATTGTTATTAAATTCGATCACAGCAGCTCGTCCTTCTCTCGTGTAAGCAAGTAACAAAAAGCCAACCCCAAAATTAACAATATCTGGATTATTCGTAATATACGAATTACCAATTGTATGATTTAAAGGGAACCATATATTTGCACGACGATCTGTTTTCCAAAACAGTGCATAAACCATACTTGGAAGAAGTGTGGAAATGGGAAAAAGAGGAACTGGCTCATCCCAACGAAGTTCCAGCTTGTCCATTTCTGGAGAACGGATGATTTTCAACGGCTCAACAAAGCTCCATCCCATTTGATCACTTTTATGTACTGGAAAATCATAGCGATATATAGAGCAAGCCATCTGACATCCTAATAAAATATAGTGTTAAAATAATTTTTTAGATCAAGGAAAAAATTATTAAATCACTTACCTGAAAAACAAATTCTTGAATCTTTACATATCGAATTCAAAATTTCAGATTTCTGATAAAGCATTCCACAGTTTTCCCAACACATCTTGCATTCAACTTTGCTCTGACAAGAAATATCAGAATGAGGATTCATTTTAACAGCAAAAGCATCGACACAATGTGCACGACAAGTTAAAACATGATCGACCATGTTTAACTGCTTTTTGCTTAGTCGTTGAAATGCTTCTGTCGATAAGAAACTGGATAAAAGAATCCAAACCAACATTGCCAGAAAAGTAACAAGAAACCAAAAAAATACGTAGAGTAAAGAAGAGACAAAGAAAACTCACCGTTTCAGACGAAAAAATAAATACTAAATGAGCAATCGACCCTTTTGAATTGACACGAAAAAAATACAGTAAACGAAAGAACCTGAATTTATAATTTTTGTTTACTTTCTACAATATGAATTCAAAATTAATATTTTGGAAATTAATTTTTTTTAATATTATGATTAATATTTTTACTAGTGTGATTTATATATACTCATAATATTATTTTTAAAATAAAATGATAAGCTTTCGGAAAAAGCGCTATTTTTTGCTGTTAACATGCTATTTAAGTTTTCTTTTATAAATACTGTAGTTTTCAAAATTTTATAACCATTTATTCGTTTTATATATGTTATTTACAAAAGTACAGGCTAAAACATAGTCAAAATGAGTATTTACTATGGAAACAAATATGAAAACCTTTGGTAATCAAAATAAAGTTACTTTATTGTAAATTTATTACATGAGCTAGATGGATTTAGTAATTTATTTAAAAGTATTGCTTTAATTTATTATAAGTTCACTGCATTTTATGTTTTAAAATGAAATTCTACTCATCTTATCTGTTTTTTGCTAGTTTCTTTTCAGGCATAATTATTTTTATAGTGTACTAGATTATTTTGCAAGTAGCCTTTTTGGTTGCAATTAATATTTATAAATAACCGCTTGTGATCAGATAAACTTCTTTTTAATCATTTCACTTTAATAGCCTCTATTCAATATTCCATTAAACTTTTTCAGCAAAAAGTATTTCAGCATTGCTAATACATGTCATAAAGTTGCATTGCTTAATCTCTGAAAATTTAGTGTGATACAAACGACCTGTTTAAAATTGAATTATTATGAATCTTCAAGCTTTAACAAAAAAAAGTGCTAAATCTTTTATCAGTTTATATAACTTTTATATCTATCATATCTGATAAATAATTTTAAAATGCTATAATTTATTATCTGTAAAATCTGTTCAAAGAAGTACTTACAAGAACTATATGCATCTTCTATTAGACTTGTAATATTTAATCAACAAAATGTCATTATAAAATGAAAAGATACGAGAGATCATAAAATATCTGCTGACAATATACCATATAAAGTGAAAGTTTAAACAATAATAGATAACTGTTCTTCAAGACGCTTTTTTAGCTCATAAGGATTTAGCAAAATTTGGTCTTTTCCATCAGGGCGTTCCAAAATTTTCAAAACACAATCTGACAGTGAATAGCGATTTTCGTTTACAACCGAATCATCCTTTTTAAAACGATGTGGGCTAGACACGCGGACGTTTACATAAGTATGAGGTCTTGGTATGGCTACTTTACGAAAACGACGATTCGGCTTGCTTACTTGGATCAAATTTTTATTTGAAGCCAAAGTTGTAGTCGATTGTCTTGTTGAATCGCCTTTTTTCTTCGATGAAAACGGCTCATCTTGACTTTGAATGGTTGGACGTCTTTTAAATTGAATTGCATTTGATCGGTTGAGAGATTTCCATCGAATAAAGAAGGTACAACATCGAAACATCAGCATTACAACAACGCAGCATATAACAGCTGCTGCGAATATAGCAGCAGATAAATATAAATAAAACTCCGTATCTCTTGAACCACCGGGAGATTCGATATTATTAACTGCAGATGAATTTTTGATCAGTGGAAGAATTGCTTTTGGAGGGTTGTACTGTCGAAATTGGCTAACGGCAATACGGCCTTGTCTTGTGTAAGCAAGCAATAAGAAATCTACTCCTGAATGAACAATGTCGACATTGCCGGTGACATAGGAATTTCCAACTGTGTGATTCAGAGGAAACCATATATTAGGACGTCGATCCATCTTCCAAAACAATGCGTAAACCATATTCGGGAAAGGTGGTGAAAGAGGTAGAAGAGGGATTGGTGCATTCCATTGCACTTCCAGTTTACTTATTGTTGGTGAACGGATAACTCTCATTGGCTCTGCAAAAGCCCAAGCCATTGATCGATCCGAACGATTTGTTAAATTTTGACGATATATTGAACAAGCCAACTGACAACCTAAAAAAATTTATGACTTTAATATCACAAAAAAACATATCTAATATTGCAACATACCAGAAAAACAAACAACAGGATCTTTGCAGATTGAACCCCAAATGTCAAATTTGTGATAGAACATGCCACAGTTCTCCCAACACATATGACAATCCGCATGCATTTTGCAAGCAAAATCTGATGAATAATGCAATCCAACAGAAAATGCATCTATGCAATGTGCACGACACGAAACTACCCGATCAGTCATTGATAACTGATCAATAGTCAGCTTGTGCAAAGCATTTGTAACAGAGATGAAGAGCAAGAAAGTAGCTGCAAGCATTTCAGAACAGAAAAATTGTTAAATAACTGACAGTAAGCTGTCACGTTATGTTTTTTATTTTATATGAATAATTATAGGTCAAGACAATCTATTGGTCAATTCAACAGGGCAAAGCCGGAAGTGAAAAAAAGGCGGTCAAAAAGAGGATATAATATCACCAAATCATACAGGATGTTTGCACAATTATTGTTAATATTACCTGCTTTGGTAAATAATAATGACCTCAACACATTTTTAGTAAAAGACGCTACTGTAAAGTTTGTTTGACTAGTCTTTTGATCTTCACTAATCCTTTAACAATTTTGTTGACTGTACTTCCTGTCGCTTTTTGTCTTTGAACATGATGTTTGAACCGGACATCCGGTTAGCTAGATATATCCGACTGATCAATGCTGCTGATCTATTAATAAAGAAATGCCCACTGGATAAAGTTGCTTTCAGTGATTTTGTTTTAACAGGTTAATCTTGCATTCAGTTTTGAAATAAAGTTTTAAAAAGTAAGTTATTATTTTATCATTGATTAAAAATAAAAAATTACAATATCTTATTTCTGAAATTATTTTTTGAAAAAATTTAAACTATTTGAAGTACTCAGTTTGTAATACTTAATGATAAAAATAAATATTTTTGTAAAAAAGGTTTTGATGTAATCGAGTTTACAGCAGAGTTTTGTATAGTTTTCATGAGTGAGTGAGAAAATTTATTTTTGAAAACAGATCTTGAAATTCAGTTTATAATGTTTGCAACACATAAATTAAATTAAAATAAATGCATCTAAGTGAAATTAAAATTTCATGCTTAACCTGTGCTAATTTTTTGGAAAAAATGTTAAAATGCATGAATGCAATCAAGTTTTGCTTCAAATATTTTCATTTAAAAAATGATGTAATTGATTTTGCATTATTAGTAATTAAATTGGATAAAACAGGTTATAATTTATTTCAAGATTAAATACAGATAACAATTAAATTAACCTAAAGTAGCAGTATATTTCCTTTATAAGTAGAAAGTAAAATAAATAAATTGTTACATAAATGTGAGTTGCCTACATAGGGCCATTTGCAAAAAAATGTTTAAATTATTTTATATATTTAAACCACATTTTTCTACAATAGAAATAAAATTATATTTCAGAAATTTATTTTTTCATACATTAGCTCAAGTTTTTGTAATATGTACTTAAGCTTTATTAAAGTTTGTAGAACCAGGTTTATAATCATGTTAAATACTTTAAAAAATTATAAATTAATGCAAATTTTAAATATTGCTAAATCCAATTTTTAAAATTGCAGTAATTACAAGCCATTACAAGCTTAGATTTACAAACAATTTTATTTGAATCTTTGTCTGTCTGTATTTTTCTATTCATTGACAAATGCAATCATCTTGCAGTTTCTATGTAAGGTAACGTTTTAACATGCTGATGAATACATGCTTGAAGTAGCACGTATTGTGCATTTTAAAATGTTATATACATGTGACATTAAAATTTTTCAGAGAAACTATTAATATGTAATTCTTGCAGTTTAATTATTGTTGCTACGCTATTCCGCCATAAGTTCAAAATGTTATTTAGCAAGTAAATTTGTTTTGCACTGATTATATCTCTCAGTTGATGCAATGTGTTTGTGTTTTAGTATTACTTTTTTTATTGAAAAGGCAACGTTGAGGAAAAAATCTATAAAATTATATATAAATCTATAAATATATAAATATATATATAATCTATAAAGGCAATTAAATATAAAGAGCTTAAAACAGTTTACCAAAAAACCTTATATTGTTTTACTTAGTAAAAAAGCAAACAATTTTCCAAATTATGCAGCAATGTGAACAAAATTAAAAGTCTCCACAAATACACAGAGTGAATAATTAATCCAGCGTTTGTAGTTAAGCTGCTCATAATTATTTTAAATGAAGCAAAATAAAAACATTACTCAAAAGTTGTCATATAATGATATATTTAGTAAGAAAAAACTGTTTATTTAAAGTGGCATACTAACGTATGACTGTTTTAAGTCTTAGAGACATATTTCAGTAAAATAATAATGCTCTAAGTTTCTTTTTTAATAATTACTGAGTTCCTCCACAAAATAATTCTTTAATTAAGCAGCAAAATAATAACAATAAATGCATACATATATTGCAAAAGCAGATGTAAGCATGAAAAACAATCATGTTTTCTCAACATTTTAAAAATAATTTGTGATCAGTTTTATGCTGTTTTTAAGCGGCAATTAGATTCTTAGTTTTAGCATAAAGTGAATGAAAAGTTCTGAAAGTTAAGAAAGTTTTGTATAATTTTCATGAAGTAAAACTCATAGATGATTTGAAAATTTGAACACTAACTTAAAACTAAAAATTAGTAATTTCTTTTAATTTATGAAATTCAAATGCATTCTTAAAGATTTGCTTTCTAAATTTGCAGATTCTGTTGAAATTCACTCTAATGAAGTTCGTTTATTTTATAATTTTTCACTTTTATTAAGGTAAATTATAAATATTAAAATGCATAATTATTGTTTATTCTAAACTTTACTGTATTTTCTGAAGTCATAAAGCAAAGAATGATCCGTTTTAAACTTTTCTCAACTGCTTGCAAAACTAAAGCAAAGATGAAGAAGTTTAGTGTTTTCTTCAGTAATTACAAAGGATTTTTTAGGAAAAAAGTTGAACAAGATAATTTTTCCTTAAAATAAAATTTTAGAAATTTAATTAAAGTATAGGAATTAAAAATTTACAATTTCAAAGCAATCAGTAATTAAATGGATAAAGTATTTAGCAATAATAAGTGAAGCAGATTTCTCCTTTTGAAGCAACTTTTAAAGTACTAAAATATCATAGTAAATTAACAATGTAGCACATTCATTTAAAGTGAAAATTTTCAATCATTTTTGAATATGGAACAATATCATGCTAAAAAAACTTCAATGTAAAGTGCCTTACTGGTTATTTAATTCACTATAATTACAGTTTAAACTACATACGTTGAAATCATTTAGCCGTAAAGCATCGGTGAAGAGGATTCCTGTTTTTACATAAAAGTTAAGGTTATACTGCAGCACATTATTATGATCATTAAATGAATAATGAAGAATAAAAAATTGCTTAAATTATGGTTTCTTCAAGCGATAGGAAGTGATCAAATTCGTTTTGGATCAATAGCGCAAAATTTTTTTGAATATTAAAATCTGAAAGTAAGGTTCGTCAGGGTGTCTTTCCTACCTGAACGAGGCGGTCAGAGAAGTTAAAGTAGCCACGTTGCCAAAATCAATTTTTCCTATTGATGGAATGGTGGCAGAAGAACATTAGCCACGTCAACGCCGACCACTTTTCCCTTTCACACAACGTATCGTCTCAGTGATTTATTCATGACGCAGATGGGCGCCATTCATCGGAAGTGGTCACTGTGACCAGTTAAATTAGTAGCATCAATTTTCCTTAAACATCCTCTATTTATGTATGCCTTTAAGTTAAATAACATTGGTCGATTTTTTCTTATGAAGTGTTAAATAATGCTTCATAGCTTCTTTTAATGTTACTTCACGCCTGTCTACAACCTACTACTTCTGCTTATGATACTGTGGCTCAGTAGCATCAATGAGTATTGATTTCGCTTTTGAAGTTTTTTCAACATGTATTTCATATTCTTTTTTTTATTTGAATTCTTTTACGCTCTTATTCATATTCAGTATTTTGAAAATACTGTGATAGAAAATTACCATTTATTATTTATTCACTTCTTAAATGCCATTTAAGTGTTTCACTAGTGCGTTAGCGTTTAACATTATATATACGTTTTGATTAATCTACATGGGTTATCTACATTTTGTGATAATGTATACGAATTTTCTATTTCTTTTTTGATTTCATTTATATTATTTTACATATTTAATTAATTTACTTATTAAGTTCAATGTTGTTTGTATTTTTTTGCATTAAAAAGTAGTATATATAATTATATAAATTGTTATGATTTATACAAGATGAACTATTAATTAATATTAATATTTTTTAAAAATATGCTTTATATTACTTGCATTTGTCTGTTTATGATGATTTTATTACTTTTAAAATTTATTCTTAAAATGTGTACGAAAACACGATGCTTGCATTTATAATTACAATGAAGCTCAATTTACTTTATTTCTTGGTGTTCATATTTTTATTGCATTAATTGACTGACTAAAAATAATTTTTTAGGATCAATTGAAACAACAGTTATATAAGATCAAAGTTGACGGAAGAATATTGAAAACATGCATAAGGAACCAATTGGTAAAACTCGGTTCTCTGTGTCCAGAAGAAGAACTTTGGATCTTTTTAATAACATCAGCCTGACTTCATCAAAAGAAGAGTGCAGCTTGCAGGAGGTATGCACTGCAATGAGATAACTTTATTTTGATGCAAATAGCAAATGCAGTACTATGTAAATGCATGTAATAATAATTTAATTATAAAATATGGTAAAATTTTATATTCCTTTCAATTGACCACGAATGTCGTCTTTTAAATTTTGTATTTGTTGATTTGCAACAGCTTTTGCATTGTTACACTAAATGAAATAATCAGAGCAAGCTCTACTCCTATGAAGATAACAAACGATTCTTAGTAGATGGTTGAAAATTGCATATTTTACAAAAGAAAACATTAAAATTGATGCTTTTAGCGTATTGAAATAGCAGACAATTTTAACTAAAATTATTTATAAAAATACCTCATTTAAAGCCATCTGATTTTTAAAACACTAATTAGCTACTTGACATTGCAAAGTATTTTTCACAATTTTTTTAATACGATCAGCATCTTATTGTTTGATTTTAGATGTAAAAAATGATTATTGCAGTATTTGAATGTCTATTGCTTAAGATTTTCTCTTTTAATCCAATATATGATTCGCTTTTAGATGTAACGCATTTTATTGGTTCCTTTAAATTCTCAATAAGTGATCTTATTTTTAGCTTCAGTACCAAAAATATGTGTTCTTTAATAATGTAATTGCTTTTATTGTTGGTATAATTTTATTTAAACAGATTTTTTTCATTCCCTGTCCATATATTTCCTTTTTTTATTTTAGAAAACAATTACAGCCTTTTTATAATTAAAAAATTGCTTTTTAAGCATAAATTACTTTTCGATTACTTAGATAATTTTTAGATTCAGCTATTTTTAAGAGAGTAAAAAGAAATTCTAATAAAGAATAAAAATGCTATTTATACGTTAAGCGGTGTTGTATGTTTAAAATTGATTAAACTTCTTCATAATGATATATAACATCGGTAAATTTTTCGCAGATGTTAGATTCACTGCTGTTTATGATCACAGTTCTTCAAAATAGTAGGTATTTTAACAATTATTGATTTCTTATCATTAGATAATTTAATAAAATAGAATAACCTATCGCAAACAAGCAATATAGAGAAAAGGCTAAATCTGACGGTCAATTAAACGTTACCTGTTGAAACATTCAAGATAAATTTGTGTGTGCGTGTGTGTGTTTAATAATGTTATTTCATCTTTTATCTTTTTATTAATCTTTTCAATAATCATAATCAGGAAGCATATATTTTAAAAGCGTTGTAAAATTATCTGTAAGGGGGATTTCAGTTGAATAACATTGTGTTCGAGATAAAGTGAACAGTTGTTGCGAGTGTATGAGCATTTCAGCTCACAATGACGCTAACAGCAATAACGAACAATCATTTGCCGTGCCTCTGGCGTTTTTCATGCCTCCACTAATTTCAATTTCACTTCAATTGTGCATGAACAGTGAGTATGGAATAATTTTGAATTTTGTGTTAAATTTAAAAATTTATTTTCCATTGATATTAATTTTATTAAAATTGAAAAATATCTTCAATTCTGAGCTTTATTTGAGTAAACTTTGCTGAAACAGCTGGATAAATGGGTCTAATGCAAACAAATACAGGTGACAACGGAAGATATGTGTACATCCGTGCATAATTGCCTGTTGAGATGTTTTGAAAATTTTTGCTTTTGATCAAATTTTACAAACATCTACTAACTTCAGCTTGTATAATATACTGCAAGAACTTGTCACATTGTCAAAAGGGTCCTTCAATTGACGAACTTTTGCTCTCAGGTCTAACGTTTGCATCACTTCAATGAATGCTGATCAAATATTTGCTTTAGCAGTCATCCAAGCGGAGGTTAAGCATACAGTTTGGTTCGGCGCGGCTCTTTCATTCAGCACTACCATCAAATTTTCATTTGTTTAATATTTCTTTTTTGGCTTTTAAAAAATAATATTCTTTATCTCACGTCACTGTTGTAAAGTAAGTAATTTTGACAATTTTTTTTAAAATTTATGTCTATGTATTTTTGTGATTACGCAAAAGTCAGAAAAGCGACAGTGACGAAGAGCATTGAATTGGCTAAAGTCGACCAGAGATGCTGGTCTCTCGATCGATTTCAATTTAATAATTCCTCACTGTCATTGACCAATCATTGAATTGTACCGTGCTGATTGATTAGTTTCGGTTATTTTCTGCTTTACATCACATTTATCACATTGATTTAAATGATGTGTGTCTGACTTTAAAAAACAAATGCTAACCCCTCTTCTTCTTCTTCTTCTTTTTCTTCTTCTTTTTGCCTGATGGCAGTTGGTTGGTTGTTTATAGTTTAAGTTTTTATTCAAGGCAATAAAAATTTGCCAAAATTTCATTTGCAAATGCAAAAATTGACAAATCACATTATCACGGTATGATATGAATTAGTTGAAATTTGAATTTTGCTGTTTTGATGATAAAAATGATCTCAATTTTGATTGTTGTATTCAATGCACTTTTAAAATCTGTTGCCACTGCAAATGATTTTATCTATTATTATTTGTTTAATAATAAAACTGCCAAAAGTTTAAGCAAGCGCAGCAGAGACGTTGAACTCATTGTATGTGAAGCAATTTTTATAGACAATTAGCAAATAATGGATTAATTTTATTTTACAACAGCATCAATTTTCAAATATTTACCTGCATTTTTATCTCATCAAAAATTTTCATGCAATCGTTTACAATGCAAAATGCTAAACAGTTTTTGGCTTGTTTACTTCCAACAAAATCATTACAACAATGAATGGCGAGTGTTTTTTTTTTATTTTTTAATTATATGTTATATATTGTGCATTACATTTTGCTAATGACATGCTAATTGAAATGCAGACGTTTAAACGTGAATTTCTTTAAGCTTTCATTTCAAATTAGCAGGCAAACAGTATGTATGTATTGCTTGATTTGGTGACGTCAGCTTATTTGAAAAAATGTTCACTCATAAATTGTAAATGTTTAGGCATTAACCATTTTTAGCAAATCAAGGAAGTTATACTTGTACATGTGTACATTATTTGATTTCACAATTAAAAAGTGAACGGCGCAATGTTGCCTTTACTACTATCAATTAAAATGATTAAGAATTATTCTAATTAATCTTATCCATCTGATTCTTCATATTAGGTGAACTAATTTTAACATTAAATTTATTTTATAATTTTGTGCACTGTCATCGTCACTATTCATTGATACTTCATTTTTCAAATATAGTGTTAATAAATTTTTTATGCAGAAGAATTTGAAAAACAGTTGGTTTTCATTGTAACGAAACTTTTATTAAATGAAAATTTTAATTAACTAGTAGCATTCATTTCTTTAAAACGGTTTTCTCATTGATGAAATTACACTTATTTTAATATTTTTCTTGATTTTATAACTTATTAAGGATAGCCTATTAGTCGAAAGAGACAATTTTCAACGATGATACGTTTGGAATTAATTTAACACTATTCAACAGTGAATCAGTATCAACGAATTTTTTTCTGTGTTGTCAAGACAGGAAAAGTCTGTACAGCATATTTTAAAATTTTCTAGCTGCTGAGATTTGTTTTGCATGTCATCAAATTTCTGTTGACTCATGTTGTGTGTGTTAGCATTGCATTTCCTTGCTGGCAGCCTATCATGCAGTGTGTAGTTTTATCGAATTTTTATTAAATTCTGTCCTGGTTCACCTGGTAATTCAGCTGGTGATGAAGGAAATTAATTAAAATTTATTTTTTATCATCACAATACCAACTTAATGCTGACAGTTTTCATAAACAGTTCACGAAATTAGAAATCAAGCTTGCTAAAGTATTTTTTTGAAATATGATAAAACGTGGTTTTTTAAAGGCATTAAAAATATCAAAAAAAAGCATGCATTGATTACTGGATTATACGTAGTAATAATAATGAATCATACAAAAACATTTGTGGGCATTAGCAATAATGATGATAATATGAGTTGAAAATGTTTGACGGCAGTTTTCACTGCATTTTTTTAAAAGCTTTATGTAAAGTTGCATGTAAAGTTATGCGCATGTTTTTAGAACAGTCAAAATAAAATGGAAAACCAGTGCTCTGATGATAACGTCGACTCGTCCATTTTTGACCATATAACTAAACAAGTTCACTTTGAGATTGTGAATGAAAATGAAGAAGCGGAAAATGAAACTGACGATCGTCAAAGTGCACCAAACGATTTAACCTGCACCACTGCGTAAGTATTTACTTCATAAAAATCACAGTGCAGCAATTATAAATGTTTTAATATACAGAAATATGAAAACAGTGGAAAAAGTGCCTCACATCGATCATTATCGCAATATGATGTCAGTAGTAAAAGCCGTATCCTCTAGGCCAACTTTGCAGCAACTGCGAGATGGTAGAAGTGTTTCTGCAGAATCTCCCCGTGATGAAGTACGTAAACGGATGTTGCGCTATAAACTTCATTGAAACACTAATTTTAGGATCAGAAAAGCTTGAGAAAATGTTCCGGCTTAGAGGCATTCATTTCCACCAAAAGATTTAGACCTCAACAAAAGTTAGGATGGATCAAAGGAGTTCTGGTAAAAAATATTACTTTATTATAAAAAGTTATTAAAAATAATTTCATGAATGAATAAATAAATATTTTTTTTATTAAAATACATGCAACCCATTGCATTACTCTGATCATTATCATGATATTGGAAAATTTTCTTATTTAGATCAGATGCATTTTGTGCATATTTGGAGTAATTTTGTACCTTCGTCTTAGTTGGATTACTGGCCAAGCCGGTGTCCGTAAGTTTTAAATAACGTTAATTGAAAATTTGCTAACTGACTGTGTTTCAGTTTTGACGTTGGCCATTGTTATTCTTGCTTCATCAGTCACCATTTTAACCTCATTATCGCTATGTGCCATTGCTACAAATGGGGAAGTTCGAGGAGGCAATTAAAACTGTTTTTCAAATAAGCTAAGCTAAAATTCAATTAATGGTAATTTTAATTTAGGAGGAGCTTATTTTTTGCTGTCCCGATCGTTGGGGCCAGAATTCGGCGGTAGCATTGGCTTGCTGTTTTCCTTTGCCAATGCTGTCGCAGTTGCCATGTATGTAGTCGGCTTTGCTGAAAGTGTAGTTGATGTTATGAAGGTTTATTTTCTTTTCTTAAATAAATGAAAAATATGTTCTAATTGCAATTATTCATTTTTAGAAACATGACACTTTTATTATTGATGGATCATTAAATGACATAAGAATAATCTCTCTTGCTACGGCCGTCGTCATCCTTGCCATCGTAATTGTTGGTGTGCTTTTCGAGACAAAAGTAATTGAAAAAATATTTTTCAAAAGAATTTATTTTAATTATTTTTTTTGTTCACATTAATGAAAGTTTACTTAAAAGTTGTTTAATTTTAGGCACAAATGATACTGCTAGCCATACTTAGTATATCCGTGCTGAATTATCTCATTGGAACCACGCTACCGAAGAGCGAAGAATTGCAAGCAAAAGGATTTACAGGATATTCTTGTAAAAGCTGAATTAAGAGTCAAAATTTTGATTTAAACAGTATTGTAAATTTAATAGGGGAAACATTCATGAAAAATTTGCTGCCAGAATTTCGTGGTGAAACATTTTTCAGCCTTTTTTCAATTTACTTCCCTGCTGCGACGGGTGTAATGGCCGGAGCAAATATATCCGGTGATTTGAAAGTAACAACAGTGACAATTTATATAATTTTTTAAAATATTTACACAAATTTATGATGCAATTTTTACAATAATTTCCAGAATGCCCATAATGCAATTCCAAAAGGCACTCTCCTGGCCATTTTAATTACGTCTAGTGTTTACTGCGTTTGCATTTTGGCAACGGGTTTTACGTGCCTGAAAGATGCATCTGGAGTGTTGGATGATCTCAAAATGGGAACACTGAGCAATTGCGCTGCGAGTGAAAACTGTACATATGGATTGTTGAATTATTTTCAAGTAATAACTAATAATTATAAATTGAAAATATTCTTGGAAAGATATGCATTTTTCATTTATAAGGTTATGGAAATGCAAAGTGCATTTAGTCCACTCATCACTGCAGGTGTCTTTGCTGCTAGTCTCAGTTCTGCTTTGTCTTCAATGGTATCAGCTCCGAAAATTTTTCAAGCAAGTTCTCAGTGTCTTTTCATTATAATATTTATAAACTAGCTTTACAGGCTTTGTGCAATGACAATCTTTTCCCATACATTCGTTATTTTGGTCGTGGCTATGGTCGAAACAACGAACCCCGACCAGCTTACATGTTGACATTTCTCATCGCTTGTTGCGTTATCGCCATTGGTAAGCACTGATCAGCACATTTTTTTAATTATTAATTAAATCGTATTGAAATTATATAACAATATTAATTTTTTTGAAACTATAGGCGATTTGAATATTATTGCTCCAATAATTTCAAATTTTTTCCTTGCTTCATATGCATTGATCAACTATGCCTGCTTTGATGCTTCGTATTCTCAGTCATTAGGTAAGAGGATTAAAACATTTATTTAGAAGCTTATCATTCAAGCTTCGCTTTTCAAACTTTTCACATTCAAACTCTGACAATAGAAAGCTGCCGCAAATATGAAAAGTAGAATTTCAGACATTCATAATTAAGAAAAGTAACTAAATAAATAAATAATTTTCATTCTTTTTGACAATAAAAGTATAATTAAGCTAACAGTTCGGTTTCTACGTTTACTTTGTTATAGCCATATTAAATAATTCGTTACAATACTTGGAATAAAATTGATCATCGTATTTATTAATTTAAATAATTGTTAAGTCACTATCGGATTTATTTATTTATATAATTCATAACTTTTTAAGTGCAATCAAGCAGCTAAAATTCACATAAATAATTTAACAAAACTATTTCCTTGCATCAAAATTGATTTCCAAAAATAGCGCATCATTTGCTTGAAATGAATTCATTAATGAAAACTCACATTGAATGACTATTTTTTATTAAACTTTTGAATCGCTTTCAAAGGATTTCGCCCAGCGTTCAAATACTACAACATGTGGCTTTCATTGTGCGGAGCGCTCCTATGCTTGGGTGTGATGATTGTCATCAACTGGTGGGCAACTTTGGTTACAGTAGCCGTGATTTTGATTCTCTACATCTACCTTTTAAGAAGAAAACCTAGTAAGTGTTTTTTCGCTTAAAAATAATTTGCTAATAAAAGCATATTGAAAAATATATAATTTTCAATTTTTTGATTTAAAAAGCTAGTTTACTTCCATTTATTATTGCTTACTATGATTATTTAAAACTGGATCACTAAATTTCACCACAGCTTCAATTTTACATTCAACAAAATTAAAATAGATACCCTTTTTTTATTAATTATTTATAAGATAAAAATAAATTGTCAAGATTGCCTTTTCATACAGTTTTCAAAAACTTCGTACTTGTAAGAGATACCTTTTTCGACTTGTATATCACTTGGAATACGATCATCTTCGACAAGTTTGAGTGTTTTTTTGTCTGGAAACGAAAAAAATACATCACAGTCAAATTCTTTCATTATCCAAGTGACGTACAAGCGATTCCAAAGACCGGATTCTATCACATCTTTGTACAGTTTTGCGCCACCGCAAATCCAAAATGTTTCGATGAATTTTTCAGAAAGTGGATGCTTGACCATTTCTATAGCTTCACGCCAATTCGAAACAACAATCACATCTTCTTCGTTTAATTGAGGCATAGTGCTGCTGACGATGATATTCAACCTGCCACTAAGTGGTCTAAACTTCACCGGTATGGAGTTCCACGTATTGCGTCCCATGATTACCGCATTTATTTTATTCGGATCACTGACTGATGTTGTCATTTTCTTGAAATGCTGTATTTCTTTTGAAAGGTGCCACGGCAGTGAATTATTTTTTCCAACTCCATATTTTTCACAAATAGCAACAATTATGTTTACTTGAGCCATGTTAAAGGGGAACTGTAAAATTGTACAGTTTTATGAAATGCAAGTTCAATTTTCATGAGTACAGTAATTAATTTATACAATTTAAGTTTAAATTTATTTTAAGAAATACAAAGTTAAGTTATTTTAAATTTAACCTGAATTAATTTAGACGTAAATTGGGGATCAAGTGGACAGGCGCATGCTTTGAGAAACGCTTTGAACGCGATGTACCGTCTTGATAATACGGAAGAGCATGTGAAAAATTACAGGTTTATGCTTTATCAATAAATTTCTTATATATGTGTAACTTTTTACATTTTTAGGCCACAAATTTTAGTATTGACAGGGAATTTGTCTGAACGTAATCATCTTTTGAATTTTGCCACCAGCATCACCAAAGATAGTTGTCTTCTGATTAGTGCCGAAGTAATTGTCTCTGATAATCCGGACAGTTTAATTTCAACAGTCACTGATGAAGAAGCAAAATGTACAGCCTGGTTAGCTAAAAACAAATATCGCGCCTTTTTTCACGCCGTTAGCAGTGCAAGCCTGAGCGACGGTGTTCGACAACTTTTACAAGTAAAGTTTTTCTGTTTTTCTTTGTTTCGTTTTAAATTTATATCTTGCTTTAAAGATTTCTGGTCTTGGAAAGCTGAAGCCAAACATTCTTCTTTTGGGCTTTAAAAATAACTGGAAAACCAGCAAACTTGATGACATAGCGGAATATGTTACCACTATAGGGTTTTTTGTTCTGCCTTTTGCACGGTGAAGCTCAATTTACACAACAGCTTGCGTTGTTTCAGATTGGCATTTGATGCTGATTTTGGTGTTTGCGTTTTTCGATGCAATTCTGAAAATGTGACCGATTCAGAAAATGTGGACGAATGTAAACCATTAATGGATCAAGCAAACCAAGAGGAACAACGGCAGACCAATAATACCGAACTGAAAACAAGCATCAATGACTGTCAAAGTAGGATTTTATAAATGATCATTCATAAATGTTGATAATCAATAATTGGATGACGGATTCGATTAAGGTGATTAAAAATGATTTTCAACTGAAACGCTCATGCATACTTTTAGCGTTCACTATTGAAATGGTCGAAGATGAGTTTAAATCTGAAAACGAGCCATCTAATAATGCGAAGCCAAAGAAAACAATTTGCCAAAATTTTTCAAGAAAGAACAAAACGTTTAAAAAGTGCAATTTTTATTTGAAAAAGGATCTTTTCAGACAAAAAGTGAAACATGCTACAATCGACGTTTATTGGCTATTTGATGATGGTGGTGAGTGAATCAATGTGGACAATTTTCAATGAAGTTTTGAAATTAAAAATAAATTACATTATTTTCACAGGTTTGACTCTTCTGCTTCCATACTTGCTTCAACTTCCGAAATCTTATTTGGAAGGTGCCAAACTGCGAGTATTTACAATTGCGAACAATAAAGAGCTGGAACATCAAGAAACCAGGTAAACATTTTTATGAACAAAATTTGAATTGTAATTGATTTCAATTTATTCAACTAGCATGGCTACGTTGCTCAGCAAATTCAGGGTTGGATATACAGAAGTGACTGCCATTCCGAATATCACAAAAAAACCTGATCAAAAGAGGTATTGTTATTTTACAAAAGGGTTGAAAATTTTAAATAATATCTTTGCAATTATTATTCGCTTGTTTCAGTTTGGATGAATTTCAAGAGTCAATTTCACCATTTCTTGGAACAGCAGCTTTGAGTGAATCTGAATTATTAGCTGAACGTAGTAGGGTAAATCAGAAATGAAGTTTCTTATCAAAACACGAAATGACGAAATCAGTTTCAATGTTTAATTTATACAGACTTGGCGACATCTTCGTACGAGGGAGTTCATGCTTGCCAATTCCAGTGACGCTTCATTGATTGTGATGTATGCTGTTTCATTTCAGTTGGAAATTTAGATATCTTCAGAATAACAATATTATTTTTAATTTGCATTTTTCAGAACAATGCCAATACCACGGCGTCGCGTCTGTTCTGATTTGCTTTACATGATTTGGTTGGATTTGCTCACAAGAGGAATGCCACCAGTGTTGCTTGTACGAGGCAATCAACGATCAGTTTTGACATTTTACACGTGAATGTTAACATTTGAATAGCAGTATTTCAAATTTTGATCATTCATTATAAATGGTTACAAATTACAGCAAATTTATAATTTTGGTTAGTATTGTATTTTGCATTTGAAGCTCAGCTTTGTTTATGCACTGCTGTATGGAAGCACTAGATTGAATAAATTGTACTCTTCTACTAATGTCGATATTGTTGCACATAAAAATTATAGGTTAATATTTCATTTAATGTTGAGATGCTTTACATGAGTGGTGATTTCATTCCGCATGGTTAAAAATGAAAATTTGTCATTTGATTTATTTTATTCTCATTCTTTGGTTGCTCCACTGAACTTAACTCCCCTTGCAGTAACTTCAAACTCTGCCTTGCAGTTTGCAGCATAACAGAAGCCATAACAAATTATCATTCTGAATTGTTCACATCTGAATGAGCCACATCATTTGATCAGTACTCTGAAATTATCAAAAATAAAAAAATGAACAACTGTTTCCTGCAATATTAATAAAACGGAGCTGTTCCGTGTAGTTCTAGTTGAGTTGAAAAAATGTTTCAGATACCACTGATAGATAGTTTCTGAACATTAAGTTGCTTTCTTTTTACGAAAAATGTTGCTGAAATTCGGCAAAACTTGAAGCATCATTGGTTCTCTACTCTAAATCTAATGGAATTTTTAAAAACTTACCATTGAACAGTGGTTAATTGAACATTGATAAACAAATTGTTTATTCAGAAAATGCGGATAATCTGAAAACAGTCTTTTGCTTGAACTATTACTAAAACTGTACTGTTATTGTAAAGAAATTAAAGTAAAATTAAAATTAACTTCAAAACAAACGCAATACAGTGAAACGTCGTCATTTGATCTCTTCGCTGATATAGAACAACTATTTTTGAATGCCACATTTTGAAGCTGATGCATCAGCACCAAAAACATTTTCTAAAGCTAACAACGATAATTAAAAATAACAGGCATGCGATAATTTTAAAAATGAACGCTAAAAATGTTTTTAAGCCTACAACAAATGAGCTGATCATTTGAAAAAGTAGCGCAGTTAAGTTTTTTTTGAAATTTGGCTCAATTAAATAAATTTAAGAACTACTTTATAATTTTATTTGATCAATATGCATACTAGTATGGTTGCAAGATGAAATGCAACAGTAAACAGCTAATGAAAATACCAGTGAAAGCAATAAAACCATTGCAAATTTTCAAGCCTTGTATTTTGCACTGTGGTCAGCAGTGCAATATTAAAAAATGAATAACTATTTAGGAAATAAAAATTGATTGCAACTTCAGATCAATTAAAGAATTAGTTCATCTTCTATTTGAGCTTTTTATTTTTTAATTTTTCAAATTTTGCCTACGATTTGCACATTCAATGTATTGAAATGCAAGTATTTATTGTTGAATTTGTTAAATTGTAAATTTTAAATAATTACAAAATAAAAATTGAATGCTATATGAATCAACTGATTAAGTAAGTTCAAGGCTGCTTTTATTTGTGAATCAATCAAAATCAAAACTAACAATGCGCTAAGAACACAAGCAAATTATTAGTTGTTTACTTTCAATAACCAAAAAAAAACTAAATAAAGGCTTACAAATAAAAATAAATTGGAAAACGATATTCTATAGTTACTATTAAAATTGTAACTTGGTAAATACGGTATCAATACGGGCAGCTGTTCGTGAAATAACTTTTCCATTAAAATATAAATATTATGATGAAAAAGACTAATTAAAATTTAAAAAAGTCATTATAAAGATGCTAAGACAACAGCAGTTGAAGAACGATATGCGGAAAATGTGCAAAATCATTAAACAATTAATAAATGCGCCATTTTGCCATAAATATGCTTCTCTTAATCTGGCAAATACTAGTCACTTTCGCTGTCATCGATTACAATGCGCCTCTTTTTCTTCTTCAAATCAGGTGAAGCTTTTTCCACTGCTTTCTTTTTCAACTTCGATGATTCCGCTACAAAACAAAAAAAATACACTACCGCTATGGAAAAGTTTCACTGCATTGCATAAAAATGAATATCACCTTTCTGAACATCTGTATTTTTTGGTGAAGCACTTTTTTTCCGAGGTTTGCTCGGTCCAGCTTTGGTTTCTTCATCCTCGTTAGCCTTCTTTTTCTCAGTTACCTGAAATTTGCAAAAAAAATTAATATAATAGCAATAATCTAGACAAGCATCTACCTTTCGTTTATTCACAGTAGCCTCATAATCATCGCTGTCATCGTAGTCCTCATCGCTGTCATCGTCAACACTTGGATCTGAATCAAAAGGCTGAAAGTTGTAGAACTGCAGTTTCTTCTGAACTTTTCTTGTCGGTCTCGGTGCATCCTATCAATGCATATTTTTAAGCAAGATGACAAAATAGAAAAATACAAAAAAAACCTCCGCCTGTTCTTGATCTTCCTTTTGACCATTTTCCGGCTCTTTTTCTTCTAAAACAACACTCCATGATTGCAAATACAACATGATGCAAATAAGTGGACTTCCAACAACATACTTGACTTCTTGGCAACAACCTTGGCACCGGCAACAGTGCGTGGACCTGTGGCCCGCTTGCGACCAGCCAACTTTTTGATCGCTTCCTCATCGCCTGCTTTTGCTGCCTCTCTCTGACAAAATAAGCAGAACCGATTAATATGCAAATGCAATTATTATTAACAGGAAAAGTAAGCATTACAAGATTGATCATGCGTTGCTTCACTTGATCAGCTTTCTCAGCTTTTTCACGCAAATCGCTGGTAATCTGTGGCGGAATGCGAATTCCCTCACTTTCTGGCATCACAGTAATCGTGTTGGCTTTTTTTTTCGCATTTCTCGAAGAACCCTTGTTCCCTTTGCCGCTGGTAACCACGCCCTTCACAGCAGAGGCTGCTTCTTCCCTTTCTAAACGTTCATACTTGTCTAGAACTTCCAAAAAGTTGTCCAAATCTTCTATCCAAAGCATTTTCGGCGTTTTCGCCTTTAAACTGTTCAATTCGTCAATTTTCACGTCACGATCTTTCAGCAGCTTATCCTTCTCCTCTTCTGACAGACGAATCAAAGCCATCGACAACAAATAATCATAATCAGACAGACGAACATCTTCTTCAGTTGCTTCTTCTTCTCCTTCTTCTTTAACTTCTTCCGTTTCATCGATAAACTCTTCCATTGCTTTCAACTGAAAAACCAATTCACTTTGTAAGCAACAAAGAGACAAGAAAAAAAAAGAAAAGAAATCGAGTCTTTTTAAACAATATTCCATCTCACCTTTCGCATATTTTCAGCCTCTTTCCATTTTTTCACTGGATCAGCCGGATAACCCCTTTCAACTAGCTGTTCTACGATGTGCTTCTTTTTCATGTTTTCAATCTTGATCACGCCTTCAATTTTTTCCATAATAAAGCGCGCCTGAGCTTTGAGTCGATTTGCTTGCGCTTCCAAATGACCTTCCAAATAAGCCTTTCGCTTGACGTACATGTCCAAACGAACGTTGTAAAATGATATCAAAATTTCTTTAGCGCTTTCAAATTTTCTCAAACAACCATGCTCATCAAACAGCACCTTCAAAAGTTATTTTCAAAAACAAATATGAATAATCATTAAGAAAAAAACGAACCATTGATGAAGAATTTATGACGGTTTGCAGTTTGAAATATTTGTGAATTCCTTGAGCGTTCGCTTCAGCCATTTTCTCTTTGCTCATGCGGATGATAAAACGCACAGTGGTGTCTGTATGGTACTCTTTGAAATCTCTGTGATAAATTATACGAACGTTATGATAAAATAAAACACTGATCATCCGCTTACTGAATAACTGGCTGCTTTCCATCACTTCCGTAAAGCATTGGTTCCAGTACTGATTCTTTGTAGTTTTGCGTCCACGTTCCAATTGGCAGTTCAGTAATTTCCAGTGTGTTGTCGTCAACAGAAGCAATTTCGCCAAAGCATACAAAACGACTGGAATTCAAAGTAGAAATTTCACCTCGGAAATTTTTGTACCACGGATTCTAAATACCAAATACATTTTTAAAAAATATATAAAATAAAAATCCAAACTAACAGACCATTGGTAGCAGTTCTTCATCGTACATCAAACGCTTCAAGTTTTTGACTAAAACTCTCGGATCGTGATTAGGAACTTTAGTTGACCAGCCAGTGCCGATTCCTTCACAGCCGTTGACCAATACGAGAGGCAAAATTGGACAATACCAAAAAGGCTCGATTTTTTGGTTATCTTCGAATAGGAAATTTAAATTCGGTTCATCGTCCACGCAAAACATTGCTCTTGTAACAGGACTGAAGAAGAAAAAAAATCATTAAATGAACGAAACACACCTTGCTCAGAAGCAACAATACAGGAAAGAAAAGGGGCGGGGGAGGGAAGAAATGTTCACCTGAGCATGGTAAAAATGTATCTTGCACTGGCCGCATCTCTGCCGCCGAGAAGTCGAGTGCCGAATTGACCAATCGGCAGCAATATGTTGATGTTATTGCTGCCCACGAAATTATGAGCCAAATTTATAATGGTGCTCATCAGACTGACTTCACCATGGTGGTAAGCTGAATGTTCAGCAACGGAACCAGCAAGCTGAGCGACCTTCACTTCTCGTTTATCGTTGCGCTTGAAACAAGTGAACAAAACTTTTCGTTGTCCAGGCTTCAAGCCATCAACCATCGAAGGAATGCTACGCTCGTTATCCATGTTGCTGAACAAAATCAACTCTTTGTCGATGAACGATTTATAAGAAACTTCTTTCGTATCTTCTTGGTACAAATATTCCTAAAATAAACCAAGAATTCATGAACAAAATACAAACCAATATATAAATGCAAGTCAAATTGTCTAACTTCTGGTAAATTAGATTCTTGAATTCGTTTCTTTTGCAACATCCAATCGCCCAACCAATTTTTACGATCTTCAACTCTTTTCTTGCTAAACGCCAACTCAATCGCATCATCATCTGGCGGACCCTCGTATTTGAAAACTATACGATGGCGATCCATATTGGTAAAATACTCCTTTGCTTCTTTCGCCGTCGAAGTACCCAAACCTGAACAAATTAAAAATAACCTGTGCAAAAGACTATGGAAAAGAATTTTTCATTACCTTTGTAGTATTTTACTTTCCAAGCTTTCCAATTAGCTGTTTCTGCCCTCCATTGAAAATAATGAGGAAGACTAAAAAACTGCAACTCCTCTTTGCCTTTGGTCGCTTTGACAATTGGTGTGATAAATTCTTCGATAAAATTGCGACGAATCAAGTTTGGCCAATTGTGGTGAAAGAAATTGATCACCAATCCTTTTATATGAGATCCATCCTGATCCTGATCGGCCATGATCATCACTTTGCCGTAGCGAAGACTGTTCATCTGCTCTGACGTGTCATATTTGCACTTATATTGCAAACCGATGATTTTGATCAAATTATTAATTTCGGCATTTTCCATAATCTATTCAATTGATTTCAATTTATATTCTTTCATTTTTTTAAAAAGTTTCAATCAATTTATACCTGCTTGTGATTCGCTTCTCGCACATTCAACACTTTGCCTTTCAACGGAAATACACCGTAGAAATCCCGTCCGACGACACTAAAGCCGGCCACGGCTAACGATTTGGCCGAATCTCCTTCGGTAAGTATCAGCGTGCATCGGTGAGAATTCTTTGTACCTGCCTCGTTGGCGTCCTCAAGCTTGGGCACACCTCTCAACTTCGAATGCTTAGTAGAATGGCATTTCTTGTCCAACTGCGCCTGCAAAATAAATTTGTTACCCTTGTTGGCGAGCTGCTAAACGCAACGTGCAGGCTAATGGCAAATATCCCAAACCTGGGCCTTGAACTGCAACCAAGACATCACACTTTCCAAAACACCACATTTCAAAACTTGGGAAAAGAATTTATCGCTCAACGTGCATTTGGAACCAAAACTTTTTGGCTGCAGTGTCATGTTCTCTTTTGTCTGAGAGTCAAAGGTCGGATTTTCGATCAAACAATTTATAAACAGCCACAAGTGATTCTTCACCTGCAAAGCAACACACAAACGGTGAATAATTATTCATCCAATTCACGAAAAAAACAAAGAATTCACTTGAAATGGTCTGACGTTCATTCCAGTCTTTTTTGCTTGCTTTTTCACATTTTCAATCACTTTCTCCACAATACCATCACAAACATAATCAACATGACGACCTCCCTGTAAATAGATGAAACAAACAAAACTGCAAGCATATTTTAATGCACGGTTTTACAAAACAATCAAACCTTTGTTGTAGCTATGCTGTTGGTAAAGCTGACTTGCTGAAATCCACGGTCAGAAACAGCCACCGCTACTTCCCAACGGGGATGTGGCTGCTCGTAAACAACTTTCAATGGTTCTCCAGTATCAGTAGTACGATCTTTCAAGTACAAATCGACGTAGTCTTTAAATCCAAGAACCTGGCCAATTAAAACAGCAAATAATATTTAAAAGAAATTTATAAACCAACATATATATATATATATATATATAAATAAACACACCGGAATACGTTTGCCATTTAAAAACACTTTCACTCCTTTAGTAGATCCAGCTATGTCATACGCTCGGCGACACATCAACGCAACAATATCATCATCCAACTTTTCCATACCAAATTTATCTAAATCTGGGGTAAAACGGACGCACGTAAAATCTTCATCTTCGCAGTCAGAAATGACAGGTTTCTCTGTTTTTGTCATATTTTTTGTCCACACCTTAATTAATCACAATAATATTCAACTTAACCAGTAGATTAAAAAGTCAACAAACCTGCTTAAAATGTTTCTTGTACTCTCGACAACTTGTTTCAACTACAAATCGTTTGCTAAATATGTTGCACAATTTAGCACCATAACCATTGCGACCACCTGAACAATTACATAAACAATCAACCATGATAAATATGGAGAAAACAAATATGTGCATAAAAATTCTTTCAGATCGCAATATCATTTCATATTCATCAAATTAGCATGAAGATCATCATACAGAAAAAAATTTAAATGCTTGAAATTAACATTAAAAAAAAGCAAATCACCAGTGACTTTTCTTTCCGTGTCATCATAATTAGAAGATGTCAACAGTGTGCCAAAAATCATTTCAGGGACATACATTTTTTCTTCCTTGTGCTCTACCACTGGTATCCCTTTGCCGTTGTTCCACACCGTGATTTCATTTTTAGTTCTAAAGCATCGCGTAAGGTTTATTTTATTTCAAAAATTGCATAAACAAAATTACGTATTGATCGATATTTTAATGCAGTTCATCCTCGGGTCCCGCTGTTTGTTGTCAGCTGCATTGACGACAATTTCATCATAAATCTTGTACAATCCTGGAACGTATGTTAATTCACGCATAACCATCTTTTGTTGTTCTTCATCAAAAATCCACATGTTCTGTAAAACAAAAAAAATATTCAGTTTCTGAAAAGGCATTCTGAATAAACTCATAAAGTAAATAAATGAAAATAATGAAGTAAAAATGTAAAATAACAAAACTTTCAAAGCAAAGTTTATCAATATCTCAAATAAAAAAATTCATTGAATCCAGTCTGCTATATAAATCAAGCATACAAATTAGAATTCAGCTTTGTATATTTAGCAAGTTCACCTTAAATAAAAGTGACAAAAAAACATACTTCAGTATGAGGTTCAACAGAACCTATATAAGTATCTGGACGAATAAGAATATGTTCTAACTGAGACTTTTTTTGATAAATTGATTCAATAGTAGGACGTTTCTTTCCACTTGCTTTAATTGCATCAAGAGATTCAAAAACTCCAAGTGGATCAGAATGCGGCACATCCACATTTTTCTTTTTTGAGGTTCCTTTCAAATTATTTGTACTTGGTGATTCTTCAGAATTTTTCATGCTTGCCTGTGAAAATCAATAACTATTTTGAATTGAAATTGAAAATCGCACTTCTCAAACAGAATGGAACAAGCTTATTTTAAAAAAATAAATGGTCATCATTTTTCAATAAATAATAAATCAACAAATAAAACTAGATAAATTAGTCTAGAAATTCAAAAAATACCATAGAAATCACAACTATTAACAATCTTATAAATTTATTAACGGCATAGTTACATATCCGACTATGAAAATTAAAAAATGTCATGCTTAAGAAATTTATAAGTAATTATAAAAGATGAAACCCTTAATTATTAAAATGCATTTGAAAATGTTTGCTTCAAAGTAACGACAAAAAATAATGTAATATAAAAATCACTTATCAAAATAAGTACTGTCAAGCAATATACAATCATGTTTAACTAATATAAAACATTAGGAAAGCAAGAAATGTGACTGAAATTTTTAATAAAAAATAATACTTACGGAAAAAGTGGTTTTTTTTAAAAAGGTAAATGACTGCAAGCCAAAAGTTTTATAACCAAGTTGATAATTGACTGATAGTCGAGGTAAAAATAAGCAACTATTAGCAATTTGCGCTACGGGTCGGAAAATATACCAAGATAACGCAATGACAGCAACTGAACGGTATCACACAACAATACAAAGTAAATTAATAAACTGGCAAAGTGAACGTATACTTTCAACTTAAAGGATTTTCAAGTAACATTAAAATTGTGTCACCTACCGTTAAATTAAAAAACTTGTAGGTATTTGTAGAACTGATGTATTTAATTAATTTAATGTAAAATAAATATTAAAAAATTTATAGATTAAGTTTTTATTTTATAAGCCTTTCCAATACCTTATCAACTCTAATTTAATTTTGAAAGGTTGACCTTCTTTCTTTTGACATTTTAAATATTTAACATTTTTTTAATTAACAGAAAAAAATTATTTTTTTTAAATAAAATCTTAAAGAATCAATAAGATTAGCACAGCTTTATCAATAAATCAATGCTGATTATCATTTTAATAAATTACTGCTGATGCTACAGTAATACATTTCATACTGTATATTTGTCTAAGCACGGAAACTCACGTATGGCAAAAAATAAAATCTGTTTAAATAATTTAAGATATTTTAATTTAAATCTGTATATTAATATTAAAAATAATTTATTTTTAATATGTGCTTTTCTTGGTTACGTGATTATTCTTAATTATCACTAAAAGGAGGGTTACTTTATTGCGCTCGTTTTCAGAGATGTTTGTTGCGTAACTTTGTTGCTATTTTCAGCATTGTGCTGTGATGAGGATATTACTTTGTGCACTATCTTGGATTTTATTATAAATTAAGTAACTTTTCAGTTTATAATGGCAGTGGAAAGAGTGCAGGTCAGAGTGAGAAAGGATCGACACGGAAATGCTTCGCTGAAAGTGATTAAAGAAAAAAATGTGGCGCTAAAACAAAATCCTGATAAAGCATCAAAGCCTATGGGAAAAACAGGGCCAATTAGGAACTCTCTAACATCTCGCCCTGGCAGCAGCAAGGCCTACATTTATCCGAAAGTGAAGTTCAGAGAAATTGATATCATGATTAAAATGTACTATGATGAACAAGCAGGTAATATTAATTGATTTGTTTTTAGTATATGCATAATGTATTGCATTTTAGCGAGAAATTCTATTCCAACCAATGCTGCAATTAAAAAGAAAGCCTTGGAGTTTGCTTCTCAGCTAGACATCAATGATTTTCAGGCTAGCAACGGATGGCTTCATCGTTTTAAGATTCGGCATAATCTCTGTTACGATAAGCGTGGTAAATTTAAGTATTTCTTGATTTATTTTTGTTACTTTTTATATTCGTTAATTAAATTTAGGGAACCAAAGCACGGATAGGCAGACAGATAAACATCTACCCTCAGTGGTGCGGAAATGCGAATTCACGTCAAATGGATGTGATTTAGGAAAAGCATTAGAAGGTATGTAAAGCATATTACATTAGGTCAAATTTATTAAAATTTGATTTTGTATTTTTTAGAGCTCTCAGATTCAGATAGAGACGTACCCACTCTTAAATACGTTGCCCTCGCAATGAGTGTTGTTAGAAATTTTTATACTCACTGTAGCAATTCTGAGCAGAAGCTCCGCATATTAAAGAGCGAATTTGAAGATGATCTAGAAAGAATTGTTAGAAGAAAGGCTCGCGCTCGGCGTTATGATTTATAAATGTTGTATTTCTATTAAGTTTGAGTTACAAATAATTTTGCTACTACAAAGGCCGTCGCAAAATTCTCTTTGTTTGTTAAAACTGTTACATTATGTGACGAAGTTTTTTTTTCATTTTTGGAATAAAATCAAAAGCATAACAAATGTAAATGTTTGCAAAAGGAATTGTTTTTTAAAGGGCGCATACTGTAAGAGTAAACCTTTGCAACAGATTTGAATGTATTGTTATTCCTAAAAAAATACACTATAATAGACTAAATTAAATTCAATCTTATTATGAAATTTATTTTTTAAATAAACTTATAAATTCTGCGGGGTGAAGATTTAATTAATAAGAAAACATTTAATCCTCACCTCTATCCTCTGTTGTTCATTTTATAAATTGGTAAAATAAATAAAAGCTAAACTAATAATATTCTACAATTTTTAAAGTATATTAATAACAGTTAATATGAACAATACTAATTAGCATAATTTTAGACCTTCATGCAACACACAGGCAACGGTAAATATTACAGTAGGAAGATGCAGTGCAATAAATCGAAATCCTAACATAACAGAAATTCACACAAATCTATAATCTAAAATTACTAAATATAGATATTAGGATGAGTAGGGTTTACCGTTGTGTTTAGAAACTATCCAAGTGTCTTTTTCGCTTGACGTACTGTTACATGAATATTTTAATGCCTTCTTGAATATGAATTGCGTCATGGTGCGAGTGACTTATTATTTTTCATTCTAGGTTTAACTGCAATAAGTTTCTGTGCATCCTTGTTTGTAAGTTAAATGATGCAGTAATTTATAAAAAGGCTCGTTTTATAAAATCGATAATAAATGATTATTTAAATTCAAAAATAAATAAGATTTAATCGATTTATAGTTTTGTTAATAAGTATGCTAACGTTATGTACTTTCAAAACACAATTTTTCATTTGGTTTACATATGAATATGGATAGCCAAAGCAGACAGAATGCTATTATCATCATGTTCCAATGGCTGCGCGGCAGAGGAAACATAAGTGATCATCAGGAATGCCGTTGTCATGAGGATTCACATGTGTTACTCTTATTCTTACTCATTATTATTATCATTATTAATCATTTCCGTTTGGGTATCAAATATATTTACGCCCTTTCAGTATCAGTTTATACATTTTACAAACTGCACAAAATAAAAGATACGTACATCTCTTGAACCCCGGTGGTTTAATATTTCCTTCATAAAGGTGAAATAAAGAATAAAAATTAAACTGAACATTTTCTAAAGTTTAGTATGCATTAGAGTGCGTAGTATCAAATTTATAACTGTAAGTTACTATGTTGTTTTCTGTTGTCAGCAAGCAATTTATTATGTGAAAGAAACGTAACGATTTGTAAATAACTGATGAAACCAAGTGAATGCCGTTTAATAAATCAAACATAAATGTAATGCAGCAACTTCAAATTTTTACGCATACTATATATTAAAATGTTAATATCCAAAATTTATAAAAATTAGTGTAGATACAAGAAAGAAATATTGATCGCTGAGGTTCTTCAAAAAGTAATATTGAACTATCAGATCTGATACTGATTTACAGAGAAGTCTATACTTTATTTTATGGTTGTTATAAATAAATACGAAGTTATACAACATAACTAGGAAAGGAGACTGACACTGTCTTCAGTTTAGGAGATATTCTTTCCACCTTTTAACAGATTGTTAACAAATTATCAGCATTGACCGTTTGGTTTTGTTCATTTCTGTTTTGATGAAATCTGGAGGGTAATCGCTGTGTATTCTACTTGTTTACATCAATTACATTATTTGCGTTTATGGTGCTTTTCTCTCCAATTTATGCTTTTGCTGCGTTGAATTTGGCATTCATAAATTAACGTACTAAAGAGTTTAAAACATACATTGGAACTCATCTTAATATTTTTATTAATTTTATCATTTTATCATCATTTGATTCCATTAACCCAGTTGAATTTTTTTTGTTTTATAATCTGTTTTTGGAGAAATACAAATCATCTGTTTCGAACAAAGAAAATTGTTTAAAATACAAAAGATAATTTTTTAAACTTAGGAAAAGTCTTCAGGAACAAAAAAACTTTACTTAAACTCTAATTTTGAAAACTGTTGCTGCGATCTGAGGTGTTTAGTGTTAATCAGATGCTGCTATTCTGAATTGATCAGTTTTTATTTCACATGGAGCATATGGACACTAAGTGATTTTCTGCTTTGATGTTTGTAATTTTTCTCTGAAATCTGTTTTTTTTCTCTATTATTCTAGAAAATGTGTTAAATGAGTAGATTTCAAATACATTTACGTGTTAGAATACTTTACATGTGATGAATAATCCATATTCGACACGAAATCTAGGTTTAGTTAGATTCTAACTAGTACTGTCATTACTAAGATTCCTAAAATGTATTAAGAGAATTCTTTTACGTAGGTCCTGCGTCTGAATAGTATCTGTAGAAATTATTGGATATTAAAAATCTGAATATTAGGAATTAGTTCTCATATACAGCTAAAATATATGAAAAACAGGAAATATTTGTTCTATGCAGCAGTTTATATTTCTGTATTAAGTTTGCAGCTGTTCACCTACAACACTATTCTGGTGTTGAAACGTTGAAACAGAATATACCTCACCAAAAGAGATACGTTGGTAAGCAACCAGAAGCAACGGTGTATGAAATTAAAATTTATTTTATTATGAAATTAAGTGAGTTGGTGACGCGTTTGGCTTATCATTGGTCCGGCAAAAGCTCGAAATATAATGATGATAAGGATGATTTTTTACCAGTGTGGGTAAACAGGGGAACTGTTTGCATGAAATACAACTATACTTACCTAGCTTGGCTTGGCTGCTTGGCGTAAAAAAATAAATGCAACATCCTACCAAAAAAAGTCTTCATAGAAGAACGTCCGCTTGGATGCTTTTATTTCATTTTTGACAACAAACTTACACTAGTTAATTTGCTATCCACCATGCACCATAACATAAAACCTGGAAGAACCTTCCTGGTTTCCATCTTCCACCTTTCTTCCTGGAAGAAATCCCAAAGTGAGGTGCAGACTCAAGTGTGATTGCCCGGATGCCAGGTGCCCATCTGCCCGGAAGGTTTAAATGTAATCCTTTTGAGTGATCACGTTCGTCAGTTCTGAATCTCGGTGGTCTCGAGAGTGCTTCCGTCCGTAAGACCAAGTCTGAATAGCCCGCCCTGCCCCGTTGACAGACTTTCTGGTATAGTGTATTTTTGAGCTTTCATTATCTGCACATTTTCCTTTCGACATCATAGACAGAACCTACCAAAAATATATGGCAAAATATATAAATCCTTACAGAATGCAAAGACTCTAAACGCATTACTGTAAATGATTGACTGACTGACTGAATGTATCAGATAAATTAAGTGACACAAGAGTTGCTGATGAATGAACAAAAATAAGCTAGTACGTGACACGCTGTAGTGACAAGCCAGTAGAAGCAGCGTTATATCAAAACGGCGCTAAACTGAGCACCGATAAGCGGGCCATTGGTGTAAATGTTTTCTGTATTTTTTATTCCTGATTCTTTAAACTTTTCTTATTTGCTTGAAAAATTCATGGATATAAATAACACTGATGAAGTTATTTTTGATCACTGAAAGAATTTTAATCTGAATACAATAAATTATTTTTTATAGATGTTTGAAAATTCTTGTAACTTTTTTACCTTATTTCTATTTTTTGATCACTTTGCTTTTATAATAAAAGAAAATTTTTAATTAAATTATTGAATTAATTAAAATTTAAAACACGACGCGTGATTATACTGTGAATAAATTTGGAGGTACAAATTAGCTTGATTGTAACGGTATTATTTGAAGTGTCTAAGAAAGCGTTAAATGATTTGCTAAATGTTAAACAACTGCAAAATTAATAATACAATAATTTTAAGAAATAATTCAATTTATGCGCATCATTTTATAATCTTTTACTTTTGAAAACAACTAATAGCCATAATAATGCATATAAAATGTGTGATATTTTATAGCAAATCATTTTATTTTTATACGCTATCTACTGCATGAAAAGTTCATTGCACCAATTCAGTTCTATAACTCTGAATGAATTTATAAATCAGAAACTTTATTAAAAATGGGGAAAACTAATTTTTGAAACTGTTGCTTTTTTACTATAAAATGAATGTTAGATGCTGTTTGTTATTTTTAAATGAACTTAACTTTGTACACCCCTGTACAATTTATTGGATAACATTCAAAGACTGACAATATAAAACCAAATAAGAAGACATTGAATTTTAATTCCATTGCTGAATGTATCTGAACAAATTCAATTTTTGTAACATAATAAATATGAAGTATTTCATGTATCATGATTGTGCATAGTTAAACTAAAACCGACATATCTTGAAAAATAATTTTAATTGAAATTTGTTGCATTTACTGCATTATTTAGCTTAAATACAGAACTACAGTATTAAACTATCTAGAACTAAAGAAGAAAAATAGTCTAATTAACAAAGAATATAAGTTCATTATACTAATAAATCCTAAAAGTTTCTAATAAATGCTTCATTCTTTTGTAGATTATAAAATTCTTTCCATTGAATGATGATGGCTTGTGCTATCATAGCAAAGCTGGCAACAGTTGAAATCCTAAAAAAAATTCAAGTTTAGATTTCTACGCATATTTAAAGACAGTAGACTTTTGTTACTTCACAGAAAGTACAGTGCCATGATGCAAAATCAGTTCGGCATTTAATGCAAATTGGAATTGATTCCATGTCACAATTATGGAGCCTATAGCAAATGGCCATTGTTGAAAATTTCGCACGTCGCAGACTATTAAATTCCCATTTAAACTCTTTTGCCATTGAAAAAAATTGATTTCGGCTGCTTATTAATTTGCAAGAAGTCAATCGATCAGCGTCACTGATGGGCTTAAGAAAGCAAGCTACGTTATCAGTGTAGAGAATTGCTACAAAGTAAGCCTGCGGTATATTGAAAACGCATTAGTAAATCATAACAGTGGTAATATCTAAATACCTCTCTGTGATTCTTAATGTAAAGTAGTGCATTTTCAAATAATTCTTTTCCAGAAATAATGTCTTGACTAACCGTGACATTTACCCTCTGCTCATTATTTTGAATTGTGTGGGCCAAACTTGGGCTATTTGTCACAGATGCATCGGTCGTACTTTTTTGGATGCCTTTTTTCAGCTTTTTTATTAAGTTTTCTAACATTTCGGGCAGCCAGTCTCCTTCAAAATACGGCAATTCAGTTACTGAAGTAAAACAACTATCCTGTATATGTTTGTATATCTCCTAAAAGTAAAGAGGTCGACCAAATTACAATAACGTTACCAGCATATTCATATAGATACGCATAATATCCATCAAAATTACTCTGTAATCCACAATAATGTTTTCCATTATCCCTTTATCTAGTAAACACTTATACCATTCTTGAAGCATTTTTCCATTTGGAAATTTTTGTTCAAGGGGATGGCAATAAAATATGTATTCATTATTGCGATTAGATGGACATGCCCAAATGTTAACTTTCATAAATCTAAAATTAAAATATGGCATCTTTGTTCCATTTTCTTCAGTAAAGTATGAGGATTTCCTTTACCCAAGAGATTTAGCATACTCCATATACCCTAGCAAAATTTCTTGGTAGACAGCAGTGCGAAGATTTCGAGGCTCAAAATATTTTACACTGTCCAAATATGCAATGTATATTTGTCTATAAAAGACCATTAATCCTTTTTAATATCTCAAAGTATTGTCTCACTATTAAAAAGTAAAAGAAAGCATTACAAGTTTAGTATAACAAAATAAAAATTATCAGTATTTACCTTGAGTTCGGTGGAGGACAGCTACTTCCATATTCTTGTACAAACATTCCAAAAAAACAAATTTCCTTGTTGTCAATTATTTGAAAAGCAAAAATTGCTTTACTGCGGTAGGGAAATTTGTAAGACATTAAATCAGCCTCGCAAAACCTATACAAATAAATATGTAAATTTATCAAAACACAGCAAGCACATTTACTCAGCTTTCATGAATGGTTTCACTTCTGTCTCTGCATTGCAGTCAGACAAAACACGGATAATAACTTCTGTAGCATCGGCTTTATTGTCACGTAGCAGCTTATTCACTCGGTTTTCTATATGTACAGACATCTTGTCCTGAGGAAGTACTAAACATTTTTTAGTCACAGAAAAAAGTTTAAAATAACAATTAAAAGTATTTTTTATTACGTTTAGCAGTAAATTTATTCATTGGTAATGTCATATTTTTTTTGATGCGACATTTCTCACAAATAAACCTATAATCACACAACATTTAGCATATATTTGTTCAATAAGTCATTACCTTAAATTCATTAAAAATGCAGTACTATTATTTCTTAAACATTATTAATTAAAGAGTTTATAAAATAATACCCTTCAGAATGCATGCCATCATGGTGCAGTGCACAAATACGATGCCATTTCTTGGAGCAGATGTTACAAGTCACAAACGTTTCATAGACAGTTTGATTATTTTTCAACATCACAAACTTTTCTTTTATAATCTTGCTGAAAATTATTTATACTGTTATATAATTGAAGAGAGTATTTTACAAACTCTACTCTGAAGCATCTGAATTTTCATCAATAATTATATCTTCAGAAATTTCTTGGAAGCACTTTCGGCAGTAGATATATTTTACAACATTGCATTTACCATCAATTTCAACGCTAAATTATAAATGCTTTAAACTATATATAATAACGTTATATAAAATTTCTACAAAAAAACTGATGCATTACTAACTTTTTTTGATAAAAGTAATAGTAAGCATTTTTTCTTATAAGACAGGTTGGTTTTCCACGGCATGGCAATGGCATTAATGTGTATGAAAAACTTCGACAACAGCAATAACCCAGCTTTTGCATTACAGCATCCATTTGTACAGCAAAATACTGCTGCAACTAAAAATAGTTCAATCAAAAATGATTAGTAGTGTAAAATGCAGTAGTGGTATTTATTACGGTGCTGCAGTAGTGGTTAAGCTTTGATGTCCTATAATAATGCGTAGATATCCTCTCAAATAATTGCCACATGTCTTCACAGAATTGCCAAGGAGAATCATATTTCTTATTATACAAATTATTTTCAATAGTGCAAAAATTTTTTTGATTTTGTTCAGGATTCTAAATATTTTATTTCATAAATTAAATAACAATGAAATAACTTACTTCAGAAATTGAAATTGGTTGGAAAAATTGACTTTTGCGAAATGCAATACATTCTTGCATGCTTAACATTGCTTGGAAAATTGGTAGAAGTACCTTAAAAATGTATTATTTTACAAAAGAATGACATTAGTCTAAGATATATAAAACAAATGTCATCTCAGAATATTATAATAGTTGAGTATTTTTCTTTACACATAGTTTTTGCATTTTTGTCTTTCAAATGTTCACTTTTAGTAAAACTTTAACATTATGTTACATGTTTTCAAATAATTATTTATATAATTGATTAAGAATATTTAAGCAGCATAATGAGCACATCAGATGAAATAAACTAAAATGAACTGACATGAAGTATATAAAATTTACATTTTTGAAAATTAAGCGTTATGTATCATTATCTTACAAGATTATTATTAAATATCTGAGCATTTAATTAAGTAATAATTATTTATGTATGTCAGTAGACAACTGTAGGAATTGATTGCATAATGAACCCACTCACTTATTCATGTACTCATTCATGATATATTTATGTAAGCAAGATCACGCCTCAATTTCTGCCGTCATATTAGACTGGACTAGGCATTTCATTCACTATTTATGCCTCTCATTATGATTATGCATGTGTTCCTTATTTGAATTCCTCTCTTGTATTAGCACTAATATGAGTGCATCAGCCTGCATTCACATCAGAACGAAGGAGACAACAAAAAGTGAATTTAGATTAAAAAATATTCACTCCATTTTTTAAAAATGATTCATACCCTGGACAAATTAATTGAACGTAGAGCAGCTTGACAGCATCAGTTCAAGCACAGCCAACGTCAGAAGTCTTTTGACATGTTTCTACAGCTTTTTGTCACTCACAACAAACAGCCCAGATAAATGATTGTCCAAACAACCACGATAGCGATGAAAGCAATTGCATATCACCATTGAAAATTCAGTTGTGCTAACTTATTTTGCTATCACGTTTGTCTGCGTATGCCAGCTGACAAAAGCACGTCAGAGTTACTGATTAATGATATTCTATATCTCACCTGATAGATATTATTTAAGAAACTGACTGATCATTTAACCTAAAATTTAGGTTTAAGTTGAAGATAAATATAGAGAGACGTCAGAAAAACCCAGAGATAAAAAAGTAGCGTATAGCAAAGATAACAATATGTAAACATCACGTTCATCACAACAATGCATGTGAAAGATAGAGAAACCAGCATAAATCAAAGTGCTTTGAGGGCTCAAACTGAAGTAGAAGACAGGATGTTATGACATTTTTTGTATGTGCAATTCAAAAATACTTTAACAGCAAGTGCTGAATACTTCACTGTGCTAATTAGATCATCAATCAACCCATTTATTTACTCCCTCTCTAATGATATATTCCTGTCTGCTAAACAATTTTTATAGCAAAAAATTCACATATGCAATAGGTTGACCTCAGTGAGAACATCAAGCTTTGCTGAACATGAATTTCCTTATAAAGAACATATTAACTAAAAATAACTTGAAAGTAAAATTCAAATGATTTACTCAGACGCAGCGTGGCTTACATGTCCAATGATGTCTGTGATTTACTTGCCTAGATAAAAATTTTATTGTAGACGTAAATTATGAAACATTTGGAGTTTGTTTAACAATAATAATGATAATCAGTAAACGTTTAAACTGATGGCTAGCACGCTTTCAAAGGTAAAGTTAATCCCCTAGCATGCGCAAATTATTTGTCAATATGTTCCTTACACATTTATTGCGGACTTCTTAACATAAACAAATGGTTTAGATGACAATTGCTTGACATTTTTTCTTTATATTAACCAAACGCAATGTACTTTCATATTGCATTAAAAAAAATCTTACCTCACAAAGAGCATCAGGTGAAGTAGAAACGTCATTTGTGTTGCTTTGTAATGATTCTGACTCAGCTAAGGACAGTTGAGTACCTAAGCATAAATGAAAGTTTATGCTTTAAGTTAAAAATAATTGTAAAATCGAAAATGTAATAAATAAAGTAAATATCAGTATCTAATAGAGTCTCTCATAAAATAACTCTATTCTTATAAATAATTTTGACTGTGGATTTAAATCAAGATGATAACATTATAAAAATTTATATTTACTGTTACCAAATTTAATGAACTCCAAATAAATTTTATCTTAATGTAATTGGTATTTATTTCAATTAATAAAGCGGAATTATTTGAAAAAAAAGCTTTCTGATAAAACAGTTAAGATGGTACTCTGTTTAGATGCATCCTGCTCTGAGGTTTTGTTAAAGCTTGAAGTTAATGACTGATTAGCATCAGTCTTTTTTACTGCTGCACAAATGTCACAATTGTCATTCTCGCAGTTGTTCCAATGGAAAAGCAATTTCTTTGAACTACTGCAATACAACTCTAAAACGCATCAAAAAATAATAAAACTATCATAATAAAAACAATGATCTAGTATTTAACTGCCTACCATTGCAATGACTTTGATCAGAGCAATATTCGATGTGTTTCAAGATACGTTTTGCATGTCGACATTGCACTAACATGCACTGTGCTTTCAAAGTATTAAAATTCGCTAATTCATGCGGACATTTTCGTGCATGCAACAGTAAAATTAAGTGCCATATAATCAATTTCCATGTTTCAAATCTTTCTGTTTTTTCAAATTTATTCAATTTTTTGAATATCACAGCATTTTCTACCATGTCTAAAGCATTTTTAGTTTAAATGTAATAACAGTTCAAACTAAGTTTTATATTATTTGTTAAAATTATGTTATTCAGATCAACAAAGATCAGCTGGATCAAGGAAATCAGCATTTTTAAAAATGAAAAAAATGTGCACGCATGAAAATACTCAATCTTAATTTTCATCACAAATCTTACTCAAGTTTCTTTCATTTCAAACACATGACCATTTTAAACAATAGATGCAGATTCTTCAATTAATTTTTCAAAAAATATTAGCATAAGATAAAAAATCATATGATTGCCATATAACATAATATGACATAACATAATATTAAATAATTAAATAAATAAATAAATAAATAAAATATACATATGAGAAATGTACACTGTTATATTTAGTAAAGTTTATGCAATATAATTGAATTAAAAAATAATGTTAAAACTTAATGAACATTCCACAAAACTACTTTATGTTTCAGCTGTTTTACTAACCAGAAATAAGTAAACACATTACAAAAAGTTCCTTTACTTTAAGGAAATATAGATATATAATCATATTAAATGATTTCCTGTAATAAAAAATTATCTTATTATAATACGCTTCAGGCAACAGTTTTGGAGATTAAATTACAAATGAATTAATCAGATTATAAGTCTAGTTATTCAAAGATGGAAACTGATTTTTCTTAATGATGGCTGTTAAGCAATGTGCTGCTTCATTAAATAATCATAAATATATTTTTATAAAACATAAATTAACTTACTTTTATATTTCTGAAGTAACAGCAAACCAAAATACTAGGACCAAAAAGTTTAAGAAACAACGGCAATACGGCTGTGATAATAATAATAATAATTCTGAAATACTAATGATTTCACTAACGAATGGCAGTGAATAAAACAGAAATGAATGGAAAGATTGAAAACATGAAAAATTCAAACCTAAACTAAAAATAAAATTCAGATCACCTTTCAAAAATCACCTCTCTAAAAATACCTTTCAGATCAAGTGTAGTATTGGCAATGTGTTAAAGTTCTGACCGTATTTTACTGAGTGAGAGTACAGTACTTACTGTACAGGTACTATAATTAAAATGTTACCATAAACCTATGTCATACTAAATTTCATGAGTTAAAAAATATCATAACTCAAAAAGTTAATGAAAATCACAGACAAAACATTATATGACATTCAAAATAAATGTTTGAAATCAATGATTAGAAAAAATATATTGCTTAATTTTTTCTTCAGTATTTGATTTGCAGGAAATTTTTTCTGTGATGGATATGACACTGTAGTACAAACTGCAACTGAGTTTTGAATGTTTTTACTTTTTTGAGCAGACTAATTCTTTGTTTATTACATTGCGTAAATAAAAACCTGTGAAATTTTTTATTTTTGTAATCATTTTTTATTAATGCTAATTACCTATTAATTTAATGTTTTATATTAATAGAATACAGGCATACCCCACTTAACGCTCTTGGTATGTTCCTGAAAAAAGAGCGTTAAGTAAAGCCACGCTGTATAGGGTCATCATAGCATGTTTTTAAAGTATATTGGTTCCAACAAAAGTCAGAATACATGACATAAGAAAATTTATTTGAAATATTTATCAAAACGTTTACATCCTTCACTTTTCACATTAATCATTGTGAGGACAGACTAGCCCTTGATTCCTCAACCTTAGATTTTTTGGTGATGAAACTATCCTTACGTTTTCTTTTATGTAGAATTTCTTGATAACAAGATATCATTTTTAAAACGTCCTTCTTGTTTTGGAACTTCGCTCATCATCAAGATCTTGTTCTATGAACTGGCCCTTCATTTGTGCAATGTTCATGATGGTGTTCTTGAGGAATTCTGCTGTTAGAGTTCTCAGAGATATATCCTCTTTAGAATGAATGACTGTTGGTTTATTATCACTGCATAGCTCTGCCAGGTGTTTCAACTCAATAAACATAGCGCACTAAAAATATATGACCAACATTATGAAAACAGCATAATCCAAATCAGTTATCCTAATGATTGATAAAATGTGTTAAGCAACACAAGCAGCATGATATAATAAAATCGTTCCAGTGCCATTAAAAACAGCTACATTTTTTACTTTAAGAAAAATTGAATCACATGACATGCTAAAATATAGCGTAATAGTGAAACAGCGTTAAGCGGGACCGCTTTAAGCGGGATACTCCTGTATACGTAATAAATGAATGCAGGTAAATATTGTAAACCAATTTACTGTAATTTACTGAAGAGTTAAAATAATAGTAGATTCCAGAGGAAACTTAATATTTCAGTTTCATCAGCATATATATATTGCTATTGTAGAATTTTTATAAATGGAGCCTAGTCTTTATTTAGACTACTTTTTACTTAACAAATTAATATACTTTTTTGTTTGGTTTGTGTGAAATTATTTTCACTTCATTGTTTCTGATAACTATATATTTACATAAATGATAATTTTATTACTGAAGATTAGAGAACAGAAACGCTTAGCACTACATTAGTACAAAATGCAAAGGCCACAAGCTTACCTAAAGTACACTACAGTTTACTTGAAGCGAAGGTCACAAATTAAATTAAATTAAATTGTAAATGTGGTGATTAAATATAATAATAAATTGTAAAAGACTGCTGTATAAAATTCACTAAATACTTTTTCAGTTGACAGTAATGATTACTATTAAAATTTAGAATCCATATAAAAGCAGTTCGATTTTCAACAATGTTTTATATGTAAATACGTTGTTAAACATAAGAATATGACAATCTGCGATGTGACCAATGCATGCAATCTTATTTAAAAAGTAATAATTTTATAATTAAAGTGCTTGCTTTGTGCATGAAATAAAAAGATTATGATTATAATATAATTCATTAAAATGATAATATCTAAATAATAATTTTTTAAAATCTGAAGATGCATTAAATGTATCAAAATGTTTTATACTCATGATGATTTTTGTATCAACAGTTTTTGAGAATATGACTTTACAATTATATAACAAAGTAATTAGCTATATTTATAATATTCTCAGAGATTCTTAAGATAAACTACAGCTTTACTCGCGATTTTTCAAAGGTTTGCAGCCTGAAATAAATTATAAAAGAAAATTTAAAGATGACTAGATAAAGGCGTTTCAAAATATTAAAAAACTAAGAAAATTTCTATTTAAATCATTATTTGCATATTTTATAATTATATAACATTTTGCATTAATATATAGCTTTGAAAACTAAGAACTCAGCGAGTTATCGTAATATGTTATCGAAATGCTACAGTCTAACAAATTTCAAATTAGCATTTAACATAAAGAAATCTAATGTTAATCTACTATCATGTAAAATTATGTCATTTCAGATGCAATATATGTAAGAAATTTAATAAAAGTCAGTTAAATATAAAATAGCAAGGCATGATATAAATTAATGCTTGAAAACTAAACATCTACTGTATTTATAGAAAAATATCATTGGTCTAAGTTATTTACTGTTTGTTAATCCAATTATCTATTTCATTCAAAGTTTTAAATCAGTAGCTTAACATTTGTGTGCATTACAGAAATCTTTTTGTGTACTGAGCTGCCGTAATTTTTTATTCTTGAAAACATTAAAAAGTAAGTTTTCTTTTATTTTTGCATGGCATGTGTCATGTATCAAGCAACAAATAAAAGGTCAACATTTTAAAAAATGTTTTTGATGTTTCACAGTTGTCATTTTTTAAAACCACTGCTTCTACTAGACTAAAATTTGTTAACTGGATTTTTTGACTAATTTGTTACTAGATTGTTAAATTTTATAATGAAATGCCACCTGTGACATGCATATGTTAGTGAAGTTTACTGTTACTTATATTCCATTAGAGCAGTGTTTCTCAACCAGGGTGGCGTATGAAGACTTCAGGGTGGAGGAAGTAAGTGGGAAATTAGTATTTTTAGTTTTGCAGGTGTTCAAAATTCAAAAGTTTATTTCTGCTATGAAGTACTTCCTGAGGTCATGCATTTATGTTAAAATAAATTTGAAGCACTTGAAATCTTTACTGCCTTTTCTTACTAATCATCTTAGGTTTCGCTTAACCGCTTCAGCTACGCACAATTTACCATTTATCTTCGCACTAAAAATAGTACTGAACTGCAGTTCAGCTTGATACATCCATGAAGTAACAATTTGCTTTGCGTACACAGAATACATACCGACTTCTATTTTTTGGGGAGGGGCATTAACTGCGCAACTTATAAGTGGGGCGTGTGATGACAAGGGATGAGAACCACTGAATTAGAGTATGGTTACTTATGATAGCATTCAAGTGCCACTAAACCTTTAATTTACTGAATCACATTTTTAACATATTTATTGTTGTTAATTACAAATTACTTATAACATCACTGTGAATTAATGATGCATTGATTAATTGCATAATTACCTCTGTGATAAACGCAGTTTGTTATTATTTTTAGATTTAAAATTAAATGGCGCATTATACCAAAGAGATTCAAAAAACAATTCAAAGCAAGAAACACCCAAAAGACTTGTAAGTCAGAAAATACTATCCAAAAAACTTTTAATATTAACTTTTTCTGTTTTAGGTTTAATTTGCCAAGCTTGGAAAATGATGCAGTATTTGTAAAAGCGGCAAAATCAAATATAAATGAATGGACAGCGAAAGATGTATCTAATTTTTTGGCAGAATTAGGGTTTGAGAAAGAAGCTCTGCTATTTGAAAAGCACTGTATAAATGGGAGCGCTTTGTTGGTAATGGATAAGGATATCCTTCTTGACAAATTCCAGATACCCCTTGGTCGAGCTTTGAAACTGTACCGAAGAATAAATACTTTGCAAACAATAGCATCTAAAAATAATACTCAGTAATTAAACGCTGGCTTTTTATAAGAATTAAAAATATGTGAGTTTTCTATTAACTGATGTCAGATTTGGTAATAATTTATAATAAAAAATTTTGAAGTTGCTACATTTATTACTGTTAGCAAGTTTACTTTTTTGGAATATGATGAAGATAAATTTTTGATATTTAATAAAAGTTATCTTTTTATTAGTTAAAATGAAACAGTATTAAAGTTCATTAATTTAAAAATAAACTGGTCAATTAATTATATAATAAACTGATATCTGTAAAAGAAAGTGCCTGAAATGTAACTGTACTGTAAGCATGATTTAAAACTTAAGTATGCTTTTCCTTGAAATGGATAGTTGATTTCATTACTTTCAAAATAATATTTAAAATAATTCTAAAAATTAATTATATTAAAAGAAAACTTCTGTCTATATGGTAAAAAATGTTTCCATGTAAGTAATGAAATATAAATTAATTTATTATAGTTATTTCACATTTGAAAATGTTTACAAAAGTGTTTAAAATTATTGTTAAGTTTTTTTCATGTACAATAACGCTTGTTCTCTCCAGATTATTTTTTCAGTAACTGTATACAGATTTGTGAAATTAAGTTACATGGGAAATCTCTGAAATTCTAGACTTTTTTGTAATAAGAGATTCTAAATTAATCAAACTTTATTGCTCGATAATTTTTAATTTATTTAATTTTAGGTTATCGATAAAGTAAATGCTTTTGTATAACACTTCTTCACGTACAGTTTTAGGCATTTCTAATAATTTCAAAAATGTTACAGTATTTTACTAGTTCAAAAATGAGATGAGAAATGTTGGCAGTATACATATTCAAAAAATAAATTGATTTTAGAACAAATCCTATTTTAATTATTAATTAGCCCTAAATTTACATTTTATATCACTTATTCTTTGCATTAGAATTTATAAATTTAGAATTGATGATTATTTTTTTCATATTATATTATTTATTATTATAAAAACTTGTAACTTCTATATATAAATGATTATAAATTATTTCATATTTTGTTTTTGCTGATAATAAATGATTCATTAATTATTATACTATTATTTTAAATTATACTTTAATAAAGAATGAATTCTTAAAATTTTTCTTAGCATATGATTAATTTCATTTTGAATGAACTACATAGTTCTTTAGCAAAGTATTGGTTGGTCTATTCACTTTTATTGCATTTTATTTTTATTTTATAGATTCAAAGTAATTAGTGAATGATCAATAAGATATGCAAAACATGCTTCTCATTAACTGTAAATAATTTAGTTGCATTTTTTACATAATTTTCAATTTTGGTTATATGATTTTTATAAGCTGCCCTCTTAATAATTAATTTCTGAAAAAAACCATTTCTACAGATATATGCATTGAAATGAAAATTTAACTGAAATTTAAATATGAAAATATAAAAATCTGTAATCTTTTTTTTCATTCCTCTTCTGACTGACCATTTTTTTTTGTCATACCAGCCCCATCATCAGCTTCAGATTGCAAATATTTCTCATCATTTTTATCTAAAATGCATATACAGTTTAAACTATATTTTTGTAAAATATTGTTGCGTATTAATAAATTATATACTTTTATATAAAGGAAGAATATAAGCAGTATAAATGAATGGTTTACTTAGAAAGAAAAAGCTTTAGGGAGTAATAAAGTTCACAAAATATATTTTTGACATTATTTCCTGGATTTACTTCACAAAATTATGACGTAACAGTAATAATAATCACATTTATTAGTTAACTGAATGTGCCATTTTTACATAATTAATTACCTTTTTTTGCATTGGATCTGAATACTGTGTTTTCATTTTTCTTTTTTATTATGCATACATTTCTGAAACCAGAGAAAAGTAAATAAAATTTCCAAATATAATTATTCAATGATTTTATCAGCAATTTATTAATTACATAACTCAAGCTATTAATTTACCAAGATTTAATCTATTAGTTATTAATCATGATTTATTAAATTAATACTTTTAAATTGCTTAAAAGAAATCTTACTTTACTCATTCAACAACAAACTAAAACAGAAAGGAAGAGTATAATGCTTAAAATCTTTTTTCTATTTAAATAAAAATTTTTTAATTTTAGTTAATTAATACAGTTTTAATTTTAATTTAAGTAAAAATCACGTTAATTAGTCATGTTTCATTTAAATATTTCCTATGTTAATTATCTAAAATTAAAATAGTAATTTCAAAAGTATTAAAATAATTTACTTCAGGAGACGCGATGATGAGGGGGAGTTTTCCATTTTTGCCTTTTCTTTGTCATGAAGCTGAATATTTTTGATGTCTACCCCAGTTTTAGAATCTAAAAAAACAGTATTTAGTAATTTAATATTTTTCAGTTATATAAATTTTTATTACTTGAATAAGCAGTGTGATCATCTGATGATTGCTTTGTCATGTAATCTTGGAGAAATATAGTTTTCTCATTATTTAAAATTCTCAATTCAGCTAAAAGTTCATCAAAAACTTGTTGAAGGTCTGATTTTAAGGAGGTATCTTTTCTAGTCCTGCTTCGAAGAATAATTTCAGAATCAGAATGACTTTTATTATCCTCGGGTTGCATTCCAGTAGAGATTTTGTCCTTTGTGCTTTCAAGAAGCTGTTCTTGCTTATGCATTTCTTTTTCTTTATAATCTGATTTCAAAATAAAATTTAGTTTTCATTTTACAGCATAACATTGTTCTGTTTTAAATGAAATTAAAAGTACCAATTGTTATAATATATTAACTAACATATATATATATATATATATATATATAATTGTTAATCATCAAAGGAATGTTTTGAAACAACCACTAATATGAAGTGTAGAAATTATTTAAACTTAAATGTTTAAAAAAATAATAATGACTACCTTCTAAAATTTTATTGACAGTTTTGCAATAAACGTTGTCTTTCCGGTAAGGCTCCTAAAAATAGGTTGTTAGCATTTTTTGGAAAAACAAATGCTAATGCTAATGTAACTAAAGTCGTTCTGACCTGCATCCAATAATAATAATTTTCTACGTTACTGATCACTAACTGATAAACACGATGTGTTGTATATGAAGGCACACATTTAAATTTCGCGTTTCCAGGAGTAATGATTATATCCTAAACTTTTATGTAATAAGATGTCTGTGTATTAACAGTAAATTAAAAACATGCTTATTTTAAACTTTTCATTGAAAATGAATTTTTTCTAAAGTACGTATTATTTTTGTTTAATACAAATATTAGAAAATTTATCCAGAATGTTCTCAGCTTATTTTATAGTTTATAGATTATTATTATTATAACAGTAGGTTTTCGCAAAATGGCATACTTACGTCCTCAACATCAATCGTGTCGTATTCTCTCCAGCAGAAGTGCAAGCTCGTATCATCTTCTTCGTACATAAAACAGACACCAAGTCGTCTGTCAAAGCTCATTCTACTGCCAATTCGACACACTTTACCAGCTCTAAATTCTACTAATATTTTGCGCATTATGCACAAGCAATTGCTATATTCAATATAATGGTGGTCAAAAATAAGCATGAACTATTTATAAAGCTATTTTAAAGTAGTTTTTAATTATGCTTAAACTTTAGTTTCATTTTGAACTTTACATTAAAAGCATCTGGTTTAAACATAAGCCATTAAAATTTTTCATGTAAATTATTTCAAAATATTTTCTGTAAACCTATTTTAATAACCTTAATATATTTTATGTAACTACTATTTTCTTATTTGTTAAAGGTAGTTTCAACGCTTATAATGCTTTAGATCTCTTGATGTTCATACGATGTATCACATATTATATGTGTTATGGCTAATGTGATAAATTGCCAAAATGATAATTGATGTGGCTAAAATACCAAAATGTTCAAAATGGGCAAAACCATTGCGCCAGGAAACCATTGTTTATTCGTTTTTCAATTGTTCTTTCCTAAACAGATCATAACTTTTTACATGATTTGCCCACATGGTATCAGGAGTTGCAGATGTATTTCTTTCTGCAGGTGCATCATGCTGACTTGCATATGATCACTTATTCACATTTTGCATAACCCTGCTACCAGTAGTCTTTGCAGCAGCAGACCTCACTGAGATTTCTTTCTGACCTTATTTCTATAAAGCGCATGCATGTGTGAGTGCATGCAAAAGCATAATATTCAGCACAGGATTTTCTATCAAGGCCTTATCTATCCCAAATTTGATACACCCTAAAAATCTGTTAAAAAATTCTTTAAGTGCTAAACCACTTCAAATAAATGAATAAAGATTACTAATAAGTGGACAAAATAACGCAGAAAAATGTAATTTTAGTAATTATAGCGCTTTGTTGGATTATTCTAGTAAAACAGACACCAGACTGCTATTTATTTTACTTTCTCATTCTTAATAAATATGACTTACTGAATGTGTAGACATAAAGCTGACAGAAGTTTTGACTTTTTGTTTAAGACATAATATTACAAAACATGAAATTAGAATATTACCAATAAAATTACAATAAAATACCTTTACAAAATATATCAAAATTTGCTCTCTCCTGAAATTGTAATAGACGTTTTTAGATTATTTGATTTTAAGTAATGTCACTAAGCTGATGTCTGCAAAGAATACTCGCTATAAATAACTATAGTTATAACTAACTATATACAAATAGCTATTTGCTAAAAACTGCTTCATAATTATCAGTAGATTTTTATTTTGAGTTGGTATTAATTATACAAGATGGTAATCACTATTTCTTAGATGTAAAATTCTAAATTTTCATGAATTGCAGCTGTGTTTTACATAAAAGTGAATGCTTTGAGCAATAAAACGACGTTGAAAAAATGTATTATTGTGAAGATGCTCACAGTTGATGAGCAGCTCGTTTTAACTCATAAACATAACTAATTTATACAGTGACTACCATCAAAGTCCTGAAAATGGAGGTAATGATATTCTAGCGCTGTGATGCAGCAGCCTTATATCCACTGTCAAATTAGATGTAACTGTAAGAGTTGTCATGTTGAAGAAGCTGATCAGGTCATCTCAACTAGATTGCCTCGTTGAGCCAGTGCATTTGCAGAACGCAAACCTCTGCATTGATTGTGTTGTTGTTTGCAAGCATTTCATAGTGAATTGCGCCTTCTTATTCCCACCAAAATCAGATCTCTGCTTTGCTTGGATGCAGCTTTGCCCTTGTTGGAGGTGTTTTTTGGTGGTTACAACTCACTTATTCTTTTTTCTGCTTAATTTTGACATAATGATATCAGTTTTTATTGTCGGTGACGATGCGGTAAAAAAATGTTTTTTTGCCCATGAGTAGGCTGGGGTCAAGCGAGCAGCTAACGGTGATAGTGGAAAGTTGAAGTTTGTCTCCTTTGTTCAGAGTGTGTGGCACCCATGCACTGAGTTTCCAGACGATACTCATCGAGTGAAGATGAAGGCAACGGTCTCATGAGAGTATCCCGTCTGCAGGGCCAATTCCCTAGCAGATTGGCGCAGACCTTTATAGATTAATTCGTTCAATGGATCCTTATTGAATTGATCAGAGCAGCCGGAACATGGAGAGTCTGTGAGGTGAAATATTTCTTTCTTGAAGCGTGAAAAGCATTCTGCGCAATTCTTTCAGTAATAGCAACTTCTCTAGACACAGCACAGATATGTCGAGCAGCTTTTGCTACTTTGAGATTTTAATTTAGAGTGGAAAAAAGCAGGTATCGAAAACGCACATTTTTGTCTATTTCTAAGGCACATTTCTGTCTAAGGCACTGAGTATCGATAAAAGAAATCAAAACAATGAAAATTCAAATCACTAATTTCAAAAGACCTGTAATAAAACATCAAAAGTATTAAAACATATATGAAAATAAAATGCAATAAATGAAATACTTTCTAACTGTAGTTTCTCTATTTAAGTAAAATTTCACAATAGACAAGAAAATGATTAACTTAAGTAGACTACATGCAGAAATATAGATGTGATATTTAACCAATCAACACGGATGAATACAGTCTGTCATGAAAAAACTTACATGAAAATTTCAGCTTAGTCTGCTTATTTTTTGAGAAAATATTTAATTTTTTATTTCTGTGTCAAACAACAAATTAAAAAATTAAAATTTCAAGATTTTAAGATTTAAAATTAAGATTTTAACATTTGCCATTGTTAGACTTCTGCAAATGTAGTTTCTAACATTGCAATTATGTAGACAGGGCCATTTAAAATTTTCGTAATCCAGCCATTTACTTTTGCTATTAAATTATTCAAAATTTAAAATTTATTTAAGTTTATTTAAAACGTTTCAATTTCATTAAACGTTTCATTTCATAATCAATTAATTAATAAATCAATTAAATTTAAACGTAATGCAACGTTCATTTGTAATGCATAATATGATATAATATTATATTCAAGCAATTTGAATTAAAATATCACCTCATGAAGTAACTTTAAACCGCAGATAGGCCTGCAATGCACTGTTGCAAATTTCATGTTCACATTTAGATTTAACAATTATATATGCAATTGACTACAGTTAATTATTATTAAAAGCACAACTGACTTTAGTTAATCCTTGAAAAGCAAATATCTACTGTATCTACTAAAAACCTGTCATTAGTATAAGTAATATGTATTCAATTAAGTTGATCTGGTGCTTTATTATTCTTGAATATTCTGGAATGCATTTTTGATTTCATAATGACTGTTATAATTTTTTGTAAGCATAAAAAAGTAATTTTTTATTTTGTAAAGAAATATAACATCATTAGAACAATATAAAAAGTAATATAATCTGATATTTAAAAGAGGCGATTTTCTTTAGTATTTTAAGCTAAATTTGTTTTCTTTAAATTGTAGTTCTTACAACTGCCACACTATACTATTTTAAAATTTTATTTACTGATAATAGTGCTTCTGCGTAAATAACACTGTTGATCTGATAACGTAGTATTTTTATATTTTGCATTTATAAGTTGCTGTGAGTTGCTGTTATGATAAATTCAAATATATTATATTGATTTTGTGATAAATTTCAAAGTCAACATCGCCTGAAACAGCATGACAAAAGCATGCATGATAAAAGCAATTTGTTTGAATTTCTAGAATTAAAAGATTATACGACAAATTATTCTGAAATGGTATTCAACAGCAGTATCAAAAACCGATTTAAAGATAGGTAAATATGAAAATATAATTGGAAAATCTCAATTCATTTTAATTTTATTTTTTGCATTTAGGTTTAATTTGCCACGCTTGGAAAGTGATATGATATTTATGAAAGCGGCAAAATCGAATTTAATTGAATGGACAGTGAAAGATGTATCTAATTTTGTGGCAGAGTTGGGATTTGGGAAAGAGGCTTTGGTATTTGAACAAAATTTTGTTGACGGGTGCACTCTGATGTTAATGGAAAAAGAATTTATTGTTAATGATTTGAAAATACCTTTAGGTCAAGCATTGAAACTGTACCGAAGAATAAATACTTTACAGATAATGATATCTAAGAATAACATTAAATGCTGATTTTAAATAAAAATTGAAAATGTGTTAGTCATTTGTTAATGAAATTGAATTTGAACTTAATTTATATGAAAAAATTGAAACTAACAGATTTTCACAAAAGTTCATTAAGCGTTACGCGTTTATTCATATTTCTATTTTCTTGCATGTGCAATAGCGGATACATTTTGAATTTTTTGAGTTTGCTTTATAAAAAAAATTAAACTTTAGCTTTTTGGCACAGATCAGCATTGAACAGTACTGTTGAATTCATCATTTCAAAATAATTTAATGTTCTTCAATTAAAAATATTGATATTCAACAAAATGTTTAATAAGAAAATATGGCATATAAAATGTATATATTGTGGAACATTAACCAATGAAATGAAAGTCACAAATAGTACATTTTGGTTTTAGTCGTTTAACATAAGTCATATAATAAATTTCTTTAAAAAACGTTTTGGAAAGAAAGTTTTTTGATATGCGAAAATTATAAGAACATAATAAATCTATCAGAAGAAGAAATTTAGTACTAATGAGAATAAAGCCAATACCTCTTAATAAAAGAGCAGGCAAAGGTTTTTTGTAATAAAAGAATGATAGATAAATGTCACAGATAAAAAATAAAAAGCAACATTGAGAAAGCTATATACCTGCTGTTCACAAATAGCTACATATATTGATGTGAATTTCATTCATAACATAAAAATTTAAAAACTAAACAATATCTTTTGCGCAAATAATGGCACTTTTTATATAGAAATATATATATATATGACAGTTCTTTTATAAATTTAAATTCTTTCAAAATCTTTAGGGATGTCAGTTAAAAGTAATAAAACATCAGATACAAAAACATATAATTTAACTTCTAAAATGTCTCGTTATGCATTTGGCAAGAAGGCATCTGCAATATTAAATTTTATACCTAAAATATGTAATCAAAATTTTATGTAAATATGTCATTCTGTGTAACAATTGCTTTATCAAATGTTTTATGATGCTATACTATAAAAAGATTATTCAGATATAAATAAACTGTTATAATAACATGCTGATTTATAAATGCTCAAAATAATAAATAATGAAATCAGTTTTAATTTATATTTATGTATACTTAGTTTCATGAATTCAAAGCAATTGGTAGAACATAAATGAATGCATATGGTTACTAAATTGCAATATGACGCTATTCAAAAGAGAAATTAATGTAAACTGTAGCTTATAACAATTAAAATCTCAGTTAATTACTTATTATATAATATTTCAAAGAAATTAAAGAATAAAAAGTTTATTTAAATAAACAGCAGGCTTTCTTTATAATAGTTTTTTTAATAATCATGCGTTGTTTCTATTGCACATTGACAAACAATAATGTGATGCTCTAAGGAAGCTTCATAAATAAAAAAATACAAATTACCATAAATGAAAAAAGAAATGACACAAATTAGCTGTCTAAAGCAAATAATAAATAAAATGTTTAGCTGAATTGAAACACAGTTGTTAAAATGAAGCACTTAGTAAACAGAAACACATTATTAACATTTAGAAAACAAAAAAACAGAACAAAATATGGCGTGTTCAGGTTTGCTATAAGTATAGAAATGCATCTTTTTTTACAAAAGTTGCCATATAGAGCGTTAGAACAAAGAGAAAACAAAAAAGTTGAGGTGATGAATATATTTACAGAGATTCCCTTTTAAGGCTTTGCCGAAGTAACTGGAGAAGCCATGGGAGAGCGTTTAACGAGTAGATCATTAAAATCTTCATGTCTGATTAGCTGGCTTTGGTAAATGTTTGCATGTTCTGGAGTATCAGATACGTCTGAAGCAGAAACATCTAAATTTGATGTTGCAGACAGAACAGTCATTCCGGCATTCATGGCTGACCAAGATGCCTGCTTGGTGCGCAACAGCTGCTTGTATTCAGAAAGCCGAACTCGCTTTCCATCTACAATGCATGTCCGTTTTGGCCTTGGCCTAAGAAACACGCTTTGTAATAAAATATGATATACACCGTATTTTACAGTTAATATACTTGTATAATGTAGATGTGTAATACAAATTTAAGAATATTTCGTATAGAAACATTCCAACAACAAATAAATTTATTAAAAATTAATTAATCTGAAAACAATTTTAACATATTTTGCGTATGAAATGTTTTTGGCAATTCTTTGTTTTTCGTTGAGTTTTAACTACTTGTTTCGAAATAACAAACAACTTTTTAATCATTACATTTCATACATTACATTATCATACATTAATTTATTATGTTGTAAAACCGGATGTAAAGCAACATTTTCCAACCAAAAGAAATATCACTCAAAAATAAAATTAGATACTACTGCCGTTTTATTTTTTAAAATATTTTTTTATTTTTAAAATCAGTAAATTTAATAATGATTTTACTTGTAACGATAGTTAGGATGCTGCTGCATGTGCAATTTGCTCAAACGCGATTGCTCTTCATAGTAAGGCTGCTTTTCATCGCTACTCATAGACTTCCATCGCTCACCTATGAAAAGCTAACTTGTTGAAATAATAAAAAAACTGAAATTTAAGAGTTTACCTAGTATTTTTGAAATATTGCTATTGTGCATATCTGGACAAGACTTTAACATTTTCCTTCGTTCATCACGCGCCCATACCATAAATGCATTCATCGGACGTTTTATATGATCTGGAGAGCGGGAAACTAATCCCTGCCTAATGGGCGGAGTTTTGGAGCCAATTCGCTGTCCAAAACTAGTCCCAGTTACCATATGTGCATTGTTATGTTGGTTCTCATTACAAGGCACTAACAGCAGGTGCTCTTTTGGTGACTCACTGAGACCATTGTCACAATGACGCTTAGCATTAACGCATGTCGGAATAGCAGTCTGATTCATAACATCAGAAGAACGATGTTTTAACAAAGATCCATTTCTGAAATAATTTTAATCACTATTTTATTATATAATTCATTAATTCTTTTATTACTAATATTTTTTATTCTATCCATTACTTATACTAAAGTTTTCATGTTGATCTGCTCAAAATATTTAAGCCATATACCATTAAAAGAAAACTAAATGTCATCTATTTTATATATTTTTAACAATAGGTGTACCGTTTTATTTCAGTATTAGAAGGAGCCGGAGCTTTAGGTCGGCTTAAATTTAATGGAAAGTCAGCAATTACTGTTGGCGCTGTTACACTGCTGGAAGATGAAGATTGAGAAGCTTTGTAAGAATTATTCCCTGTTGTGGCATTGGCAGCCGCAGCAGCCAACGTGCTTGCAAAACTAGCTGCAAAAAGTGGATCACAACCACCAATAAGCATCAATGGATTAGCAGGAGGAAAGGTAGTCAAGGATGTCAACGAATGGACAGGATATGAAGGAAAGCTGGAGATTGCGGCTGCTGCCATCAGTCGTTGCTGTTCTTGAAGAAAGAAATGACTGTTTGCTATTGCATTCGAGCAATCGTTTTCCACACTTATCTTAAAATAAAAGTCGCCGTTATCATGAAACTGTACACTATAATTTCTGCAAACTTAGTAAATATTTCCTTAAAATTTGCCTTAATTTTTGCCTTAAAATTCTTTACAAAATTAACTGTCACCCATAATTACTTTTAAAAATCATTTTATCAAGCTTATTAGCATTTCGAAATCTTTTTTCTAAGCATAACACCAGTGTTTTACTTGCTTAAATCTGATAACGTAAAATCTGTTTCAGTAGAAATTAAGCAGTTTCAATAACATGCATAAAAGCAATTGCACGTTTTAGCACAAAAAAGCATTCAGAAAAACTTAATTTTATTATAATAATTACTTTTTTCACTTTTCATTAGTAAATATTCTATTTATGATTATACGATTAGTCATAACTGCATGATTTATTTAATACAATTAGCATATACAGAATCCACTTCACGAAAAATTCAGTGCATTTCAAATCAGTTTTGTTATTACCTTCGCTTGTGCTAAATTATTGCTGTCATTCCTTATTGTCTCTTATTATTTTATTGTTAGTATGCATTACTATTAAATAGCTGCTGGTTTAGTTATTGTTCGGTAAACCTCAAAAATACGTAAGCGTAAAAAATACTTTAAAAATGCACTGCAAAATGAAAATTCTTTTATGCTTTTTTAATTCATCATAATTAGCAATAAACAACTCTTTTAATTATAATATTATGCATTTATGGGTCTAAATTATATTTATTTTAATATAAAACTTCTATTGTGGAAATAGCGCCGCATTTAAAAGAAAGCAAAATAACTACTTGTTAACAGCTATTTTTATTCTTAATTATACTAAACTGTCTTAATATATTACCTGTCCTTGAAGAGAGCCAACAACATTGGGTAACGTCATGTTGATTCCAATTCCCATCGGAGACCGACCATTCACGTCTTGCATGGATGAAGGTGATTGAACATTTCTGACATTTGGTAAATGCTCAGTTTTTGACTGCTCTTCACCGGAAGTTGTTTCAGAATCAGCATTGGTGTCACCTTTAATTGCTTCAGCGTATATTTTATTTTTGATATCTTCAACTTGTAAAATCAAGTTATCCAAAACAGACAACCTTTCTTTCCAATCAGAACAACAATGCAACACCTCAGTTAAGTAGTTACCATCAACCAGCGGAACAAGGCCTTGTCGTTTGGTGTGCAAAAAGAGATCAGGATATATATTTTCATGGCGTGCATCGCTGATACCAGGCGCAGTGGCAGGCAACTTTCGCAATACTGCAGCTTTAGGTGAACAGGATTCATTTTCCAACACACCATTACTTGTTGAAGACGACGCAGTGCTGCAGTCAACTGGACTGCAGGAAGATGTAGAAAGTGAGGGTGAAGAACCAGAGATTAAATGCAGCCGATCTTCTTCAACTTGATTGTGAGTCCGATGAACCCTTGTTGGCGTAGGACAAGCAATTGACAACATATTTCACACGATCAAGTTGTCAAGGATATTTAACTGCAAGAAAGATTGCTAAAAAAATTTGGATAGAAATTAATATCAAAGGCAAAAAATTATACAAAAAGACTTATTGACGTTAGAAATATTTGAAATCATAAATTACGGTATATTTCTATACAGTTAAAATATGATAAAATATTCTACAAGTACATAGCAAATCATCCAGTTTACAAATTGTACCATAAAATGCAACATGCCAGACTGTGATTCAGTCAACATTGATTTAATTTCCCAATCTTTCACTCAGAACATTCATTTATGCTTTTTAAAATTGTTCTGTTATAAAACATTAGAAATTAATTTTTCAGAATGTTTTTAAAATGTAAAAATAAAACAAGTCACATATAATGTATTTCATAATGTTTAATACTTTCAAATGTTCTTTTCCCAAATCATATTATTTCAAAAAAAAACAATTAATCAAACAATTTTTTGACTACTTTTTCTCTGATAAATTGGGTTTTTTCTATACTTTATCTTAATTGCCTTTAATTCTGAGTTTATTTTACCAGAATGCACAATATCTTTATCTTTAGATCATAAAATAGAAAGCTTCATAAGATATGCCTTAAAATATTAAAAAGAACTTACACATTTAATTATTAATTTTCGAGCAAAATTCATGGCATCTAACAACGCTCAATCTATACCATGCAACAATGCAAATTGTCAACAAAGGAATAGAGAAAACGGTATTGCATGTACAACTTCTTTCTTTTATATATTTTTATCCTGTGCAATATCAAAATTATGACTCAGAATTACTGAAATTCATATCAAAAAATATATGCTATTTGCATCATAAACAATGCATTCAATTTAAAGCTGAAACAAGAAAAACTTCTTAAAGGGTAACCTGCAGTATCAAATAACTGTTATTAGTGATAACTAAACAATATTAATGATTTCAATATAATCGTAATTAAAAAAAAGGATGTAAGAAAGAAATATAAAATACAAGAAAAACTTAACTAATAAAACTATCTCTATAATTTTAAATGTCAATTTCTTCACGGTAATAATCATCTTAAATAAGCAAATTCATTTCTGGATTATACATATTGCAATTATGCAATAATTTATTAGCTATCAATAGCACATTTTTCTTTCTCTCTCACGCTATAAAGCCTTTTAAAATAATTAATAGCAATCAAGTAGAAACCAATGACAAGCATAAAAAATTACCCGCCAGCAAAATCCCAATAATTAGAATTAATTAGCAAGGCATCATCAAAGCATATATAATACTCAGTTCATTAAAGGAATTTCAAAAGCATCAACGACTTTTTGTAATAATAAAATAAAAACTGTCAAAAATGATAAGAAGTTCATCTAAAATTTAAGTCTCTTACCTGCGAAATAAAATCAATTGTTGTTTTTACTCATTAAATTATTCAGTTCTGTTTAAGATACAGGCTGTGTGACTGCTCTAATATTTGCATCAATATTACTGTAAATTTTACTTTCTACAATTGCCTCTTAAGTGAACAATTTTACTTAAAAATGTACAAATTAGTTTTCCATATTACATCCATATTACATTAGGCATACAAATAAAGTTTTCTTAAACGTATTGCAAAATAACCCAAAAACAGAACATACCTGATCATTAATGCGACACCAATCAAAAATTCACAGTAAAACCTTCTCAACTCGATTTTTTCTTCAGCAATGATAACTATAAAAAGCAGAATAGTTTAGCCAAAAAATAATATAACAATTGCTCAGCGATTGTTAATCAAAGCGATCTAACAAAGAAGCAGAGCTATACGCGATCTTTACTAGTTTATAGTAAGCGAAGGGTTTTATAATAAAACAAATAACAGACAAAAGCTAATGAAGCACTTCGAAATAGCATCATTTGGTGTTCAGAAATAGTAAAAAAATATGACGCTGAAAACTATTCAGCGAGGTAGATTTCAGATCACCCTTGACGTATGTTAATCTGCTAATCGCTTCAACCAAAGAACGCTTCGTAACGCCCACCAGTTCACTCTAAAATGGGATGTAATAAGAAATATGTAAAAAAGAGCTATCAGACTTCAAAATTTTTTAAATGAAGAATAAAATCAAAAACGTAAATTAATTGATAATATTACTTACAAAATAAGCTAACATAAGATAACTTTGCATATTTTCTTGTATACTGAAGCATTACAGTTATTTCATAAAAGCTTTTATTTCAAAACATACAAATTAAAAATGACATTGAATATTAATGGGACATGAAAGTATCAAATTTATATATGCTGCTAATTCAGATAAAAGTTTTAATACGAACAAAAAATATTTCAAATCAAATATCCGCATTTACTGAGGTTTCAATCAAACAATTCCCATTTCGCAGAATACAGCAGAAAAGTTTTCTGATGCCTTTTAAATTAATTTTATTAATTCAAAACAAAAGATGTGAATTATTACTTTAACAATTTCTTATGTAAAATGCTTACGTGCCTAATATATCAAACTACAATGATCCAGTAAATTCACAAATGTGTCCAGGCTTATTTGTATAAAACATTTAATTATTTGCCAACAATTCATTTTTTTCAATTTTATCAACTCTTATCTGCTTCTCGTAAAAAATCAAACATTCTAAAAAAATGAAACAAATTCCAAACAATAAATATAATAAATGTTTAATATTGAAAGTGCATTTTCTCAATTATTGTTACGTTGACAATTGCAACGTTTCAATCAGTGTGTCAATTTAAATTTAACTTAACTATATAACTGTAATACTGCATATTCATTAAAATAAACTTTCACAGCTTTATTATAAAAAAAATTAATCAAGCACAAATAATAAATATTTAAATTTCAAATATAAAACTGTATAAAATGCAGTATACGATCAAAGAGAATTTTTAGATAAGCAGCTAAAATTCTTCGATGTCAAAAACGTATAAATTTATGTTGTTCAAGGCACCCAACAAAATAGAGGTTTTTCATATTAAAACTACTTCAGATATAGCATAATGAGCATATTAACTTTTCTGATTTTGTTCTTACTTATTCAATTAAAAAACATTCACGCGCACGCCTATTGTTTTCAAAAATGGGTTGACTAAAACTCCACACAAATTTAAAATTTCATCATTCAAAGATGACTTTTACAAAGAAAACGCCAAATTTTTTAGATATAAAAATTATTCTGCAATGCAAACAATGATATGTTTTTAATTATTCAATTTTATAAATAAATGCAATGAATTAATTCTAATTTTACGTTAAGCCAAAATTGAATTACATAATAAATGCAAGATGAATGATAAAACATGATAAAATAATCAAACATGCTCAACACATGATAAAATACTTCAATTAAGTTGAGCATTGAATAAATTGTAAAGCTCAAAGCAGCAACGCTGTGGTATAAATAAATAAATAAAATCAGGAAAGCAATATTTTAGTTTCAGCATTTTAATTGAATAACAATTCTGTCAATAAAAGAAGAGAATTCTTTTAATACAATATTTAAACATTTAAATATTTTGTCATTGAAATTTGTAGTTGGTTGCATTTAGTTGGATATGCATGCACAGTATATGCTATATTAAAAAAGACCAATTAAGTATTAAAAATCACCTTTAGAACCAAACTGTGCCGGGAGAGTATTTTACCAAAAATAAAAATGCTAACAAAAAACTGAACTATTCTTTAAATTTAACATATGCAAAACAGAATTCAGAAAAGCAAATCGTTGAATTATTCGAAGAAATCAGAATTATTATTATTTTCAAAGGTATATTTTTAATTTTAAAATAAAATCTTTTTCGACAATTATTTTTCCATAAAAAAAAGATAGTACAATGATTCGAGAATTTACACGTAAATATGCATCAATTTTTCAATGACAATGATGTTTTTAGCTTCTTCAGTTATTGCAAATGCAATCTCTCATTTATTCCGTTGCATTATGCATTCTGGATGTATTAAAAAACAAATGTTTGCTAAACTAAATGCACCCATGGATTGATTCATTTTTTCAATCGATAAAAAACATATACTTTTCAATCATAATTTACAACTTTATTGCAAAGGTGAATAATTATTAGTTGTGCTTGAATAATTTTAACACGTCAATTCTGTTTGGAAATGTTCGATACAAAATTAATAATGTAATATCAATGGCAAATTTCAGAACAAAAACTAACAGCTCATTTACCTATTTGTATTTGATTAAACTAAAAATGAATAATTTTTCAAATTCAGTGATGAAATATTTTGCTTAAGTAAAAAAATTTTGTTTGTTCAGAAAGTAATAAAATAAAATAAAATATCAAAATTCAGCTCCATTTTACTGAAGCTCTTTATAATTTCAAAGAAAAAGAACAGCATAAAAAGGAAGATAAAAGCATTAGAAAATTAGAAATTTTTGTTTAATTTCAACGCACCATGAATTAAAGTAGAAAAGCATTTTCAGTGGCTTTTTCTCTGTTGAATTTTATTTTTTTGAAAAATTAGAAAATTTAAATATGTTTAAAATTTTTACTCCAAAATTATTAGCAAAAAATAAGAAAAAAGTAATAAATGTTGACTGCTTTACCAACTGATAGCTTTGCTGAAGTTGATAAAATACGCATCAAATGTCAATACAGTTGAAGCTGATAAACTGCTAGACTATTCTATGGGACAATTAATTTTGCGGTTAAACGTGTTAAAATAAATATTATGCTATCCGCAGGACAATGGCAAAAATTGACATCTACCTTTGCTGCAATAACATACCAAAAATATTTCTGCAAAATATATTACATCACATTCACGTTTTACAAAATTTACCTCACGCACGGTAAAAATTTCAAAAATAAAACATTCAAAAGTGAAATAAAAAAGAATAATTTTCAATATTCAAACATCAAACGTAGGTTTTATAAAATATAAATCTGTTAAAAACTATATATGCTTTCAAGCTTCTCTATTCATGTTTACTTCATTGAATTTAAAATTTTACATACATAAAACTTGAATTTTTATTATTAAAAAAATGCATTCTAACAAATATCGAACAAATGTACAAACGAAAAATGTGTTTTTATTTCAAATTTGATTCATACTGTTTTTATTTAAAAAGCGACATTTATTCAATTAATAAAATCAACATGTTTTTGCTCATTGGAAAATGTTTACCAAATTTTTTAATATTCTAAAGTATTACATCAAGTATGCATATTTATATACTTACTTTTCCTTTTTTTTCTAAAAATAAGTAATTTGAATATACATATATCATGTATGTGCGCGCGTGTGTGTGTGTGTGTATAGGACATTGAACAGTTAACTACACGGAGAACAACACTTTGCAATATCTAGCATTAATGTAATTACTTTTAAGAATTTCACTTCATCTTCACAAAGCAAAAAATAAAAATAACAAATGCTTATATCAAATTGGTTTAAACAAAACATACAAATATCATTAAAAATAATCCACTTTACTTGTAAATTATAGTATATTTTTATCAACATATGCTAAATTTCTTAAAATATAACTTTCCTAGTATGTCAATATAAAACTTACAGAAAAATGTATATAAAAATTTTATAAAACTTTATATAAATACGGCACTGTAATTACTTTGATGATAGCACTTCAGCATGCAGTTTTCTGTAATTTTTCCTGCCACTAGAAATTAAAAGTTATTTACTATCAAGCTACTTCCTCACACAGCACTATAAATTACTCAGTTTTAATCTTTACATTTCTGTTGTCCTTAAAATTGTAATATTATTTCTAGCAAATTATATAAAGCATATTTCTGCCAAATGAGACGATGATGAAAAAGCAGCATTATGCAAATAAAAATTTTAATTTTAAAATGTTTTAAAAAATACTTATCGTACTATTGTAATTTAAGTTGCATGCATAAATTTTCAACTGTAATTGCAAATACATTAATATTTGCCACCCTTCTCATTTTTTTGAACACTGTATCATCTTGTTAAGAACACCTTTATCTAGCAAAATGCAAGATGTAACTAAATAATCATGAAATAGTTTCTGCTGATTGCTGACAGCGAAATAATTGAGATCAGTGATATTTGCCTCAGCTTCAGACATGAAACTGAACAAACAGCCATATTTGGCCAAATTTTCAGAATTATCATTTACCGCAATTAACTTATTGTTCTTTACAGCTTTATAGAGATATAGAAATTAAAGTAATTTATTTTATACAACACGTATAAATAAAAATAAATTCAAATTGAATAATTTCCTTAGTCCCTTTGAAAAATAAACTGTTCGATTTACTTACATTATACGTTTTAAAACAAAAAAGTGTATGCATTAAAATCAAATGTTTTTTGAGATTCACATTTAAAAAAGAATAAATCATCCAGTATATGCAATGTATGTGCTCTCCTGCAAATTGTCTACGCAAGAGAATACAAAAAATACTTAAGCTTTAATCAGTATTATCATCTAACAAACTACTTATTACTTCTGGTTTTATCATTTCTTGTATTTTCTTCTTATTTAGAACTTTTGTAGAAAAATCATGAAAATTTTTCTAAAATGCTTTTAAATGGCATTAATGAATACAAATCATAATTAGTAATAATAATTTTAAAGTTCATTCTCAATGCAAATGCTAATTACATTTACTGATAAAAATATTTCCTTCATTAATTTCACACATTTATGTACTGCTATGCCAAATTGTTCACCTATCATTTATTTATGACAGGACAAAAAAGTGTCAATAATAATTAACAATAACATCAATAAATATTAATTTCATTGCTTATGGTTGACTGATATATCTGAAATAGAGTAATCGAATGATTAGCAAAATTTGAGCATTTCATATAAAGTTGATAAAAATTTCCAGTTTCATAATTTAAAGATAAAGAATGTTTCTTTTCACTGTGATTTAAAATCATATAAACATGTTTCATCCTTTCAGGATAATAAAGTATTTTTTAAATACATAGCAATGACTTACTAATGAAGAAAACTGCTAATAGATGGATTAATAAAATTCTTTAATTTCAATTTCTGTTCCTCCGTCCTGACAATTTAGCTCATCCACTGTTTTCTTGGCATTTTCTAAAATAAGGTATTCAATGTACAACTACAATGAAACAACATAAAAATAATACCATAATTAAATTTATATTCAAAAGAAATACTATTAAAATTCAAAATAGACAAAAAATAAGAAATACTACTGAAAAAGTAAAAACCAAATAATATTAAACATCTACAAGTTATTTGTTGCAATAATAATGTTGAAGTAGAATAAAATTAAATGCATGCACTACAAAAATTATTTGGTTGCAGTGAGAGGTTTGGTCGATGTGGTCGGCTGCAGGCATCGGATATTCATATATTATTATTATTATTATTATTATTATCATACATACAAATCTTCTATCACAGCACTCTAGTTTAGAAAATCATTAGCTCTATTCATTATTAAATAACATATTCAAGAGAGAAGCTATTGTTGCGGAGAAGCTGGTGGGTCGATAAAAGCGCATGGACGGAGCTATTGTTGTTCGCCTCAGTGGCTACTCAGATCTATCTGGTCTTCAGGCCCAAATTGTTAATCTACTATAAAACCATGTCAGAAGACAACAATATGACGAACAATTGAAAGCAATGAGCAAGACAGCAATAATAACACATCCAAACCTGCTATAAAGCAAGCCTACGGTGTAAACAAAACGCTTCTGATAGAGGATGTTGAAACTTCAAATTTTCATTACTATTGACAATAAAACGAATAGTAAAATCAAAATTTTTAAATTTTTCGTCTGTTTTTTTTGTTCTTAAATTAGTTATTATTAACTTATCAAGAAATATATATATTTATTTATTTTTAGTAAATGAAAACAGTAGCATACAATAACACAAATGAATGTATGCATGTGTGTGTGTGTGTGTGTGTGTGTATGCTTAGTTGTAGAAAAAAGCTGCAAGATAAAGATAATAAGAGCGAACCGGTCTCCTCAAACGAGAGAGAATCACAATGCGAACAATACACGCATGAGATGACAATAACCATAGGATGGGTGAATGCAATAATAGTAAACAAACAAAAGCTACCACTCAAGCTGAAAGAAGACGGCTCAGACAATCGATCCGCTTTTACCACTTTATATTGTAAAATTATGAACAATTGCTTTGAAAAATCATGCAAAATAACTATAAAATTGAAAAACAACAATGCACAAAATGAACATAATTTTTGCTTCTTTAAACAACAACACATCCTTAGCAAACAAAAAAAAAACAAAAGGAAAAGCAAGATAAAACATATCTGAACAGAATGAATAGTAAATTTGAAAAGCTTACCAATTATTTAATTGTGAATGTTCTTTCATGAAAAGCTAATTTTATTTACAGATACAATAATATACGTTTACGCTGAGATGATTATTCTAAGCAGCATGTTCAGGTTTGCACGTGACACTTTGTTCTAAAAAATGGCCACAGTAAAACAATAAACATATGTGACCAAGTAATCAATCCATTATTACTAATAATTCTATTTTCAAACTTTTCCACTATAAATTTTTCAAATATCTGTTCTGTGTATATTTTATAATGTAGTGATCAACTTATTCTATTACAATTATTTATCATCTATTAAAATTAGATTTAGTCTATTCAAATCTTTGAGCAGATGGTGTATTTTTGCAAATCTAAATGCAAATTCAATTTCAATTTAAATAAGAATTTTGATAATTCAAAACAGATACAATTGGTTGTTTTTTTCAGAAAACTTCTTTATATTGCCCTAATAAACTTCTTCTTCGTCTTGTATTTAATATAAAACTTGTTAATTTTGTCCATCAAACCAAAAAATAACTTCAACAATCAAAGGAATATATATATATGTATATTTTACATTTTTCAAAATACCTTCCACCAAAATTTGTTCATATCTGCTTTCAGAAAGATGATAAATAAATATGCTTTTATAAAAATGAAATTTTCTTTTATGAAACCTCTTTTACTACTTGTTATGTCAAGATTTCAACAAGATTCGCACAGTTTTGCATTGTAATGAACAAAATGAATTGTCCTGAACCATCTTACACTTTCTTAAAATATCAAATAAAAGTCCAATAATTTTAATCAGATTACAAAATTTCCGCATTTCAGCAATTATTATTGGTGATTTAGTTAGTCAGCCACTGAAGCAACAAAAGTCATCATCAGCCGACGGCCAAGTTCTGCAAAAGTGACAAAGTTCAGCTGAGCTTTGCATTAATATAATACATGCCGGACACAGTGCTGTTGCACCGCTTCAAAAATGCATTGATTAAAGGAATTGGCAATGAACAAAAGAATTTCAAAAGCAATTTCAAATTCTCCATGGTATTTTTGCAGCTGTTAAGGAGAAGATGACCGACGGTTAAAAAATTCGATCTGCACATGCCAAATGGGAAAACAGATAACGGGACAAATCATTTCCGCCATCATTGCTTTGAAGATGGAATCATTCACCAACGACAAAGAATGAAAGTGAAAACACTGTCCACACGCATTTATTAAAATATTCATCTTCAAGACAAGATGATGAATCCATATTGGTTGTTCAAATCAAAATTGGCATTTTTGCATATTTAAAATTTCTCTATTTAAAACGCACACTTAAAACTAGCTTATTATAAATAAATTCGACAGACAGTTAAATTGATTGGCATTAATTTGAAAAAGGAAATTTCACCCACCTTCACAATATTTACTCTTTATTACAGTTTAATATCATGTAGTAGAATAGATGAAAATTTACTCCATTATTCAATTACATATCAAGCTTCAAAACGCAAAATTATGTATGAATGTTTTTGCTGCCAAAAAATATAAATGGCCATTATGCATTTAATTTTGAAAGTTTCTTCCATTTATATTAGATATAATAATCTACATTTAAAAGAAACTTTAGATATGAAATAAGAAAAACAAAAAAAATATTATAACGCTAAACATCAACAACAAACAAACACTCGTATAATTAACGTATATGAGTGTAACTGACGTAAATGAGCTGTAAAATTTTTTAGCAAATAATTCTAATAAAACTGATAATTAATAAAAAAAGTGTAAATATATATACATATGCATATCATTTTCTTGAACAGAGCAGAAAAGTTTGATGTTAATAATTTACAATTATTCAACTTTTAATATTTTAAAATATTAAAAATGAAAAAGAACAGAAATGAATGAAAATAAAATGTTTGAAAAATGACACGCTATCCTTTTCACTTTTTTGTCACAGCACTGTATACTACTTGCAAACTCTGCACACTAACTCAAGCTTTAACATCAAAATCTTATCATTTGAAAATGATTCCATTTGCCCAAAATCATAAACTGACAATTAATTATTTGTATGAAAAAATAATCTAACAGCACTTTTCTACATAAAAAAATACATGTTTTATATGTTAGAGCTGAAAAAGAAAAACAAAGAAAAAAAAATACCTCAACGCAATTTCCGTCATTGCACTTTACAGAAAAGATGCTACTGATTAAATTTAAATGAAGATAAGAATTATATAACACCACAACCATATTATTTAGAGAGATTTCAAACACCGGAAATGTCCAGATTAAACAAAGCATGAACGCAAAGACAGTTTTGTAAATTTCAAGCGTGCTAAGCATAACAGAAGCGTGTAAATTGTATTGTTTGTATAAACCGCGTCCAGTTATTCAACAACACTGACAAAGCATACAAACAAATTTTGCAGATTTGACATCTGCTGAGATTGAAGTTTATCTGAAGTTTAAATTTAAACCGGGGCCAAAAGCGGAAAGCAATAATCATATGCCGATATTGTCAAAAGTGGTAAACAAAGTAAACAGCATATTGTAAATAAGTTTGCCTTTGCAGTTATTTACTGCGAATACTTAGCTTTCTTTGACACGGCTAATTGAAGCCAATCCACACGTATTATTAAAGCCCAGGTAGTCAACAGAATTCGAACAGAAAGAAACCCTCAACATATGGTTATCAGCAGCAACACCAACAATAATAATAAATTTATTACCTGCCTAACATTCATGAATCTTCATAAAAAACTCAAATCATCATTGTCCAAAGCATATTGTCTGAAAGTTGTTCTTTAAAATGTTCCATTTTGAAAGAATTTTTCAATTGCAAAAATAACAATCTCTCATTAAATAATTTCTTTGTTTTTTTCTGATTAATATTTTTTCTTTGATAAAATCTAGTTCAAATACAACATAAGAAACTAGACAGATAATACTGCAATTTTTTTGGCAATAATCACATTTAGAAAAAAGCTTGAAATTGATATCAATTTCATCAACTGCAGCATGTAAAAACAATATTTTACCGATTATTAAAAGCATTATTCGTAAGGAAAGTATCATATTTAGTTAATATTATATGAAGCAACTTAACAAATTATTTCACCTATCCTAAACAGCTCATATTTATTAATAAAATATTTATAAAAATATTCATAATTTAATTGTAAGTTATAACAAAATGAATATGCAAGTAAATATAAGTGGTGACATTTGGGAAATATGTTTTCAATTATCAAACATTCTATATTATAAAATCATTGCATTTCTAAAATTTGCTAATAATAATCTCATGTCAATAAACTTAATATTACTGATTAATTATTGAATTATTATTAATTATTTTAAATGCATAATTATCCAAAATACATTAAAGTTAAAATTTTAAACTTGAATAAACTCAACTTCGTAAAACATTGAAATTATGGAAATGATAGAAATCAACAAGTACTCACACAGTTTGTAGAAAAATGAAGTCTATGCTAATAGCATCTGTGCAATTTTCAAGTCAAAATCCGTAAACATACACAATATCTAATTGTTAGTTAAGTTTGTAAGTTAAACAAGTTTCCAAACATGGACACTGCATGCTCATTTTTCAAACTTTGCTGCTTAGAAGTAAATGCATCAATAGCTAAAAGAAATTTTACCAGAGACTTGTATTTTATGAAATGGGTTTCAGTTCAACATTCAAAACTGCACTGAAGTGTTTGAACAGAACAGAATTTGCGATCATAAAAAAATGCAAGCAAAGATGCAACAACAGCAACAGCTCAACATGTTCTAACACTTGTACACTTACTTGCTTTAACATGCAACTTAGTTAAAATGATGGCTGAATAGTTCTCAAAAAATAAAACGTAAAAACTTGCCATGAAAATCAACCATTAAAATCAGAACATGTGAATAAAAAAAAGCCAAGCAACATAACATCTCATCAATATGCAAAATTTCCCAAAAGGTCAATTAAAGTGCTAAAATATCTATGAACTTCCAACTAGCTGAAGTGAGTTGTTGAGAATATGCTTTTAGTAAAAAAATTAAAAAAAGATTGAAAAGTATAAAACACAAAATACACTGATTGTAACAATGCAACGATGATAGTGAATTCAACAATCAACCAGTCTGGGCTATCTGAAACTTACAGTCAGCTTCAAAGCAGAGTAGCCGCTGGAATGTCGCTTTCATTCAAGAGGATCAAAACAAAAATGCTGTCCCAAGATTGAGGGAAAATGAAAAGAAAATAAAACAAGAAAACAACAGCAGCAATGAAAATAAAAATTCTGGCACTAGCAAAGTGAAAGCATCGAAGACAATGCTTGCTTGGCCACGCCCAGCCTAGCACAGTCAGCTGTCCCTATTGCAATTGACCCCTCGGATTACTAATAACATTAGCAAAGGAAAAGTGGCTTAAAACTTGCAAACTGCCTGGAATATATGTTCATGACACACCCGGTGAACAATTGCTCTACGCTAATAGACTTTGATTTTTCATAAAAACAAGAACAACAATAAGCTGCAAATCTGAATCCCGACTAGCATAAAGCTGCGCTGCTTCTGTTTGGCAAAACAGGTTCTTTATATATATATATATATAAAGTGGTTAGTGGTTTTCATTTGCACAATTAAATCCGTTTGTGATGCTTAAAGCAATAAATATACTGCATATTGCATACCATTTTTGGACCCTTCTTAAATTATAAATTTTATGAAAAAATATTTTAAAAAATTTTAATTTTGAATTTTGAAGTTCATTTATTTAGGAAAAATTTGAAGATGGCATTCATTAAGTTGAAAATAAACACAGAAAACATGATGTTAGCATCAAGAGGATTAAACTGGAAATTGAAACTGCAAGCCTTTTTGCTAATAACTAGCTTTCTCTTTCTCCCTCAAAAAAGAAGCATCTATAAAAAATGCCAAACAAAAACTTTGGAACAACGAAAAATGTGCTGATTTTATTTTTCTATTGAAAAAATTTCCACTGTACAAATGCACAAATTCTGCTTGGTTGTGACTTTGTATTACCAACCATTATGAGAATGTGGCTAACTTGTAAAAGAAAATTAAGAACATGCAATACAATTTAGAATTAAAGATATGCTAAAAAATAGATCATTACTTCTTTGTACAAAGAAAAAGAATCTTAAATTGCAATTTGCTGCTTAATTCCTTATTGTTTATTTAAATGAGTACTATTATAATAAGTAATGATCATTTTTTCATAAATATTCATTTCTGGTAAAATTTCACTGAATGAATATTAGTTATAAAACTTTCTAGATTAAAATTTATTCGTATATTTAAAATTTTACTAAAAATTTATCTGTCTTTCATGCATATTTTACACATTGACAATTATACCAATGGCATTATTAAATTACCTATTATTTAATGTTGTTTCAATATTTTTATATTTCTGCATATCTATATAAAGAGATAATTATTCACTGTGTATAGGTATGTTGATGAAAACTTATCACTGCACTTCCATCTTAACGTTTTATATGCAAAAGCCACAGTCTGATTTCCAGTTCACTAATCAAGTGCTAATAAATGTATTAATTTTATTATTTTAATAATTAATATTAATTTTATTACTCAATGATTTATTACAGTACAGATTCCTTGCTAAACTAATCAAACATGTTGCACAATCAAGCTTTCTATTGAATTTTGTTCATTTTTGAGATCAAATTCTGGTATAAAATGATGATAAGAAAAATAATGCTGTATGTTTAATATATGTCTAAAAATATGGTTAAATTTATTATTAATTTGGAAAAGTTGTACACACTAAAAATGAATTACATAATAGTTAAGAAGATTGTATTTGGACTTCTACACTTTAGGTGGGACCACGTCTGTCTAATTTAATAAAATCAACATGTTCGGCAGAATTTTACAGCATCAAAATTTTTTTTCAAAATTGCTTTAAAAATTATAAAAATAATTTAAATGAATAAAAACTAGCAGTATAAACTGAAGTATTGTTTTTCAATCGAAAATGTGAACATTAAATCTTTTTTTCTGTTATTAGCATCTGTTCAACAACAATAAATTATTCAGACCTGCCAAATTTATTGTGCTTGACATTGACGCAATGCCACTTAGCAAAGTAAAGCAAAAAAAAATTTCATCTTTTCAAGCAATAAAAAAATACCTATTATTAAAAAGTTGGTTTTCAAATTCAAACAATTTAAACTTTTATTTTGCCTTTAAACGAACACTTTTAGCATACAAATTTTAAAATTGAATTTAAGCAAATGTTTTAAATAGCTATCTTAAATAAATGAATTTAAAAATGGAATATTTTAATCAAAATATTTTAATTTTAAATCATTATTTTAAAAGTTGAATTTAAATATTTCAAACTTTAATCTAATTTTAATTTTTAATATACTTCAATAAAACTTGAGATTGAACAAAATCAAACAAAAAAAGAATGTAAAAGCTGAACATTAAAGAATATTTAAAAGTCAAAATTTTACAGAGAAACATATAGACGAAGGTGCGACAGGGAAATGGACAAAGCAACAGTGCGGTGAAATGGAAAATTCTGGATGAACTAGAGCTTAGGTGAAAAAAAAGCATTGTGGGTTAAAAAGAAAACCGCAGAATACAACATATGCAAATGCGCTGTTTTTTTTACGTACAATTACAACATAGAATGTAAAAATAATCTAATAAATTTGTGAACGTAGCTATTTAGTAAGAATTGCTTCTTTTGATAGTATGTTTTATCTTGAAATTCTGTTTTCAAGTTTGTGCATGTTTAAGAGAGTAGAAGTCTGCTTTTGGACAGTTTACCAGCTCTTAAAAAACTGTAGTTGAGAATGTGAAATATTCATATTTTGTTCAGCAAAATCTAATAGGACTTTAAAAGCATTGCATCAGAAACAATCAACCAATTGAGTAAGCATCTATGTAATAACTGAACGATTAATTATTTTCCTAAAATAAACACATTTGATAATTTCTCTTCTTTTCTAAATTTCATATTGTAGCTTCTTTTTAAAATAAATAATACGCTCACCTGCAATAGATCATTTACAAAAGCTGACTTGGATGATACTTATTCGTATAGAAAGTAATAATTTAAATAAATGAAAATCAAAAAACATCTTCAAGTAAGTGTTTCAGTCAATTTTTCGCAGGTACAAGGCATAAAACGATGTGCAATTTCAGCACAGAAATTAAACCGATATGTTTAATGTTGAAATTTAGTGAAAAGAAAAATTTGACACGTCTCCAGTAATAATGGAAATGTCTTTGAAAAGTGACAAAGAACCCGTTGTATTCATTGTATTTGGCTCGAATTTCATTTTATTGACTAAGAGAAAATTTTTCAGAGGAAGCTATTGAAAACGGCATTGGTTTCTTTGAAAATCAAGTGAGAAAAAAATACTATCGACACTAAAATTGTAGAAGGCTTCAGTTGACGCATAATGAAAAATTATGCGCCCAGTGATCAGTGAAGAGATGAACAGTAATAGAAAGAAGCCAACAATGCGATCCCCACTGGCAGTGGTAAGGTTGGTCAGAGGGATAATTAAAACCTACACACAATGGATCCTTTTTTGTCTATCCAATCTGTAAGCAAAGTGAGAGAAAAGTTTTTGTCCAAGCTGATCTAGAAGCCATCAGACAGAAGTGATTGGACAACAGCTTTCTTCTTTTTAAATAACCGTCGGCAATAGTAAAGCAAATAAGCATAGTTGATAAATTGTCAGAAAGACAATACTTCAATTGATCACTGAAAATGCGTGTCGCTTGACTAAAGCTGTCAATATGAAAACAAAGGTTTAATATTGGCTTCCTCTCAAAGTTGAGCATCTGGAACAGAGATGGTTACAATGCAAATGACAGCTTTTCACTGCTTTTCTTTGTAATGCTGCTGTTGCAACCAACCGTTGATGTTCGTTTAGTTGAATTTGTTGTTCTCATTATTCTTTCTTTTTTTTTTAATTATTTGCTATCAACTGTAAAATTTGATTACAAACAGCAAAAGAAATGAACTATTGCAATTTTATTTAAACTTTTAAAATTACTTTATTTCAATTTATTCAAAAAAAAAAGACAGAAAAGCAGTTTCTATATTTGTTGTACTTTGTTCATTTATGCTGAATATTATCCCTGCAATACTATGTAAAACAGTTTCAAATTGCTTTTACTTTTCTGCTTACTGTAACATTATTCACAAAAGTTGGGTCATTTATTGTAAATTAATATTCTGTACATTGTGAAATAATTTTAAAATAAATATTACGAATAAATAAAATACTGTATGTAATGGTGTCGCGTGATTGCGTGAGATTGTTCTGTGGGAGAAGATATAATCATTTTTTTATGCTGAATAAAGCCACCCACATCAAACTAAAATCATCAGCATGTAGATAATTTTTATAAAATATAAAATGAAAAACAAACTGTATAACTTCGTTTCCGCAAGTAAAAAGTATCATCTTTCAGAAAAAGAAAATTATCATAAAAATGATAAAAAGCTTATATGTTTGTAATGCATAAGTTTGTTGCAAAAAATGATATAATTTCAGTCTTGCAATTTAACATAAGCAAAAAGCAGAAGTGGATGATAAATTTTGACAAAATTATGCTAACAATTGATTTCAAACTTACCAGCTGATGTATTTGTTCAGTAGTTCTAGTGTACAGTATCAAAGGTGAACAACGAAACAGCATCAATTAAGACCTAAATAATAATAATAATAATAATAATAGCATGACATACGGCTACTTAAAAGAACAAAACAATAATTACAAATTGCAAATTTACAATTGTAATAAAATGGTAGAATAGATGAATGAAAATGAATGAGTGAATGAGGGAAAATACAAAGAAGGGAAATGCATAGAAAACAAAACCCCGCCAACGAACAACAGTCGCTTGGGTATCTGCCATTCTGTTGTCCCAATCAACGGTTGCATTGATTAGCCGGCTGTTCACAATGACGAGCCGCGAACCGGCATCACAATGCTCCATTGTAGACAAATGCATTATAATTAGGTTTAAACTAGGAACTTGCAGTTCGGTGAAAAATGAAGACACAATTCCAACTGACAACGCGTTCAATTCAGATCAACGTCAGGAATCGGCTGCGTCAAGCATCAGCCGCTTGTTGTTGCTGGTTAAAGCGGAAATCTCGTTAGAGCACTCTTATCTGACTGACCCACCGCAGAACAAAAGTGAAGCTGGACGTCGTAAATAAATATATATATATATATATATTGTCTGTATTTTATTTTATCTTCTTATTTTATTGATTGATCATTAGCATCACAAAACAAATTTCAATGAAAACATGCAACTTTTTATTTAAATTATAAAAATTCATCTTATAAATTAAATGCAATGCAAAAATAACTTATATATTGAATCAAAAAATAAATAAATAAATAAATTCAAAAGATGAACTTATTTAAAAATCTAAACGTTGAAACTTTAATCACAAATATAAAATATGCCATAATACAATGAAACATCTTAATTTTAGCTATGATTACAATCGACACTTTTTTAAAGAGAATATATGTGTGTGATAGATGACATTAGTAAATTTTGTTTCAAAAGAATGTATGAAAATAAACACGTGTTCACGTGCTTAATTACAGAAAAATATATTGCATATACTTATGTATCGTAATATTAAATATGAATAGCATGTAAATTGAATAAATTTAGAATTTAATGCACAGCAACTAGATTCACGTTTATTTCTTATTTAGATTGAACTATTTTTTTAAAAAAAAGAACGCTCTTGACATTAGCAATAATAAATAAATCTGTTTAATATTTTTTTGTATTCTAGTAGATTCAAAATCTAACTGAATGCAAAACTAAATGTCAAAATTAAAAACAGTTCTGAGATGTACTACACATTACTGTACACAGAAAATGCTGAAAAAAATTCCACGTAAAACGATTTATAATACTTACATTCATTGTTGTATTAGTAATAAATTTCAGAATAATTAATCTATTTATTTTAAATCTCAAAGATTTCTCCCATGGGAAAGAAGTCACTATTCAGCAAGTGATGCACATATAAAAAGATAAAAAGATATAAAAAGATTTGAAAAAAAAACAGCGATTACATCATTGCTTTTTCACATTCTTCATTGATCAATTTAATATAATTATTACAACAACAATAACAATAGAAATATAATAAATGCAATTCATAAAATGAATTTAGGTTGCTGCTAATATGTTGTTCTGTTATGAAAGATTCTGCACTCTACCTCTTCAGGTTATACTAATTTAATAAAATTTATTTTCATTAAATTTTCACCACAATTGTAAAAAATAGATATTATTGAAATAATATTTTTTAATTGGATTTTATTTGTATAAAGAAAATAATAATAAATGAATTATATTATTTTTAACGATTAAAAATGAAGTAATGCGTAAAGTTTTTTCTACAATCGTCATCTTGACAACTACTTTTAAAGCATAATGACTTTGTTGATTATGAAATAAATAATGCATTTAATTGCAAATTAAAATAAAATGAAAACGTAGGTCGCAAAATTGATAAATTGAGATAATCTTCATTTTACTTACTTCATCTTTACTTCATTGAATTGAAAATTTTAAGCTAATATTATTCAAATTGTCCAAATATCATCAAGGTTAAATTTTTACAACGAACTGAACAGTCTGTTATAAAAAAGCATTCTCTTATCCAGTATCTACCGTATACTGATATCAACTTGCTCTTATCTCAATTTTATGTCAAAAATTTGCCTTGAGAGGGCAATTTCCAGGTCTTCCGATTGTCACGTACCGACATTTCACGTCAATTGCTTAGCAATCGACATTTCACCAACAACTGGCTAAAAGCTAATTTCCACAATTGAAGGTTAATCTCAAAATCTAAAGATGGGAAATTCATTTTTGCTTTGAACATTTTTCAACAATAAAATTGTCCAAGGGATAATTTCTTTTTTTTTCTTCTGCTCCATTCAAAATTAAGCTCTCATCATTAAAAACAACAGTTCATCTACCTCCCATAGCAGTTCAATTGCTTTGTTAAAGATGGAAAAAAAATTATTTTTCAAAATGAACATTCAATTTTTCAAATGCAATGCAAATGCTAAAAGAAAAAGAAAACATTGCTTCCAAACATGCTAGAGAAGCTAGATTTTCAAAGTCTACGAAACAATTCAGAGGTGTGATCAATTGATTGCAAGCTTAATTTGTCAAAAGGATTCATGCTAAAATCACAAAAATTGAAACGCTGGCAACAAAAGCAGATTGCTTGCATGCAAATGCTTGGAATAGGAAAATTGACGTTGCTGCAGAATCATCGCCAAAAGGGGAGTGATTAACCGAAGCGTATTATTGTTTTCTTTGAAGAAACAAAACCATCAGTAGATGTAATTAGTCTCAAGGGGAAGAAGAAGAAGAAGAAGAAGCTGAAATGCCTTCAGTCGATCAAACATCAAAATTTCATCCCAAGCTATATAGAAGGGCAAAAGGCAAAATTTTGCACCTCTTCGGTTTCACCAAACAAATGATCACCATGCAAAAAGATGACAAACATCTTTCTAGCTAGTTAACTTTTCAAAGAAATATTTATTGACATAATTCGATCCAACGCTATTATCGGCCATTCATGTCCTTTTGACGGCAAACAATAAAGCCCTTCTTCAACTCTTGCATTTCTCATCACAAACAAGATGAAAAAAGAAAATGCCATTGTTTGCATAATTAAAATGGTCATCTTATATAATTAATAAATTAAATATTGGGCGAAAAAAAAATAATTTTGCATGGTCCATATATTTCACATGAAATGAACATTTTCATTTGTGTGAAAATTCACAAAACTGCAAATGTAATAATTAAATTGATACATGAAATTATTGCTTTTTTTTGTTAATTTTTATAATTGAATATAATCAAATGAAAAGCAATTTTCACTAAAAAAAAGTAATAATTTTCTCACAATATATGCATTACTGAAAAGTTTTGTGAAAACTATTTTTACAACGAAAAAATTGCAGTTGAATTTGAATATTATTTTAAATATCATCATGTACATTTTTAAAGATTCTATTCAATATTTTACAGAACAATTTACAAAAAGAAAACACCATGAGCACGGCTAATGGACAATTCTGTATACTGTTTGCAACAATAATTTTACCTGATATGTATGAATTTTGTTATATTAATGATTTTCCAATTTCAAACTATATTAATAATTAATAAAATCATAAAATTCAAAATCTTATCAGATTTATTTGTACAATAAATGAGATCAACTTTTAAAATATCCAAACTGAAAACATCCTGTTTTCTGTTGCAAAAATAGTCATCTTTGAAGAAATAGAAATTTCATGTCAACATATTGCCCTCTTAATAAAAATCTATAAGATATCATCCATAATTAAAATTTTGTAATTGAAATTAATCAATATTTAATATCTTTTTTATTAAATGATATATATTTTTTATCATAACTTGTATTAAAATGATATCTGTGAAGCTTATCCTTGGAATATTTTTCGTTTTAAACCTGTTTATTTGAAACAAATTAACAACTTCCTACTGGTCTTTATAATCTTGCTATAACTATCAAACTAAAATTGTGAATATTCTTTTTCAATGTATCACTTTTAATTTTTGCGCTTTTAAGAGAATTACATTTTATTTGGTACAATAAATATCAAAAAATTATCAAAAACATATTTAAATTTGCTCAATATGATATAATCTATATATAAAACCCATTTTCTAAATCAAAATTACAATATAAATGCTTGATAATTCAGCAAGGAGTTTTTCATTATAAAGAATAATCAAATATTAATAATTTAGATTAATTATAATTTTATTATTATTTGTTAAAACTGCAGCTATGTAAAGCAAAACAAAAAAAAATAAAACTGTACAAAACTTGAAATATTCTTACAAATTTAGCTTGCTAATAATGATGCAAAGTGTTAAAGTCAAAAAGTTGTCAAAAAACAAAAATCACACAATTTCACATGCTATTTTATAAAGTATTTCAAAATATTTACTTCTTTTTTTTATTTAATGAAAATTTTTTGAAAAAAAAATATCATCTAAGAAATGTAAAAAGTTGAAATATCTACACATGCATATCCAATTAGAGTGAGGAATAAATGAAAATTATCAAAATAGGTATTTTAATTAATAATCTGCCAATACAGGTGAAAAGTTGAGTGATTATAGTGCCTAAAAAGTTTGTTTAGCATATTTTTATTTATTATTTATTAAAAAATTCATTTTTAAAACGGATACAATATTTCATTTAACATTTGGACATTTAACACATGCCGTTAGTTTGTTAGAAATGAAATTAATCAATAATTTTGCAATTTTATACAAATCCCCTTTTGTTAAATGTAAAATCTAAGAAATATTAGCCTTTCAACTGATATGTAAAGATGTTCTATGAAAAGTAAGACCTCCTATTTTATCTCTCCAGAATGTTATCTATTTTTGTATATTTCTTTTCACAACTGGAAATGAGCAACGTTGCATGAAAAGCAGAAATTAAACCTGTTTGTTTTAATAATATGCTTGAAAATTTCAAATATTTTTGATATTTTTTCAAATTTTCTATCATAATTGCATCGACAAATTTAAATTTTATTAATATATTTACATGAAAAGAAAAAATAAAAAAATATAATTGCCCATTTGATCTTCAATGAAAATGCTGACTTTGAAATACAATATAGAAAAGTGAAATTGTTAATAATTTTTTTCCATTTCACTAGCATTTATAATAAAGCAAAATATTTTATAACAATAATAATTATTATCATTGTTTTTCATCGTAATCATTATAAAATGCTAATTGCTCTCTTTTTTTGTCAAATTTGTCTGAAAATGACAGTCATTTTGTCGATCGATAACCGTTATCAGCGTCTGTCAAAAATCAGCGCATTGAATGCTTCCGCAGTTTAATTGTGACAACATTGCAGATATATCACGACAATCTATTGTTCTTGTTAAAATTTTCTTCAAAAATTAAAATCATTTATTCTCTCTTGATTATTTCATGCTCTGTTCTGTTGCTTATATTTATGCTAATTTTAAATATTCTTAATTACAATTGATTGTCTTTTTTTTTTGAATTTACCATTTGCAAGAATAATTCAATTATTAGTCCTATTTAATAGAATATTACAAGAAAGTTCAAGTTGTCTTTAAGCTTATTAATTAAAAAGGTATTAATTAAAAATAGATCTGCTTACTTGTGGTAAATGAATGAGTGAGGTACAAAAATAAGGGCATGTAGAACATCAGTTGAATAGACACAATATACGTATATGTATATAGAGGGCAGAGAAAATGAGAGTTGCATGTTGATAAAAGGGTAGAAAATTAAGCAATAATGAATATGTCACAGTTGGACGCTTTACGGAAAATTGTGTTTGTTAAAACCGGAGCGATTGTTGTCCACACACATGCACAGAGAAACAGACAGATACATCAGATGCAGAGCTGGCGGTATATGCGCCTTTGTGTCAAGGCCGACTTGGAAGACAACATGCATGCATGTCTGTATGCCTGTATGCAGACATGCATACAGGTATGCATGTAGACAAGGTATGCCAAGTTGGAGATGATGCTGGCGGCTTGTTGTCCACGCGGAAGGTCAGCAACAGTATGTCGGCCCCTTTTCCCCCTTGACCGCCGTGCATGCCGAGAAGACAACGTCACCCCAGTTATTAGCCGGACGCGCATTGCCTACCTTATCACTGGCCACGATCAATCCTTATACAAAAAGTGTCGCCTGTTGTCAGCTAACGGTCAACTTAGGACAACAACAGCAGCATCATCATCAACAGCAACAACAACAACAACAACAACAAGTAAGTCTTGTTACCTTAACCAAGATATCGTAATAATACAATGACACGACCCAGGTTTGAAACCTTTTCTACAAATTATTAATTAAAAAATAATTTATTTTTTTTGAATTAAAATAAACAAATTTAAAAGCTTACTAGAAATAAATAGCTGATGACGAATGACAAAAAAAACAAGAACAGCAAGGGAATATTATCTGGTGGTAATGTTTTAAACGACGTCAAACATGCATTGGATATTTTCAACATTTGTAAAGGAGAAGATTTTATGCCGTCATATATAATACCGTTTATGAATTATGAATTGATCTAGTTTGAAAAGATTCAAAAAATTGCTTCTCGCTTTTACATTATTATATTTACTGATAATACAAAAAGAGATGACAAATAAATGCAAATAATCAAATTGAAGCAGTTTTTACGGAACAAGAGTTGAATTTAAAGAATAAAAATTTACGCTTTTTATTTTGCACATTTGGATAAACTGTACAAAGTTTAATACTCAAAATTGTTGTTCAATTCTTTTCATTGTAGGTGCTATGATGAATATTTTAAAAAAATATTTTTCGAAAAAACAACATAAATATTATGCAAATTAATTTGCATTCTTTTTGTCTTTTCTAATTGCATCTGTGTATACTTTCATTCGATTTCACTGTTGCGATGATGTATTAGGATAGCTGTGTAGACAAAAGCAAAAAGCAGAAAAATAATTTCACAATTATTCTATGAATATATGCATATATTTATTTGTAAAAGAGAAAAACATAACGTAAACGGCATTCAACAGGCTTGCCAAAAAATAATAATAATTTTTGGATAAAATATAACACGTGCAAGAGAGGATTAACTGGAAAAAAAATACAATATTAAATTTTTGATCATATTCAAAGTAAACTTTGATGAATTTGTTTTTATAATTATTTACCTAATTTATTATTTATGTGAAATTTATGTAAATCTAGTTGTATAATATATTCATCTGACCAATAAAAAATATCGACAATTTTCAAGGCACTCTATTGTCGGTAATGTGTTGAAGTGAAAACTGACTATGTGAATTGGAAAAAATTTTTTCAACGTTATAAATCACAGGAAGGTCAACTTGCCAATATAAAAATACTGTACGCCTCTTGTTTCTGTCATTCAAGTCACAAGTTCAAGTTGTGATCCTTGAAATGAATTTTATGAATTCTTAGCATCAAAATAATTATATGCTTAATTGCCCAATTGATTAAGCTGATTTGCTATTTTATTTATTTATTTCTATTCAATTAATAAAATTTTTAATACATCAATTATTACTTGTCTGTTGAATTAAATATTTCGAAAATTCACTAATTTATTTATTAATAAATAAGTGAATTTATTCTTTTTGAAAAAAATAATCTTTACACTTTTTTCTTAGGTTTACAAATGAAAAATTCAATTCTTCATTTGAATTTACATAAAATGCAGCTACAAATTTAACGTTTATCTCATTGTGGAACAATAGAAATTATTACTTCAATTTTGTATTTATAAAATTATCGCTGCGTTTGTGGGGTAATTGCAAAACCGACTTTCTCTAAATTGTGCAAATTACGTCGTAAAAAATTATTATCATTCCTTCTTTTTTTGCTTTTCAAGGCAATTTCAAAGAATCCAGAATTTACGATATTAAATTTTTTTCAGTTGCTTAATGATCCATTATTATTAAAATTATCCCTTTCTACAATTTATTTCTACCCAACAAAAAAATTAGTAAATTGCTCTACTATTTTGCATCGAATAGTGGTAAAAACAAGTTTGTAAACAAATAAACAAAAACAAAAGCAGCAAAATTAATTTTTGCTTCTGATGATCATGCTTTATCACTCGACCTTTGTTGTCGATTCAGTATCGTTTCTGACCTGCTATTAACTAACTAAATAACCATCTAGTTGACCGTATGTATCTTGAAAATCTCAGGGCCGTGCTGAGAAATAATATTTTTAGAATATACTTGTAGAAATTTGGAAAATCATTACTTGATAAAATACATAATTAAACAAATTTTACGAATAAACATCAGTCGACTATTTGCATTGATTAAGACAGAAAAGATACAGTTTACAGCTTTTACAGTCGATGGCAGAAATGACTTTGACACGCCTGTAAATGCAGCACCAATTAACATTAGAGGTCGTAAACAAAAAGTAAATTTTTTAAATATAAAATTTATGTTTAAATATTCAATCATCTTCTTCAGATGTTCTTCATAGGTTTTCACAATTGGCTTACGGTAAGTTTGAGCTTTGCAATTCCTCAGTTGGCTGGTCACTTTAACTGACTGATAATTTTGACAAAAATTACAGCGTTTTTATGCATAGGCAATTTTGCAAGGATAGTACTTTTAAAATTAGCATTTCATCTTAAGCAGACAAATTGCATAAGTTGAAAAATTCAAAATTTAAAAATGAAATAATACTTTTTGTGGATACGTTATGCAAAATAAAAGAAAGCTAATATTTAAATGATTTTATTATGACTGTGTGAGTTTTACAGAAATTGTTCAGTTCAAAAAGAAAAAAAGAAAAATCACCATGCTGCTGTTGCTGCTGCTGTATATATCTAGTAATCAGTATATGATTGCTAGCAGCTGTTGTTGAGTAAATTAACCATCTTATTTTTAATTTACTTTGAAAACGAATAATTTAAAATCATCTTATTAATACGTCATTGAAATTACATTTCCATCTTGAAACTAATGCAAAGCAAATGCAAATATTTGCACTGATTTTAAAATGCAATATATTTTATAAATGCAACATATGCAACGTATTTTTTTAATTCATTGTAAAAGTAAGTCAACTTGAAAATTATATACATTATAATATATGTTAATGTGTTATAAAGTCACTGTAAAAATTGATTATCTGTGATAAACAATAGAAATTTCATTTGTATTATAGAATGACCAATTTTGGAAACTACGAACAAGATGAAAAAGCAATATTTGAAGACTTAAACAATTAATAATGAAAGTATTTTTTTAATCACTTCTGTTGCCCTTCAACAAAAAAAGTTTTTGAATCCCTTTCTTGATCAAGAATAATAAATCAATCACATGTTTATTAATTTTTTGAATAAAATCAATTTCATGTGAAGAATATATTTTGAGCAAATAAATCCTCACTTCTGAATGTGAATTGTTTGCAGAATGACAGCTAAGCAAAATGATAAAGAAGAAATAACAAGGATTACTGCATGCTTGGTGTATAGTTTTCGTTGAACACGAAACGAATAATTTGAAATAATTTTTCAAAAAATAATAATAAATATTGAAATTAAAATTGAAATTATTGAAGAAATAAAGTATTTATTTAATTTAATCGTGTGATATCAGTCATACCGTTAAAAAATAAGGAACGAAGAGGCAAGGAGGGAAGTGAGGGGTTGAGAATTGTCTTGCACATTTTGTGCGTTGAAAAAATAACCATTTCGCCTATTCAATTGTTAATTTGCATCATTGTAATTTGAAGGACAATCTGCAATTAACCTGTTTGAAAATAATTAAAAGCAAAAGAGAAAATACAAAAAAAAACTCAACTAAAAGATGATAACAAAATAAATGAAACAACGAATCAGTTTATAGTTCACTGCATAAAAAAATGTAAAAAGTAAAAATTTGACCGGCACACCTGAAATCAGGAGAGCGTCTAGTCAAAACAAGGAAGTTTCAGACGTTTCATTTTAAAAAAGCTCAAGCTCAACACTTGCAAACAACAAACTTGTGAAGTGGTCTACATTTTATCATCATGAGTTCCTTCAACAAGCATTTCATATTTGAAAATATTGTCGAATATTATAATTACGCACATCTTCCATGTAAGCAATTACACTTTTGTACCGTTTTTTACTTTTTTTATTAAGTAATTTATTCGCGTTTGCAAACTAAATTCATACTGTAAATAAAATTTGAAAAAAATTAAATTTTTGCTTTTGAAATATTTAAAAATCTTTGTTATTTAAAAATTTAAAATATTTTTAGTTTTATTTTTAAAAAATTGCACACACACACACATATAAATTTTTGCTTTTTTTCTGCATATTCATTTTCAAAAAATGTAAAAGTACCTGTGGGCCATTATTTTTTACTTTTTAAACTATAAATTAACAAATTGTAAATATTATATTTTTATTTTGAATAATAATTATTGCTTTTATTATGAATCTATTTTTCTTGAATTTTTCAAATTTTATTTTATTAATCATATTTTTAATTTCACATGACATATGCAAAATTATGTGCAAAACAACAATGAGCAAATACAATAATCATTTTAAATAAAATATTTCTAAAATTTTCATGTTGAAAAATATTATTAATGTAATATGAAATATAAAATAAAATCAACTTACTTTTATTATAGCAGAGCAAGCAATGGCACCACTGGCGAGCGGCTGCAATGGCATTTAGTCCGCAATGATTCTGACATTGCGTAATAAGTATGCAGAGAGCCAATGAATTTCTGTGCAGGAAGTGAGTGCTAGTGACCACGCTGGTACGAAAAATATTTCGTCAAGGAAAAGTGCTTCAGTGACCGGTCCGAGTGGACAAGAGGAAGGAGGAACAGCAGAACAAGTGACCACTGCTAACTACAAAAGCAAGGCTTTTCAGCAAACATCAAGCTGACGTCTGACCGTTTGTTCGTGCCAGGGTGTGAGACGACGCTGGGAGGCCAGCTACAACTGAATACTTTTCGTTTGTTGCATGTTTGCAAATTTGAAACTCGTCGTTGTCGTCGAGATTTTAAACTGCCGGAATGATGTGATCAATATTTGTACAAGCAGGTGTGATTTCAAGCGGTTCTCAATGTTCATACGGTGCACGATCTGAGGTGACAATGAGGAAAATTGGAAATTCAGTGTCAGGCAAAACAAGGTAGCAGCTGGAAATTGTCAAGTTCCAAAATGAAAATGCTTCCCATTAGTCTTTGACCAATACCATCAATAAATCATAAACAACCCCTTTTGCTTCCTTTTGTTTTTCCACTTCAACCATCTCGAGATATGGCAAATTTGTACAATATTTCATTTTATTCAAAAATTTACATTCAAAATTTTGAACATGAATCAAATAACATTTAAATTAATTTTTTTATTTATAAGGAAAGACAAAAAAAAACATGCAAAAATCAAGCTCATAAATTTGTCGTTATACTTTGACAAAAGTGCAATGACACAATAGATGAAAAATCAAAATAAGCAATCATTTTTAATTTTTATTCAACATTTCAGTTATTTTAATTTTTTTTAATGTAAACTATTCATATTTTCTTTAAAAATGGAATCTCATTGTATGAAAAAATAGTAACAACAATATCAAATTATAAAAATTTCCATTCACAGAACAATAATGTTCTTAAAGTTGTATTTATTATCAGGATTTTTTAGAATGTGTTTTATAAATAAATTTAGAGTTTAAAATAGTCATACAAAAATAAAATTTTAAGATAAATATAGAACAAAGATTGTCATACTGAACTGTATTAATTTTTTTAAAAGAGTCAAAAAAATGAGAACTACAACATTTATTTATTTAGGAAGTAAAATGTATGCATATCTTATTCTAGATATAGTAATAATAATAACTGTTGTTGCTATTGTTTCTATATAAAAAAGCTAATAAAATAGTTTTTCATAGATTAAAAACATTGTGATATTTATTCCAATCTTTTTAATACTAAAATAAAAACACATCTCTCAAGTATTCATTATGTTTGTCGATAATCATAAGAAATAAACATTTTTTTAGTTATTAAAAAAAAGCAAACAAAATTAATGTACATATGGAAAAATGCTTTATCACTTTTTGAAATAAATTTTATTACATGCCGTTGATATTTAATTGAAAAAAGTATAGTAAATTTAAATTAAATAATTAAGTGAAATAAAGTACGCAAGTTAATCGATAAGTATGATTGAATTTATGATTGAATTACAATTAAATTATTGAACATATTTAGATTACATAAATTTTTCATAAAGTATTTATTCTTACATTGCAACAATGTGATTTTCTTTAAAAACACTTTATTAAATTAACTTAGATGGGAAAATTACTTTTGAAAAAATCAAATAACATTACATGACAATTTCAGTAGCATTTAGTATATTTAATTTGACAGAATTTGACACTTAAAGAAATCAAGCATCGCCTTTAAAAAAAATGTAAATTTTTATTACATTTGGAAACAACTGAAGAAATCAAAGCTGTTTTTAAAGTAATTAAATTATTGAAAACTATTAGTACATTTTGCAACTCAAACTAAAATATTATGCAAAAAATCCTTGTGCTGCTTTATCCCTCCAGTAATAATGCATGCAACATATAGATGATATATTAAAAGTAAAAAATTGTTTATAAAATAATTCAGAGCTAGTTCAAAATTCTCTAATTTTGTAACGTTTATAGAAGACAACAAATTTGCACGTTTAAAATACTAAACTTCAAATTTCTCTTAAAGCAGACAGCTATTTATAAATTTACGCAATTCAAAAAATTTAAATTTTGAGTAAAATTTGTTTTTGATTATGTTTGAAACTACTGTTTAGTGCACTTTCGAAAATTTTGCATTAATTTGCCAAGTGGAGCATGACTAAACTACATCAAAAGTTATAATTGAAACCTTGAAAGCAGAAAACCTAAAAATCATTGTAAACATAATGCCATTCCTCACCTAATTTTAATAATTTTGCAAAATTTGTCATAAGGATAAAATTAACTATTATTATTAGCAATAAAATTATAAAAAGTTGCTCATTGAATAAATTTTTTCAGTATTAAAAATCATTTGGCGATTCCGGCTTTTAAAATGTTTTTAAAGGAAAACAACAACAAAATTTCGATAAGAAAATGGAATACAATATAGTAATTTTGTCAGAAAAAGTGATTAACAATTTAACATTACAAAATATATATACATATGTAAACCATATTTTTAGCATCAATTATTTTAATGCATGCTATTACTGAAAACAGTTGTTTTTCCAAATAATTTTATTCATTTTGAATTTAGTGTTCAAAAAATTTCATATTCTGAATAATTAATTATTATTTAAATTAAAAATATATAATGAATTTATTTTAATTTATTATATGTGTCAAAAACTAAAAAGTAGTGTTCAAAAGTTATACAGTATGCCAATATATATTTATTTGAACTTGAGAATCTTTAGAGCGTGGATTGTTCTCGTTGATACAGTGGAAAGGTTCAAGTTTTCTTTGTTTGTCGTTGGTGCATTGTGCTGTTTAAATGCGCTTGCAATGCTTTTGAACATTCTTGAACAGCTGCTGGTTGCCGTTGGTCAAAATGAGCTTACAGCCGGCCGCAGGCGCTCCGCCGCAGCAGTTTCCTTCTACAACTGTTCGCCCCACAGAGCGCTCTGACCGACCCTCGCTCAATCCGCTGCGGTCGAGCAGTTACACGGTGTTGCCGGCTTCTATAGCAGGATTGTACGACGGTCTTGGACCAAGTGGCCGTGCAATGTTAGCCCCATCTGCACCCAAAGGCCGCATATACACTGTCACCGCCACGCCTGGCTATGGGCCTGAACAGCAAGTTGAAGTGTCTTACACGGACACGAAATTGATCGGCAACGGGTCATTTGGCGTTGTGTACCAGGCAAAAATGTTGGAAGTGGACGAGTTAGTCGCCATCAAAAAAGTTCTTCAAGACAAACGCTTTAAAGTAAAATGATGTTTCAATTTCAAACAAGCCGTTTAAAAAATTGTCAATTTACTATTATTTCTATTGTTTTTGTTTGTTGTTGTTGTTGTTGTTCATCTACTATGCTTGTTATATATGATGATTATTTTTCTTTGATTTAGAATAGAGAATTGGCGATAATGCGGCGCCTGGAGCATCAGAATGTTGTGCGGTTGAAGTATTTCTTTTATTCTAAAGGCGAAAAGGTGAGTTTCAGTGCTTAGTTTTTTTTTTAATTTGCTGCTCAATTTATTGCTTCCTGGTTGTTTTTTCTTAACTGTTCAAATGTTTGAGTAGGAGGAAGCGTTGTGCATTTTACTATAAAATTTTGAATTATGTTAAATTGCACACGCCCAGCGTTGTTACGTTTTGTTCGAATGACGTTGATTTTTCTGTTCGCATTGAATTTTACTTTTTGTCATTGGAATTAGTATTTAACATAGTTTTGACTATTCACTATACAATTTGTAGAGGAGTTATTTTTTTTTTGTTAAAATTTGTTCGGAAGCAGCAGTTGGCTGTGCTAGTTTTGTCTCAATTTGTATTGATGACTTGTTTTTAAAGTGTCTGTGTGCATTCACTCTTTTGCCCACTCCACATGCTGCTATCTGATTTTCATCCGTTTTTCTTTTTTTTTCATCTTCCATTGTTTAACAGATTGCATCGCAGTATAACGTTGCAGCTGTGATGAGCATAGAATTCTATTTTGTTAAATTTTTACTTTCAACAAATGGGAAGGAACCCTAATGATAATGAATAATGAATGAAGTTTTGATGGCATTATATTTCGAATATAACTCATATTTTTGTGATTATTAATAGAATTATTGGCATTAATTTCAAACAAGAGACTGAAATAAGAAAAAAAAATTCAATTACAGGCTGACGAGTTGTTTTTAAACCTGATTTTGGAATATATGCCTGAAACGGTGTATCGTGTGGCAAGACACTATAGCAAGAACAAGCAGTTTATTCCTATGCTATATGTAAAGGTTGGTGAATAAGATAATCTTATTGTTGCGTGCTTTCTTTTTAAAATTTCAATTGTAATGTTTAGTTATTTATGTACCAATTGTTTCGCGCCTTGGCCTACATTCACTCGCTTGGTATCTGCCATCGTGATATAAAGCCTCAAAATTTGTTGCTCGATCCGGATACGGCAGTGTTGAAGTTGTGCGATTTTGGAAGTGCGAAGCATTTAATACAGGGAGAACCAAACGTCTCCTACATCTGCTCAAGGTATTATCGTGCACCGGAATTGATTTTTGGTGCCACAAATTATACAACGAGCATTGGTAAATTGTTCATTTTTATCACAACGAAAAATTAAAAAAAATGAATTATTTACTGATTTATAAATTTATATTTTGTTGTAGATGTTTGGTCAGCTGGCTGTGTGCTTGCAGAATTGCTGTTGGGACAGCCTATTTTTCCAGGTGAATCAGGCGTTGATCAACTAGTGGAGATAATTAAAATTTTGGGCACACCTAATCGCCAGCAGATTACGAAAATGAATGCTACATTTGCTGAATTTGGTTTGCCCCAAATCAAAGCTCATCCGTGGAGTAAAGTGAGTTTGTTGTCATTGAATTTTGAAAAAAATTGTTTTCGGCTTTGTCTTTGTCGATATATATATATATATATATATATCTTTTATGTATTTTGTACAGGTTTTTCGACCTCGAACTCCACCAGATGCTATTGATTTGATTAGCCACTTGCTGGAATACTCGCCTGATCAACGGATGACCCCTCTGGAAGCCTGCGCTCACCCCGTCTTTAATGAGCTTCGACTTCCGGATTGCAAGCTAACAAATGGACGTGAATTGCCTCCGTTGTTCAACTTTACGGATCTCGGTTAGTATTTTTAGTATTATTTCAAAATTAAAAAAATTAATTAATAAGTAATACATGCATATAAAAGATTTATTTATTCACTTGTTTGAAATGAATGATTTAAAATTGTATCATGTAAATTATTTTTTACAAGAAGTGGTTATGATTGAATATTATATTGTGGAAAATTTGAAAATTTAGAGTTGAAAATTCAGCCGATGTACAATCACATCTTGGTGCCGTCCCACTTGGTTAATCGTACACCTGTAGGTCAGAGTAGTGCAGAGGATGCATCCCCGGTAACCGCTGCTGGCGAAGAACGGAATAGCAGCACATCGTTAAATGTTGCTGCTGGCGCTTCACCGGATCGGCCGCAAGCTTAGAAATAAATTTTTAAAAGCTTAACGCACAAGTTGAAATTTGAAGAAATAACAAACACACGTTCATTGTTTGTTTACGTTGTGCATGACAGTGGAGGGGGAATTTTTACAACGTGTTTACAGGTATGCATCTGCATGCTTGGACATTATAATGTACATACGCTGTTTCCCTTTTCCTCTTTTTCTTTTATTACAACTCTGCGAAAATTTTGGCATTGTTTATTTTCTTGACAAACGCCCAAACGAGAAATAGGCATTTGTTCATTTTTTTTCTCTGTGAATTCGCTTAGTTTGAAAAAAAAGATAATTTTTAAAAAAATATATATATATTCTTTTTTAATGAATGAAAATGTGACGTAGTGAAAAATGCCATGAGACAGTTTTGGATAAGTTTCAATTTTGTTGAGATTGTGAGCTTGTTATTTGTTGCACACAACTGGCACGCCCATACGCATACAAACAAACACACACACACACACACATATGCATATATATACATGTAAGCACACACGTACATGTGCAAGATGAAGAAGAAGAAGATATATGTTTGTTTTACTTTTATTATATTTCTGATTTTTTTTTAAAAAATATGTTCAGTGTACTTTCACTACAAGATGGTCAGTTACAACGGTGTTTTAATGTATTTTTATTATCATAGTTTTTTTTTGTTTTTTCTTTATAATGTGGAAAGTGAATATATATATATATATATTCATTGAAATGTTATTGTCATGTTTTTATATTGCGTCATTTGTTTGATCGACAACGTGTTCTGATGAGGAACAGAGAAATAGTGGCGAGGAAATAGTCAACGGCTGTTGTTGTTGTTGTTCTTGATTTTATTCTTCATCTGGATTCAGAGAAATTGATAAGATGTTGATTGTGATGTGGCTGAGCTGGAGTGAGACCCACTTGAGAAAAATAAATGACAACGTTTTGAAAATTTTCACGCCATAAACAGCTGATCACACACACACTCACGTGCACACAGTGATAAGATGCCGGTTGTGTGGGCCAGTTTTTGGCCATTTTACTGCTACCATTGGCAAATTTGGGTTGACGTCATTTTTCAGATGGTCGCTTTTGAATGCAGAAGAAGAAAATCAGAATAAGAAGCCAACCAACCAATTGAAGCATGCATGCGATCGTTTTCAAACAACAAATAGCTTTGATGAAAATTTTAATTTCTATAATATGTTCTTTTTTTTTTTTTGAAACGTGACGTCGGATTTGCTCTGCTGAAGATACTGTCGAAGAATCGGATTTGACGTCTGATATTGAAGTGCAATGTAAAAGAAATTGTCAAAGCAAGAATATTGAATTTTCAATTTTGATGAAGCATTTATGATCAATTGAAAAGAATAGGGTTGAGTTGGGGTGGGAGGAGAAGTGTGAGGAACTTATAATTTTTCCATAATTTTCATATACCATGACAATTATATGTTGAACAAGCTTGATGAAATGTTTCGTTTATTTATATATATATATATATTTTTTTTTCTTTTCTTTTTCATCCAAGTTATGTGCGACTGCATGCTTTGTGGAAGAATGATTAATAAAATTGCATTTACAACGAAAACTAGCTAACGATTATGATATATGAAAATGGTCAGAAAAAAAAAAGAATTTTCAACATTGTATCAAAATTTTTATATGCAACGATGAATGAGCAATGATTTTCAATAAATTGTCAAATTTCAACTTTGATTGAAGACAATGAACAAATTCGAAAAGGAAGTTTTCAATTTTCCATTGAAAGCCTCCAACTGTGTGTGTGTGTGTGTGTGTGGGTTTACTGCTGCTTAATGTCGACGTCAACGTGAAAAGTAATGATATATTTATTTTTTAATGAAAATAATGCATTTTTTTGATTTTAAAAAAAAAATTACAATCGACGAAGAAATTGCACATGAAAATCGAAACTGTTCAATTGCATCAATTCTGTGAAAAAGAAAATTGATAAAATTTTGATATAAATAATTTTTTTTGTCATCACTTATCATTCTTCAATAGTGTAATAATTAACCAGAAACTTTTCTTTATTAATTTAAATATTTAGCAGCTATTTTATTTGTCAGAGGTACAAAGTTATTGTTTCCTTTCTTTCGTGATGAACTTTCATTTTTTTCAATGTTGTTTCAAGAGAGAAAAAAATTTTTTTTTGAATAAATATTCATATAGTATACAGTTCTGCTGCTTCATTAGTTCCCATGCATTGTATATTTTGAAAAAAAAAAAGAAAATCCAATCAATACAGCTTCAATTCTTGATCACGTCATTGAAAAGGGGAAGGGGGAGGGAAGGCACAGCTATTAAAAATTATTCACGACGAAAAGCTTTTTAGCATCAGTTTTTTTTCTTTTTATCCAATTCCAATGTGAAAACTTACTTTTGAAAAGGTTTTCGCAAAAAAGCAGATCATTAGTTTGCAAATGTCGTGCAATTTGAACTTTCAACAACAATTTTCACTGCTCTCTTGTCAAATTGATTTTTGCTTCACGTTGTGGCTGGTGAAATTATTTCACAAGAGCTGAAGTGTAATTTCAATTTTGCAAAAGAAAAGAAAAACACTTTCAAGCAAGTAATTGAAAAAGCAAAAGCAAAGAGGAGAAGAAGAAAATTGAGAAAGAAAAAAAATTTTCAAAGTTGATGAATTTAATTGAAAAAGTACTACTGATTATTATTTTTTATTTAAAAATTAAATTTTAATTCGTCTGATCAATAATTTTAGCCAATTATTATATTGATTTTTTGACAAATCATGATTCACTGCACCGCATTGTATTTGAACTTTATTTTTGTTATTAATACAGTAATATTCATTATGAGACCTGACTATGCATTTGCATTTTTCTTGAACAAACAGCATCCATCGGAATTATTTGCAATGAATATATCAGTCGCGTTGGTTGTTGCTTTTTTGTGAAATGTGAAAATGACAAGCATTATTTTGCTTTTTTTTGTAGTTTTCGAACGATTTGGACAATATTCTAAAGCAAAAATTGTTTTACCGATAATTCTGGGGTATTTTCAGGTATTTTTGATTGACCCAGTGAAATGCACAAACAGGCGTCTGTAGTTTTGCCTTATTTTTCAAACTTGTACTACAAGTTCAATATTCGACGCCTGTTCGATTATGGCGTCAAAAATTTGGTAACACTTTTATTGACGCTTCTTCGTGTGCAATTGCATAATTTGCTTTTTGCTTTTTTGACGGTGGATGATTTCTTTCTTTTTTCTTTTTTTTACTTGGCTGTTTTTTTCCGTTGGCGTGGAATTGAGAAAAAAATTATTTTTTATTTCATTTTTATAATTTATTCATTTATTTTCAATAAACATTTGAAAATATCTAGACAATCATGGACGTTCAAGAAACGAATGCTAAACAATATTCAACAACAACATATCAAAGTATTTTAAATGATACACTTGAAAATTGTGATTCACAAGCGTTTCAAATTATGCAAAAAGTATGTATAAATAAATAACAGAAATAATTATATACATTTTCTTTTCATTGTTTCATATCCATATTTAAATGATAAAATTAATTTGGTCGAAATATTTTATTTATGTAGGAAAAACGACGTCAGATTGAAGGTATTGAATTAATTGCCAGTGAAAATTTTCCAAGCAGAGCCGTTCTCGAAGCTTTGAGTTGTTCTTTGCATAATAAATACGCCGAGGGTTATCCAAAAGCGAGGTAATTTGTTTGTACATCGAATGCAAATGCTCTACGCAATCATATTGAATTTTTTAAAAAAAATTGATCTTTTCAAATTTTCTAACACAACAATCATCATAATCGGTATCATTTTATACTATGCATATTTGCAATTCTTGATTCCTTTTAAAAGCAAGCATGTGTGAACTATTCGAACGCTTCAAAGTTATTAACAGAAGAGAAAATCCCAACTTTGCCGTCGCCATTGGAGATTTTATTGAAGTCGAGTTTAAAGTTCAAATATAAACGAAAATAATTTTATTCATGAATACGAAAATATTTTCATGCAATAGTACTGTAAAATTGTAAAAAATTAAAATCAAGTTCAACAATTTAAAAAATAATTCTTTTCTGTAGATATTATGGGGGAAATGAATTTATTGATGAGATGGAGTTGCTTTGCCAGAGAAGAGCACTGGACTTGTTCCGCCTTGATGCAAAAGAGTGGGATGTGAATGTGCAACCATATTCAGGAAGTCCGGCCAATTTTGCAGTTTACACGGCAATTCTCGGACCGCACGGAAGATTGATGGGATTGGATTTGCCAGACGGTGGTCATTTGACTCATGGGTAGTGAAATTGTTTATTTGTTTGTTTTTTTTTCAAAAAAAAACAATTCAATCATAAACAGATTTTACACGGAAAAAAAGAAAATTTCGGCAACGTCGTTATTTTTCGAATCTATGCCTTACAAAGTGAATCCTGAAACAGGACTGATTGATTATGATGAACTGCGTCAAACTGCTTTGCGATTTAAACCGAAAGCAATCGTCGCCGGTATTTTATTTCTGGATATTAATTTTAAAAAATAAAAATTTATTTTTTTCAGTGATTTTGATCATGATTTTGGTTTGCTTTCAGGTGTGAGCTGTTATTCTCGTCATTTGGATTATGGTAAATTTCGAAGCATATGCGACGAAGTGGGTGCCTATTTGATGGCGGATATGGCTCATATAAGTGGTTTGGTTGCAGCTGGAGTTGTACCATCGCCGTTCGATTATGCCCACATTGTGACCACCACGACGCACAAATCACTCCGTGGACCGCGAGCAGCGATGATATTTTACAGAATAGGCAATAATAATAATTATTATTATTATTGATTGTTTAAGAGGAAATTTTTACTTTTATTCAAATATATTTTCTTTCATCACTTCAGGAGTAGAGAAGACATTGCCTACTGGTGTGGAAGTGAAGTACGATTTCAAGAGCAAAATTGATCAGGCCGTATTTCCAGGTTTGCAAGGAGGGCCGCATGAAAATGCAATTGCAGGTCTGTTGAATATGCAAGGAAAGGTGTGACGACTTTTTGTATATGTGATGTTTTGAAATTTCAGCTGTCGCTGTTGCGTTGAAGCTGGCCAAAGAAGAAGAATTCGTTGCTTATCAAAAGCAAGTGCTGAAAAATGCGAAAGCATTGTGCGAGCGTCTTCAACAGCATGGTTACAAAATTTCGACGGGTGATTGTGAAAATTATTATTATTTTTTTTAATAATAATTTATTAAAAATATTTTTCAGATGGAACTGAAAATCACATGATGTTGTTGGATTTGCGTCCAGTGCATACGGATGGAGCACGTGTGGAACATGTTCTGGAATTGGTGCACATTGCTTGTAATAAAAATACATGCCCCGGTGACAAGAGCGCTTTGCGTCCAGGCGGTATATATGACTCACAGAAGTTATCTTTTTTATTTATTTCACATTTTTAATATCAGTGAATTTTCAATGCAGGTATTCGTCTCGGCTCACCAGCAATGACATCCAGAGGTTTGCAAGAAGCTGACTTTGTCCAAATTGGAGATTTCATTCACGAAGGTGATTTTTGTTTTGTTTAGCATTTTATTTTAGGAAAATTTATAATTGCACAAGTTTATTATTATTATCATTCAATTGTTGTTAATTTCAAATTTTATTCATTTTCATTTATTTGTCTATATATTTTGAGTAACATAAGTAAAAACAAGCATTAATAAGTAACATTTTTATTTGTTATAAATTTCATAATTGTAAATTGAATAGTTGCAAAATTATTTCATTTTTTTTGTTTTTCTCACACTAATGCTTCTTCATTTGTTTTGTACAATAACAGCAATCCAACTAACGTTGAAGATTCAGCAACAAGCTGGAAAAACTATAAAAGATTTCCGTGCTGCCTGTGAAGAAAATGACGAGTTCAAGAAATTGTACACAGATTTGAAAGCTCGTGTACAATCATTTGCTAAAAATTATCCTATGCCAGGCATTTCAACGTACTGACCAAAAGGCAGCAATGTCAACATTGGATGATGGAAAATTAATTAAATTAAACTGAAAATTGATATGAAAATGCAGTCTAAAATGAAACAAGTTTTTTTTGATATTGGTCGTTTGTCACATGCAACGTCAATAAAATGCAGAAATACATTTTATTCAATGAACAAGAAAATGGAAGAAAGCAAACAGCAAATGTAACAAACAAACAAACAATACAGTAGTAATTAAACGAAAACGAGAAAATTCAAATGCAATCAAATATTATTTCTTTTCACGGTACTCTTCCTTTTTATGCCTGTAGTTTGTGGTGGTCGAGTTTCAGACATCAATTTGGCAGTCCTTTTCCTGGTCGCGTCCGAGCTAAATTAATTAATCATCTCAAATCGAATGCTTTTTTATTGATATTAACAAACTGCTATTCAAAAACAGAACCTTAACGAGCACCCACCTTCTCAAATTGAGCTGATTCAATTCACGCAGTGGAAGCCTTTGCGGTGTGTTGGATTTTGACTCGTCAGCATTGTCAAAGCAAATTATTCTGTTGCACAGTATCGAGATGACGTAACGCTGCACGTAAAAAATTGAAGAACTTTTTGCAAACAAGCATCCATCGTTCACCAATTGTTGACAAAGTTGTCCAGCTATGCTGTGGCTAATTTCTAATTCGCGTTGAAAAGTAGTCAAGCTGATGGTCATTTGATTGAAATTTTTCAACAACATCAACGCTCTACGGTACAAGCACAACGCTTTCACGCCTCTGGGATTGGTAAGCAATATCTCATCATGACAAACTAACGTTCGGTTAGCCAAACAGCACTGCAAACAAGCTGTCCTTTCCTGAAATCAATTTTTTGGATGGTCACTTATGTCTTGCAAACAACACAAGAGGTTCAAATACCACAGCGGTTTTGGAAACGTTCACTTTCCCATAACAAATTGCATGCTGTACTGTATTGCAATATTCGCAATAAAGCATTGCATTTTCAACTTTCTGCTTTCCGCATATGCAATTGCAATGCTGACTTACGACAGCAACTTTTCTGTGCCGCTTTCGTTCACTTGAATCATCGAACAGCACGTCGACAAAACTTTCTTCATTCTCTAAACGTAAAAAATTAAATAAATCAGTCTATTTTAACAATTTTTTTTAATTAAAAATTTTTAACCCTTGAAAATTTACGCTAAATAACAACTTCGACTAAATGAAATAATGTGCACCTGATTTTCTTTGAACTACTGTACGACATTGCATAGCAAACAAAACGAAAAACTAACTTCATTATCGATGAAAAGATGAAAACAACAGTCAAATTTTATACCTTCTGTCAAGTTTTCAACTTCTTCTTCATTTTCTTGTTCAATCACAGTGCATTGTTGTTTCACCGTTTCGCATTCAATTCCAAATTGCTTTAATTATTCAAGCATGACGTGGTAATGAAGTGTGCTGTAATTTGAAATTTACTCACCATCAATGGAGATCGATGATTTTCAACAGCCGAATCGTCGTCGTCATAGGGAAAATACAATGTAGACTTGACACACAAACTCACTGTACAAAAGTTTGTATGAACTTTTCCCAAGTCGACAGCGATTGGTGATTTATGAATCGATTGAGAATATCGAAATTCCGCGTTCTGACATGGTAAGAAGCCTGGCGGTTCGTAATCGGCTGGTGTTCGTTCGTCGTAATAAAGAAGCTTGATCGATATGAAAGTATTCTCTGGCATGGGTTCCAGATTTTGGCACATCAAGTTGATGCTTCTCAACAGTTGTATAGTGGAATGTTTGGTCTCAAAGAATGGTCTGTATTGGAAAAAAGTATGCAAAAAGGGAATTATCAAACGAAAATTACCACAGATGCAGAATAGGACTGTCGACCAGTGGAATCACTGGTAAATTCTAGATCAATGGTTCCGAGGTGGTGATATGTAATTCTGAACATGTACGATTCCACAACATTTTCTGGATCTTTCTCTCTTGGACAAATGCCAAAAATAATTTTTCGTAAATATTTTCTATCGATAGCTTCATAACAACCAGTCATACAATGAATCAACCTGGAACACAATCCGATCTGTCAGTGGCTAATTTTTGAAATAAGAATACAACTACCTCAGCGCTTTTGGATGATTGCTGACAAGAATTTGAAGTTTCGTACCTTCGAATTCTCTGTTAGAAAATGCATCGGCGGGAAACAAATTTCTCAAATAGCAGATCGTTGACACAGATACAGCCAAAAGTTGTTTCAAGTACATAAGCGACTTTTCAGGACTGGTACTGTCGATGGGCAGAACGTCCATTGCAACAGAACTCTTTTTATTCCTTTCAGACATTACTAAAATTTAAATTATTATTTAAAAAAATCACTTCTATTCGAAACAATTTCTTTAATATTGACATAACTTTCATTTTTTAATCAAGATTACATTATGTAAAAAAATCATCATTATAATAAAAAAACAGCTTAAAGCTACATTTTCACACTGTATATAAATTTTTAAAAATGCTCTATGAACTGCACATAAATTATATTGCAATTTTAAAAAGCTCAAATTACTCTGGATTTCAAAGCACAATAATACAAAGAAAATTTAACTCGTAAACGTGAATAAAAAATCATTTGAAAAAAATGCATTTAAAACAGAATATTTTAATGTTCAGGAGCAAATTAAAACAGACAAACAAATTTTTGCCGGAGTTCTAAATCGGCGTTAAAATTTTGTTAAAACAACTCAACCGTTGTTATCATTGTTTGTCGTTTAAAAAGGTTTTCATGCGATGCACATGACAGTACTCCTTTTTAACTTGCATAGAGTACAGTATCAATGCTAAGATGGACAAAATATTTTTTTTCATAAAAATTCCGTTGATCATCTGACAGGGTAGTGTCCCCTCATCACAGGCGCAATTCAATCAAACATCGAACTAGAAGGCCGTTTAAAATCACCATCACGCATAACAGAATCTGTGAACAGTAGGAACTTCAGTCAAACCAAAAAAATAACCACAGTACCACAACGCTGTCAGCTACAGTGAAATCAAACTCAGGCAACAACTCTTGAAAACGTTTACGACAATTTTATTTGAAAATTTTGAAACTTCAAAAATAACTCATTTCAAAAGATTTCAAAACTTTTAATAAATAAACACTCGCTCACTGTTTTCATTCTTTTTAAATTCAAAGTTAAACACTTCATTTTTCAATGTTCTTATAGGATGCTTTAGTAAGAGAGAATTTTCATCTCGCGATCTCTTATTGGATTAAGATTTTCATTGGTTCAAAATGGTTTCAGTGTGATTCGACCACGTGTAAATGATCTTTATTGGACTCAATGATTCAGCATATCATTAGTTGACAACACGTAATTGTGAATGGCTGCAATATTAGTGTTGGAAACGGAAGACATCAAACTTGACGATCAGTACGGTAGGGGGTGTACGGTAAGAAGGTGTGACGCGAAGGGTGGAAGAAGCTGCGGTTGTAGTCAGCGATTTCTTTACTGTGCCGTGTGATTGTTCTTGGTTTTGTGTGGTGCCTAGTCTTTGTTCATTGGTGTTTATTGCTGAGTGCTCACCTTCGTGAAATAAAACCTGTGTCCGCTGTTTGTTTGTCTTATTTGTTACACGTTCGTGATCGAACGTGGGGAGTATTGCGGTTAAGCGATCGTAATTGGTTTGACCTGCCGCCGAAAATAATCTACAGTCCACTGCATTGTTGGCTACAGATCTCTGTTGCCAACAATTAGAATTTGTCAAAATGTTTCTATTATAATTAGCATAACCTTTTTGTGTAATTTTTTTCCCTAACATAGTCTTTTGGCATTATGCACATATTTCGACTTTTGCAATATTTTCTAACCCAGGCATCAAATCCTCGTTTTGCGTATTATTATATCGCTGAGCTCACTGAAACTGTTCTTCTATGTTTTTATTGGCATTATTATAATGATTCTCAACACAGACGTGTATATTGAGTTTAAAATGACTTATATTTGTAAGTGCTGAGCATACTCTGGACAGATGATGTGAAAGTTCTCTTCGCAGCGCGGCGTCTGGCATAATTCATAGCGATTTTTTAACTTCTCTGTCCATAGCTCAATTGAAGAGGGCGCAATACTGTTTGCATTGTGCGCTATTTGTTCCAAGTGCCTCTAAGGGATTTTCATATGCCTAGACAAATTTCAAAGTGTAGATATTCCGCTTTTCAGTTCAAAGCATTCTCTGTGAGATTTCTACCATAAACGATATAACCTTTCGATGTTCTACTCAGGATGTCGGCTGTCCATATCACATTCGCAGCCAATCCTGCGACATCGAGCATATTGAAGCATTATGCCATGGGCTATCGATGATCCTCTCGCTTGCAGAAGTACAGCCGTATTAGGTAGTCCAGGCTGTCTACATCAGACCAGAAATCAGTTATAACAGAGAACAATCTCTGGTTTGTTGCCCTCTTCGGGACAGACTTTTTTGTGGTCTAAAAAAATTGAATACTCTGATCTCGCCCGCTCCCGTTTTCTCCACTCCATCCCTTTTGCGTGATTGGTTGTTCGCTGATGGCTAAATCAAACGCCGTTCAATGGTAAATACAATATGATTGTACAAAAGAAATTAATCGTCACGGTGTAATTATACTCGTTTTGCCGACCCGGAAAAAGCACTCTGCTAGAGGGCGACTGAGATATTGTCGAATATCATTTTGCGCTGAAGCACCAATCTCAAGAGTTCCTTTAGTGAAATACTTTAATACTATGTCCATCATAGATATTTCTGAATTTATTTTTCTGATTTGTTAGCACCAAATCAAAAGAGTCTCAGTTTCTACTTTTAAACTGTTCTTTCCGATAGCGTTTACAATAGCTATTTAATGCCAACCCTCCGTAGATATCTGGACATTTTCCAGTGCTAATTTTCAACTAAAGTCTAATTACATAAGATTTAGTTGACGTTATGACTGAATTTCAAGTCATATATAGTCGTCGAAACTACATTCTAAATTTACTGACGGCATCACACAATGAATAAAATTCAAACAAACACACAACGGTTGCTTTATTCGTCTATACAGAATCATGAAACAAAATGAAATATTTACAGAAACACTTAATCTTACCTAATATTCTAAAATAAGCAATGCAAATTTAGCATTACCATATCATCTATTTACGTCAACATGTTTTACTGTGGCTTACAGTATATATAATAATGCAAGTTCTCAAAAAATTGAAAAATATTCACATAATTATATATAAAATAATTTTAATAGTTTGTCTTTTCTAAGAATTATCATGTGTGCAATAATGTCTTTTTATCAGTTTTAAATATTAAGAATTTTCAAATTTTGGAATTCAGCAAAACTTTTTTTGATAATTCAACTTAATCTGTTACAAGAAAAAGTATTTTTTACTTTTTGTTTTATTTATCACTTAATTTTAGATGTTTCATGATAAATTACGTATAAACTTGAATGACATTTATCATACTGTATCTGAGTTTCAGATTGCTTTATGTTTTCTCCTTTCTTGTTTGTTGTTTTTGTTTGGGAATTTGTGATCGCGCACGTTTGTCCTTTTGTTATCCTTTTAGTAACATTGAATGATTCGATATGTTTTGAAGATGCATTTGAAGAACAAATTGAATAGTTAAGTTACACATTTATTTTGATTCAAGCACAAATGAATCATATTGTACACTGTTTTTATTTCCTATGTGATGAATAATTGTAATTGTATCCAACAAACAAGCAGTAAATAGGGTTATTACAAATAACTTCACATTTGCATTTTTTTATTTGCAGTTTTAGCGCATCAGTCTGCTGTTCAACAAGTTTTCTGTTATAATCATTTGAACTCAACAGATTGTTAATAGAACTGAATGTAATTACTATATCTTTGTTATCTTTTATAATGCAGTGTTTTATGTAAATAATTTACTGAATAATTAGTATAATATAAAACTATGCTTTATTTGAATATTGTGTACTGATGGTAGTTAACCTTATTTGTCAACTGAGTGTTCATTTTCATCTTATTCTTTAAATCTGATTTTTTTAGATTATACATTAAATCCTCTATGCGCCGTTTTGTATAGATGAGTGAAGACGACGATCCTGTTATAAAAGAAGTAAAAATACATGTGATATTTACTCATCTTTTCAACTGATTTGTTTACTTTCAGATTGATGTTTATTTAAAAAAGGATGACAGTAATTTGTTATACTTGTTACAGGTAAGGTAGTTCATTTTGACCGATAATTTTTAGCATATTCCTTTTATTAATTCATATTAACTGATTTTTTTCTTATAATATAAAAATTGATTTGCTATGCTATTTCCTTGATTATATTGATTGCTAGCTGCGATCTGTTGATTTTAATAATTGTTGCGAGACTGTTTATCTGCTAGTTATTTCATTGTTTACGGTTTGATATTTAAAGTGTCGGTAAATTTAAATGTTTCATAAAATTAATGATCAATATTACTCTAGCTAGCTATTATCATTATGTAAAATTGATTTTATGTTCTGTCATTCGGTATGTAACATGATGAGTTAAATTTTATCATGAGGATCCATTAAAATAGAACATTTTTTTTTCAGTTGCTGTAATATTGATCAAGGTGTCTTTTTTATAGGGTGATATCTTTTTTATTTCAGTGAATGAGGTATGAATCTTTTTCAACTGAGAGTTGATGTTTGTTTGATATTTTAAATTGAGCATAAATTTGAAATTTATAAATTAATTTTACAAGGAAATAGTTTCTGATTCTGTTTTGTTGTATTTTGTTCATATGAAAATATTGTAACTGTAAATGTTCTTTTAACACAGTTATTACACAGTTTATTATTATTTTATTACACAGTGTAAATTAACGTGTTCTTTTAGCTTCCAAATTGTCATTATTTAGAAAATATGAAACCAACTGCGTTCAATTTCTCTCCATCATCAGGACAGGTAATGAATGTAATTAAAAGCAAAGCTTGAAATTATTGTTGACACATTTCTTTTTGAGATCGAATTGCTCATGACAGCGAATGACGTTTCACAGTTGAACTTTGATGTTGCTCCTGGTACTTCGCTGCGTCACTCAAGAATGTATTACGGTGAATATTAGATGCATATTGTTGTGTCAATTATTGAAATTTCTTTAGAAAAAGTGAATATTTTCTACAAACTGGTTGCGCTGTTAATCCGTTGTCAATGAACAATTTGGCCGTAGGGTATCCGACGGAGGGTAATTTTTAGTTGAACTGCTTTAGTTAAAGTTGATTGCACAGTGAAAATGAAGATAATTGAATTGAAAATTTAAATGCGGAAAATTGTGAATTATTCATTTGAATATAAAAGATTTGTTTGTTAAAAAAAAATTTTTTTCAACATCCGTGTAAAATATGTCCGTATAACAGTTTACAGATATGTATAATAATATGGATGCATTTGATAATAATTAGTTGCATACTGTTGTGTATCAATGCTATGGTAATTTAGTTCAGTGTTGAAGGGTTTACATTTTAGACGCTTTTCATCTGAGTATGTTGAAAGGCACAGCTTGGATGCAGTTATCTGAGTGCGAGCAAAGTGAAGTGATCCTCGCCAAAGAGGGAACAAGTTCAATTAGGGATAGTTTTGAAGATAGTTACAGTGAAGATGAGGAATCGGATATTTCTTTACCAAATCCAACAGCACCAAGTAATGAAAAGCGAAAGTCGAAAAGCGTTCTGGAAGCGGTCCGTGTGCGTTTTGAGAACGTCAATACGTCCGGCTCGTCGAATTCGACAAAGCCACTGCATCAGAATGTTTCACGCAACGTGGAACGAATCCCCACAAAAGGATGGCACCTTTTGAAAGTGAATCAGGTGAGTTTGTGCTTGTTTCTTTTTATTTTTATTAAAATTAACTTATGCTTTATTAATTTATTTGCATGTATTGCAATTGTTGTGTGTTATTTTTTGTGTGTCGAATTCAATGTTTTAAGAATTTAAGCATTGACGAAAAGTTGGCCCTCCTCACGTTGGACAAAACAATCATCGAGGAGAGTTGGAAAGTGAAGCAGGAAATTTTTGATGAAGATTTTAATTTTTTTGGGAAATTTTTCGAAAACGAAATCATTGATGTTCCCATAAAAGTTGAGGAAACTGGAAAACCGTTGCCAGAATTGGTATTCACACTTTTGAAATCAGGTAAAAATTGTGAAAAGAAACAGTTTGTTATTCAATTTTGCTTTTCTGCATGAAATTTGAAAACATTTTAAAATAAATATCCTCTATATGTATTATTTATACGCAGTTATTATATATAATTTTATTTAAATGTGAATTTTTTTTTCCAGGTATGGTGGTTCGATTTTTCGATTTGTTAAATCAGCTTCCGTATGACGTGAACTTCGACGAAGTTTTGTCGTTGTTGAACGAATATGCTTTACTTGTTCAGGGCTGTTGGGTGTTGAAAAGGTTGAAATTTTGATCAGTGTATTTTTTTAAAAATTTATTTTAAACTGGAAAATATATTTTTAACTGTGCAATTGTTTCAGTGAATTTTCAATAGAAGAAGGTTTCGAAGATACGAGGACTGATATTCAGCGCACGGTGTTGTTAGTTGCAAGAGATTTTTTGGTATATATATGTATATATATATATGCACACACACGCATAGTTATTTAAATTTATTTATTTTATTATATATATTGCCTTGTTTTGTTCTTTCTTTTTCATTATTTTAGTTGTATAAATTTACTAAAAATAGAGTAGTGTTATTGCGAGAACTGGAACGTATGTTGCCAATTGAAGAACATATATGGCGGTATTTTCTGATGGAAATTGCGCGCATGGTTCCCAGACTTGGTTGGCAATTTGTTCATTCAAAAGATATTAGTTTTTTACACAGGTTTGTATATGTCCGTTCTGTTTGTTGTTTATACTATAAATATACTGCTTTTTAAATGTATTTACGTATCAAATTTGTTGTTGTTGTTTTTTTAATTAATTTAGCTTTCCAAAAGTTGCCCAAAAACAGGAAGAAATTTGGAAGAATAAATATGTACATTTAGTTAAAGTGATTGCTGATTATGAAAATGAAAGGACACATAAAAAAGGTATTTTTTTTTGTTGATTATATTTGTTCATTGTCCTTCTTATGGAAGTTTGATTTCTTTTTTTTTTTTTGTTTTTTTGAATTTTATTCAGCTGCTGTTGCTGGCACATCAAGAAAAGTGAAATCTGGCAAGTCAGCGTCATCGGATTCTTCGTGCAAGGGGTCGGCAGTGGTGAAATCATCACCAACGCCGGCACGTTTGCAGCCGAAGGTGAAGAAGCAGTCGTCGCGTAACTCTGACAAGAATGCAATGGGCGATAGCAATGTGACGACCATTTTGAAAGTGGAACCTGGAACCGAGAGCGCAACTGTCAGTGATCACTTCCATATATTGGATGGGAAGAAAAAGCAGAAGGTTGTTGTTATTGATAAGCGTCAGAACGAATTGCAGGCGGAACTATGTTCCATGTTCCAGAGGAAGCGCGTATACAGCCTGGATTTCATAACCAGCCGCGTGATAAGTAGGTTTCCGGATGTTTGCGACGAGATGATCGAAAAGTGTTCAGAAGCGATTGGTGCGATTCGAATCGAAGGCGGCAAAATGGACAAGGTGTTTTATGGATTCATAGGAATCGACACTTGTCGAGAGGTGAGTTGACAATTTTGCTTACTTTTTGTGGTTGAGGAAAAGATTTTAAACAAACATATAAATATTATATATGTGTATATAATTTTTTTTCCCGGCACAGTTACGACGGCAAATCATCAATCTGCTTCGAGATAAAGGACGTTTTCGATTTAAAACGTTCAAGCAGGCCTGCTTGGGGAAGGGTCTCACCGCGCAAACTGACGAACAGTTGAAATCATTGCTCAAGGTAAAACAAAAAAAATGCGCAGTTGAATAATAACTGCTGTGGTTGAATAAATTAATTTTTTCTTTTTTGCTTCTTTTCACAGGAATATTGCGATTCGAAATATGGTGTTTATTATCTAATGGAAACGTAGGAGAAATTGAAGAAAAAGTTGTTTCTTTTAGATTCGAAATGAAAAAAATAATTAATTAAATAACTAAATAAATAAATACACTGCCATCGCAATTCCGACCAAATTCTATGGCCAAATTAAATTCGGGTTCGCCGCCTCTTTGTATTCTCCTTTTTGTCTCGCCTCTTCGCGTTCTTTGTAAAATTTTGGATCCTGCGACGGTTCATCGCGTTTGAAACGCAGAAAGCTTGAAAAATTGTACGGCGTGAAAATGCTGATCACATAATCTTTGTAAAGTCGAGGATCCTTGCGCTTCCAGAACGACGGATCGTAATTGCCGAGCTCCATTTGACGTTTATGCTCTTCACGGGCTTCAGCTCTGGCGGCCATGATTTCTGGATGTCGACGTTCCCAAATCATTCGATGCTTTTGTTTCGTGTAAGCGGTCAACACATCTCCATAATAGCCCATGTCACCGTCTGCAAATTTTGACAGAAATAATATTGTTCAATTACAAAAATGTTATTCATCATTCATCTACAGACGCACATTTGATGTAAAAGTTCAGTTCTGCTTGTTCGAAATCGTCAATGCATTTAGCGCATTTATATTCTGCTTTATTGATGTAATATTCACGGCATCTTTGCATTCGATTGCGAAGAATATCTAATATGTAACCATCAACCATTCTGTAATTACACTTGATTAGCCAAAGTAAGAAAAGAATAAGATCAATGAAAAAAAATAATTAATGTTTATAAATGTGCTTCTATCATGTCTGGTGTAAATATAGATCGCATCATGAAATGCAACTGACTGATCAGGCAAATGTCGCGCATTTAAAAATAGCTTTAATTGTTGAAAAGATAAAAACAATATGAAATTAATATTTCAACTCACTTATCAAGATGAAATTGCATTTGTGCTTCTTCATAGCAAACCCTGTCGTCCACAGCACACTCATCAATGGTGCGCACACGATTGAAACGACGATGGTAAAATGGTATTTTGCGATCCTTTTGCAATGGATCAACAACATTCTCTTGAATGAAATCAATTTTCAACATCAATCAAAATAACAACAACCACTTATTATTAAATCGAAAAGTTCATCAAAGAAATTCTATTTCAAAAATTTAATCTCATTTCAGAAAAAATTGATGCATTTTTTTTATTAAAAAAATTTTAAAAGCATAATTTTTTACCCTTCATCCACGTAGCTGGTATGTCTAGCATTCGCCAAACATAATACTTGAATCGAAGCAGAATCGTTCCTCGAGAATTGATATCCAACACTTCCCAAAAAGCTTTCGAAATTTCTTTATCTTCACGTTTATAACGTTCAGCCAACGTCTCTCCGGTTGCCATGTTCTTTAAAATCAATGAATAATTCAAGAATACATCAAGTAACCAAAACAATTTTGAAAAAGTCGCTGCGATTTATAACGCTAAAGCTGTTGAACACCAACGAACAATAACAAATAAATAATAACTAAATTAACAAAAAAACAACAACAAATGGTTTAATTAAGCAATACCATTTTACACAATAGTTCATTCAAAAATAAAAAAAAATAATTCAAAGCTAACGTTAAATAATTAGAAACCATTTCTAATAAATTATGTTTTTATACGTCATAAACAGTACTATTTATAAACACGCTAACTATATGATATTTGAAATAATAAAAAATACTGCATACAGTTACACAAAGACATTTTATTGATATAAAGCAATTTTCGAAGCAAACATAAAGCAGTTTTTAAATTTAAACGATTTTTAAACTTTTAACAAAATCTTCATATAAGTATGCATACTGTAGTTAACAGTTTTCAAGTAAAAAACAAAATATTTGTTTGTTTAGGTTTACACGTTTCATTTTTATTATGAACATTGTAAAAATTTGTGCATTACTTTACTTTCTGAATTTTTAAGAACATTTTCTTCACAAAGCCTCTATCAAAATTTATTGTTTATTAAACTTTTTCACTTCCAACTTTATATACGCAATATACTTAAACATAGCACAATATTTTATATAGATTACATAAATGTTTGTTGTAAATTAATAATAAATATTTTCATTCGACTGATTAATATTTTTATTATTCAGTCACAACAAATCTCAATTTTCCTTTTCATTCTCATCAATACATTGCTGTTATAAAAGCAAATAATACATAATAAAACAATAAATGACATTCTGTTGAATAATCATATTTTCTTTAAAATTATAATTTAATATTACAATGCAAACGATATTCTATAATATTTTCCCGTTATTCATTGTTTCAGTTACATTTCACTGTATAAAACTATAACGGTAAATAGTATACAATGTCTTAGAATAAGAAATGTAAAAACAACTCATAGATGAAAATGAAGTAATACAAAAAAATATTTTTCATTAGAAACGACGAATGATTACTTATTACTTTTTGAAAAAACTAAAAAGAGATGCTGTTCCTTTCGATGCTTTCGCCAACTTTTTTTGTGATGTTGTTAAATTTGCGCTCTAAATGATATTAAATTGAAAAACAATAAATCTAAATACTTCCTTCACGCTTTTGAAGCTTTCATTACCTGCTCGAAAGTTTTCGATTTTTTCGTGCTAGTTTCACAGTAATTTTCCGTAGGATCAGAAATTTCTCCTCCGACATGCGTAACCACTTTATGAAGTTCTGCTTTCTCTTCTGAAGTTATTCTTAAACAAATATAAATGCAAAATACTCAGGAAATTTTGAAAAAGGCAATTTATCATTACTTGTATCGTTGATGCAATAAATTGCTTAGTTTTTCACACAAATATTCCGATAACACATCAACCGCATAGCAGTTCAGCGATTTCTCTAGTTCAAAAGAAAAAATTTGCTATCTTACAATAAAACTTCCAAATAGCTTACCATTGGTCAAAATACTATGGTGCAACATCTTCTTCTCAATAAAACGAGCTTTCAAAATTTCTACCTATCCAAAATAAAAGTTCAAAATCCTTTAAACTGCAATTAAACACTTCATTCTGCATTGCCATTATTCTTACATTCTCTGCCAACCAGTCTACACATTTCACTTCGTTGAAACTGTATACACGCATATTATCATCAGGCAAAACTACAAAAGATTCTTCTGTAGATGTAAAAAAACACTGTCAAAACAATGCAAGCTCACCAAAGTTGTCACAGACTTTGTCAATTCCCGAACGAAGCAATTCATTTTTTTCCAGAATTGAACACCTTTCCGTCACACATTCAACCATTTGTCCAAATGGTTGACGATAATTCTATTAATAATATTGAAATTAAAATGAACAATTTTAATTATCAACAAACTTGTGGCATTTCGCAAATAGAAGGAAGAACAAGGTAAAGAGGATGGATACGAGATAGAATAAGCAAATCTCCATCTAAATATGCAGATGTACAACAATATATACAACAATCACTGAGGTAACTTGAATAAACGTAATCGTCGACAAACCATGAACGACAGTTTTCATGAAATCTGAGAACTTCAAAAACACCTCCGTCTTCAGATATGTGAAAGTAAACAAGTTTTTCTATAATAAAGTCATAAAAAAATTATGTAAAGTTCAAAACTGAAATGCAAATTTACCAACAAATACCATTTGTAAATAAGTTTTAAATAAAAAATATGAAAATGTATTTTAAAGACTAAAAACACTCTCTTTCACAAATGGTGCAATCATTTCATGATAAAACAATTTGAAAAAATCATTGTTGAAAATCAATTGTTGATTTAAAATAAATTATTTATGCATTCTTTTCAAAATTTAATGATACAACAATGAAATTCAAAGAAAAGCATACTAAATTTAGGATGCTGAAGTCGAATCAAGTTGATGCTGCCATTTTTTACACTAGAATCTGTTAAAAGTTTAAAAATAAAAACAAAAAAACAAACACAAATAAAGTTACCATGAGCCAATATAGCTACGCTGCTTGAAACTGCAAAACCTGTGTCATTGCTGTAAGCAAATGTTTCTAATTTTCCCGCCATTTCAAAATGAATCCTTAAACATTAAATTAAAGTCTTTTCGAGATAACTTAATTTTACTACTCAAATAATCTACAATATAGAATAACGTTACATATAAAGCAAGAAACCATTTTGTACAGCTTATATTCTTTCTGAAATTGTTGCAAGAAATGGATTACAGTATATAATACTTTCAAGATTCATGAATGCAGCATAAATTAAATTTGCCAGAAAGATAATTATTTTAAATAAATTTAAAGAAAAGATAAAAATCAAATAATTTTATAAATGTAAATTTACCATAGTTTTCATGATATATTTTAAAATAAAAAACATCAAAAATCAGTTTTAACTTAAAAGCATCTGTTGAAGACAATCGAGTCCTGGCGGTTTCCGAGACTAATGAAAGTTTTCTCTAACTCAAGAACAATAAGAACATAACAAAGCTGAGATTTTATTCAGCAATGACAATCGCTACAATCGAAGCACAGGCAGTCACAGAAACACTTTAACACGAGACCGTCAAGCAACCAAGTGATCACCAGATACCAGACCTGCTAAATTACTACGTCACAAGCAATCAATCGTTCACACGTCGCCATTGGCAATATTCCTCCAAGGTTACAGTAGCTGATCCTGATTCCAGAATGTAGGTTGGTTCCAGGACCGTGATCTACTCAGCAAGTCTGAACCCGCAATGACCAAGTGACACCGTCACTCCCACGCAATCTTTCCGCAACCCAGCTTCCACCGGTTACGCCATCTTCCACAAGTAACTTCCACATATACGAGGTATCCATTTTCCGGTTGCAGCCTGATCTTGGTACATTTCCCTCGAGTGGTGAGCATTACCAAATACTCTTCAACCCATCGCTTCCATAGATGGCTCATCAACTGCAATTGGTGTTCCCAACGCCAGCGCATGCCGAAGAGTGATGTCAGCTCTCTTCCAATGAAGAAGTGCGCCGGTGTTAATGGAGCGCAGTGTAAACTGTCTCTGAGGAGTCGCCAATGGCGTGCAGCTCCATGCAGTAATTCTGCTCTCAAGGAGACGACGTCAATGCACGGGGAAGTCGTATGGTAGATAAATGATTCAGTTCTTTCTTCCACTTATGCCACATGCCATCAATATTAGAAGGGAGCCGGCCGTCTCAGTAACAGCACTTGAAACAGCTCCTTGGCTCACATAGTAAAAGGGGCTAAGCAACTAGGGCTCTCTAGACTCACAAGCTCTCTCTTTGTATCGCAACGATCCAAGTCGATTTCCGTTGGAGACATAAACATCAGATGGTCACTGCAGCGGTTTCCAAATAGTCTCAGAGTTTTGCACAACCGCTCCTGTTCACGTGGAATGAGGGCTGGAGGGGGTGGGGTGGGTGGGGCACACAGTGCCGATGCGTCATCGTCGGCTTATTTCTTCAGGATAAAGCCGCGCAGTCGCATCAGGTCGGTAAATTCTTCCACCAACTCTCGAGCTTCTTTACTGATGTACAACTTGTTGCTAAATCATCGACATACATGTCAGAGAGAACTCTGTCAACCAGTGTCGTGCGCTTATTTGCGTTAACCGATAGATCTTCACGGGAGCCTCAAGACCAGCCTCATGCCAGAGGAACCAGCAGATCCCTGCCTAAAGAACAAAGGACAATCTGCAGATGCATCTTTTCGATGTCTGCCTGCAGTCTGATTCTGGAGCAGCAATATCAGAGGAGGATTGCAACCAAGTCAGGTTGGAGTCGGGCTCCGCTCTGCAAACACTGGTTCCATGACAATTAGCAGATCCACAGACCATTACTCGGCATTTCGCCAGTCGTATCTCATACCGCATCTGCGCCTCTTGACACTTCCAAAAGCATTGCTCTAATGCGTGTAGAGTCGCTTGACTCGCGACTTCATAACATGCTGACTTTCTTACAAATATGACTTCAATTCCAACAATTCCAACGGATTTACTGCCAAAATGTAGAATTCCTTTTAATTCTAACACTCAAGTTCGTTGATTGTATTACTGTAAAGGTGGCAATTTGAATTTCCGTTCAACAGTAACAAAGTACAAAACTTCCTTTACTAAATATAATACAGAACACAGTAAGCGCTAAAACAATGCTCCCAGTCAACTCGAAACTATGTCAGTCAACGTATCAAGACAACAGTGACGTGTGTACACATATAAGCAGACAGACCTACATGTTACACCCTGCAATTTGTATTGCAATTCACTTCAATTGCAATTCACGACAGAAACCTTCAAACAAGTACCTGCAAAGAATAAGTATTGTAACAAGTAAGTACAGGATATCAACCGCTACCAAACAGCCACTCCACTAGCACACTAATTAACTCTTATGAACCGATCGCACCGATAACACCATCGTGCAATCACAGCCGTTCTTCAGGATCAAAGCATCCTGTTAACGCCTTAGCATCTGTCAAAATGTGATAGCGTCCAACGCTACTGCATTTGGTTAGCGCCTTAGCAGCCGCCAAATGTGATGGCGTCCAACATCATGGCATCTGATTAACGCCGTGACACCTGTTATGACCTTAAAATTCATACGTAGCAAAAACTAAGCAAAATACAAGCAAACGCTAATAACAGTCAAATAATTGTGGATAAGTATATATTCATTAAATGTAATATATATTTTGTTGGAATTATTTGCAGTGAACCTACGTTCCACCACCGCGGCACACATATAGTGATGGTCAGGTTGATAGGAGACGCTTTTGTTTCTAACATATTTAAAAAATAAATTGCAAAAATAAAAATTAATAAATTAAGATTCAAAGCAGAATAAAAGAGAACAGCAATTTAAACTATTCATTTGTATTTTATTACATTTTATGTGTATACTTTATTATTCATTGAATATCGAGCAGAAATATTCATTATTTTTTTTACAGTACTTTAAGGGTTCAACGTTACCGTAGCTTACTGTCATTTTATTGTACAGTTATTGAGTAGTTGAAGATTTATTATTTGCAAAAGGCAGTTGCTTAGATAAGAACAATATTTGATTTTATCCTTGCAATAGTTGGCATTATATTTGAAAATAGTTTTTGTTTATAAATTTATTATAGAATTATTATTTATCTGCTTATGTTTTGTTTTTTTGTTAAGCAATATTTTGAAGTGTTACGATTTTATGTTCAGTTTTTATCAATGCAGAGAACTATTAAAAAGCTTTTTATGCATTTAGCATAATACGATTAATGAATCATTGCTTATTTTAGACGGGTTATAGGATGCGCTTTAGGAAAATATTATAGTTCACTGCCATTTGAACTGCCGTTTTAGTACATAATAATGGTAAGTGATTGTTTTTTTTGTTTTTATATTATTCATAATTTGAAAATATGTCAACTGTTTATGATGTATGAGTCTGTTGAAAAGTCGTATAGAATGCACAAGTGCATAAATGATTGTTATTTGCAATGTAGAAATCAAACGAAAAATATTCTTTGCTTTATGTGTTAATGTTTTGAATGCGATGAATTTTAGCAAGACAATGTAATGTAGTCATGATTATTTTATCGAAAATGTGCAATTTCATGTTTAAATTATTGTTTTAGCGTTGGAATTTTGAATTGACATTATCGAGAACATGCAGAAATTTTCATTTGATAGTTTCTGTCGTATATCACAGTTTTTTTGTTTTTATCAATAATTCCTTTAACAGATAGTTGTAGTCCATGGTTTGTTCGGATGATATTTTGCAAAAACCTTTGAAACATTATACAGCTGAAAGTGAATCAGTTTTTGCTTTTTGATTTGAGATGTGTCATTGCAGATGTTTGGCTGCTTTATTTGAGCTTTTTATTTGCATTCTGTGCTGTGTCAATTTGATCACCGTTCCATTGTGAAATTGTTCGCTTTGGGCAAGGCAAAATTAGCTTGTTAAACAAAAATTTACTCTTGTTCTTCAAAAGCTAGTTTTTCGATTTTTTTTTCTTTTTCATGCTTTTACTTTTGCAATATATAACTTTCACAATTGAACATTAGCATTCTGTGCTGACGACAATGAGCATAAGGTCAGTTGGTCAAGAGAGGGAATATTCATTCATCAATTGATTGATTACCTTGCTCTTTCTCTTCTTCTATGTGCATTTTTCTACGTGACTAGCACGGAAACGAATTTCTTTCATTTAAGCATTCAAAGCGTTTCATTTATCAATTGCAATTTGAATACTGATCGAAATATTGCATGTGAATCTTTTACAAATTATTGTAAGCTTGTGTTTGGAAAATGTTGTTTGAAAAATTTGCTATCGAAATAAATATGATGTTGTTTTTTTTTCTGCTGAGATGCTTTCTAATGCTATTGTGATGAGAGAATTGAGTCGTTATTTTTTGACCGCTTGTTGCATTGTGGGATGATTGACTATTTGGAAGCAGATTTTTTCACAAACGTTTAAAATTTCTCATAGCTGTTCAGCCGGGATGAGGTTTTGGAAAAATTGATCCATCCCTCCGGACAGACGGTAGCAATAGTAGTAGTAGTATTAGTATTATTAGTAGTAGTTGGTCACCTTTGGCTGTGACAAATTTGACAAGCTTGTTTTGGAAAAAGCTGCTATGGCTATGGTTATATTCGATTGATAATGTCAAATTGTCGTCGTGGCTGGCAGATTTTATTTTTGGCCTATGGAAACGGCCCCTGATCGATTCCTTGTAATTATTACCAATTGGTCAGTGCAGAATCAATAGCTGAACACACACACACACACCAGCTTTTGAGAGGCTACTTTAACGATTGGTTGTTTCTTTTTCTCTTTTACATCGTGGCGAGGGAATATCGACACGATCGAGTTGAAATTTTCCACGCACGTTGCATGTAAAACACGGTGTGTGGAAATTGGCCACAGGGAACCAATCTGATTGATTGGATATTCATTCATTCAATTGCTGCTTTGATCAGCAGTTTGTATTCTTTGTTTGTTTGTTTGTTTGCATTATTTGCATTATTACAAGAGGAAAAAGTGATGAAGAAAGAAATGGACAGTTCACGAAACGTTGGCATTTGAAATTGCAGTGATCAAAATGGGCGTGGTCAACGTGAAATTAGTACGTTACTCCAATTGTAGACTGGGGAGATAGTTTTGGACAGTTTATTTCTGTCTTCTCATCTCGTCCATTTATTTATGGATCAATGCAGAGGAAAGCACTTATCTACAGATGTTAAGTATTTGCATTGATAATTTGTTTGTTTGTTTCTGTCAATTTAGCTACGATTTTGGCTTGATTGCAGAATTTTGAATTGTAGCGTGGGAAATACTTGTCAGTCTTGTATTGTGGGAAAGCGGATGCGCAGACCTTGACATTATTTTTGTAGTTTTGTCTTTTATTATTGGTGAAGAATTGAAATAAATGGTCCTTGCACAGCGTGAGGAAGGGGGTGGATGGGGAGAATAGAAGTTGTCTTATGCTCACAAGTTGTTGAAGCTTTGTGAAATGCTTGCACACAAATCAAAATGAGAAAGAAGTAAATGAAATGAAATGAAATGAATTTTTATTTCAAAATAATAATCTTTTTTATTCAATCATATCGATGAGGGGTAATTTCTTTGAAAATTGAATTTTGAAATTATAAACGTATACATGTAAATATATAGATACATATACATTTTTTAAATTAAGTTTTCTCATATGTTCTATAGATGATTCTGGTTTTTCATGATTATTTAACATTTGAAAGCATTGTTTGATTTGGTGACGAACTTTTTAAATACCACTGAAATGTTGTTTGCTCAAGTTGAACGAACATACTTTTCGTGGTCGTTTTTATCAATTTTGTAACGAACAGTTGTAAAAGTTGCATTGTCAATCATTTTTATGATAAAATTGTTTAAAAATATATGAAACACAACAAAAAAAACCTTAAAATAAATAAACAATTTTGTTTGTTGTTTATGAAAAGCAAAAATAGTGGCGGATAATTTTTGCTTTGTGTAAAATTGTGAAGCAATTTTGTCGAAATAATGTTCGAGAAATATAAAAGAGCAACTGAGAATAAAGCTTGACAGATGCGTTTGACAAATGGTGAATGAATAAATAGTTTTTGATAAGGGATGAATGCGGTGAAAATTTGCTCGCCAAGTCTGCAGCGGCCGTGCTAATTCGTTATCAGATGACGCGGGATACTTGACGATGCACTTTGCTAGAAGCCATCTTCTGAATGTTTGACCCTTTTTTTTTATTTCTGGCATCCCCGTCGTGAATAAATTGGAACCATTATGAAAATTGTTTGGAAAAAATATTTTTTACCCCAAATTTATTATTTTGATTTTTCAAAATTATTCATTATCAATCAAGAAATGTTTCAAGGATTCTTCACTTTTTTCCCCTTTTCTCCTTTCTCTTCCTCTTCTTTATGTTGCTATTTTTGTTGTATGTTGTTGTTGTTTAGATTCAATTAGATATTGTTCAGATCTTTAATTTGAAAATCAATTTTGCTTTTACGTTAAGTATATGCGTGGATACATGGCATACATGCATGCATTGAACAACAGATGGTAGTTGCTTTGGTGAAACTGCTGGGTCGGTGGATGTTGAAAGCTAATATAAATATTTTTCATACTTTTCTCCTACCGTTGCAGTTAATTCTATTTTATTTAATTTCGAAGAAATCTTTCAGTTAATTCAAAATTGAAAAGCACTGCTCTTGTCTAGCAAAGCAATAAGAACAATATATACGAGCACGAGCTATAAATATCTGTATAATATGTATGTATGTATGTAATGTATGTATGAATGTATGTATGTAATGTATGTATGAATCTATGTATGTATGTATGTGTGTGTGTTGGTGAAATGAAAATCTATAGCTGCAGTTGAACAGGTGGTCGTTTCTGTTTGCTATGCGAATGCGCTTTTCAAGTGGGCTTTTTCGTGACTCTTTCATGGCCAATTTCCTGCTTGTTTGATGTCAAGCATCCGCTTGGCTGGCCAAAAGTTCTGATTGGAAAAAGTCAAGAACTTAAAATTGACCAGTCATATAATCTGTCCCACTGGTCGCCATCATATTGGATTTGTTCTCCTCTTTGGTCACTTCTGAAGCAATATTTTATTTTTTTCAGCAATTGTTTTATTAACTTTCCCTAGTCATGTAGGTTTATGTATATGGTTGGTTGTTGGTTGCTTATATGAACACTTTCTGACAAAGCGTATGCTTTGAAAATATGCTTCTGATATCTTTTCCAACGTGCCCGTGTTCATGTATGCATGAGCAGCACTTCTATTGATTGTTAAATGAATAAATGATAATAAATGTTTGATCACCCGGTTATCTCTGCCCAGTGGAAGCATTCAACGTGTGCAGATTGGTGCGAAAAAAGTTTTTTTCCCTCTCACACGACTACCACTTTCACTTTACGTATAGTAATTATTATTATTATTATCATCGAATCTGAACTAAGTTATTTGTCAATTTTTTTACCAACTCGAAATAATTTCTTTTTCCCTTATAGCATGAGGACCAATGGAATTTTGAAAATAAAATTGTTTCTTCATGCATTGCCATAATGATTTATTTCCACATCTACTAGGGTCGGCTTATCAATAATTGCAAATTGTTTTCAATCGATGAAGTTTGTTTCGTTGATTTATTAAAGCGACGTATGCTTTATCCAAAAATAAATATCTTTATAAATAATAATTTTTCATATTTAAATGAATTTTATATTTTATCTTTCTTTTCTTTATAGTTGATGCTTAGTTTTGGCTTTGTTATTTGTTGCCTACATGCATTCCATTTGGTTGTTTCGTCCAATTTGAATTCGTCCACTACTAATGTTGTTACGTTTGAATTCACTCAGTCCACTTACGTGGCCACAATATTGGAAAACACTCGTCGCAAGGTTTACGTCCAACCAACTAGTAAAATGGGAATCTACTTATCTCCGGATCTCAAAGGCCACGTCCGTTACAGGATCATATCTGGCGACGCGGAAGGATTTTTCAAAGCCGAAAGTGTAGTGGTTGGCAACTTTGCCTATTTGCGTATACATACGAAGTCGCTGTTGGATTTGTCTTTGAATCGTGAATCGAATGCTGAATTTGAGCTGGTGGTCCGAGCCAGTGTGCGCGAGATCAAGCGAGAAACGGCGGCTCGGGTGTTGGTCAAGGTGACCGATGAGAACGATCTGGCACCGATATTTCAGCCGGATCATTATTCGGCCGTGGTGAACGAGTTGTTGGAACCGTTTTCAGTTGTGGTTAAGGTTCACGCCACCGACGCTGACGAGGGTCTCAACGGAGAAGTGTATTATAATTTGAAAGAGGCGAGCAGCTTTTTTGCCGTCCATCATGTCACTGGAGTGCTGAGCAGCGTGCGTCCGTTGCGTTCGCTCGCCGGACGCAGTGTTCTGCTGACCGTGGTCGCCGAGGACCGGGCGGCAAGGCTTTTTGCTGACCAGGGTCCGGCGTCGCGACCCAACGTCGCCATCGTTAACATCACCGTACGTCCAGCAGCTGTGGAGCCGTGCCGTCTGTCTTGCCAGGCGATCGCCTCTGGCTGCGATGTGATGCAGAAGCGAACCTGCGCCAGTTGTACCTTGTTATCTCGATCAGCATCGTCCGAAATTGGCGATCGAATTCGACTGACCGGTCACTACAGCGAGTACTTTGTTGCCGTGCAAGACGACGTCAATGCTTCGTTGTATCACTTGATGCTCAACGTCGCCGAAATACCGGCCGAGTCTTATGCAATTCGACTGCACATTGACGACCAATTTGGCTCAGAGCTGGTCAGCGCATATTGCAAAGTGACCGTCAACAATGGGCGTTGCCCGTCAATTGAGAATCATCCGGAGAAGGTGAATTTTACACTCGACGGCACGGCACCGGATGGAACCATCGTTGGCTTTGTCAGTCCATTGTCAATGGTCGACAGTGGTCAGTACCGTTGGCAGATGCGCAAGGGTGTGGATTCTTTGTCAGGAAGTTTTGCAATTGTACAGTCGACCGGCTTGTTGTTGGTGCGTCACTTGAGAGCGGCTGGTTTGTATCGATTCAATGTTTCGGTCGAGTCGAAAACTTGCAAGCAGAAATTACAAGTCCAACTTGAAGTTCTCGTTTCTGGTGGTGGCAATTTTCACAAGCCGATCTTTCGCCTACCTCCCCGGTGTTCACCGTCCAACAATGGCCAGCTTTGTCATTTGGAGGCGTCAGATGGCGATGCAAATGGAAACAATTCACTTTCCTATTCGTTGGTGAATACAGACGCCGGTCGTTGGAGCCGACTGGAGATCGGCTCTTTGGACGGCGTGTTGCGTTTGACAGGTTCCCACAATTCCAACCAGTCGACTGAAGTGCGCGTTCGAGTGACTGACGGTCAGCGTCCGAGTCGATCTAGTGATCTGTTGCTGCGATTCGATTCGTCTTGGCAGTTGGTTAGCTTCGAGCCGGTCGAATGGCCCACAATTGGCGACCAACGGGCGCCAAAATTTCTCCATCTACCTTATCCTGAAGTGACAGTATTCGAAAATGCGACCATCGGATTGACCGTATTTGAGTTCCAAGCTGTGGATCAGGATGTCGGCGCTGACGGTCTGGTCACTTATTCAATAATCGATGGCAATGAAGACGGTCGTTGGCGAATCGACCCAAACACTGGTAAGCTGACTGTGCAGCGTTCTTTGGATCGGGAACAAGTGCCGCGGTACAATTTGACAGTAGCTGCCAGCGATGGCCACTGGCCACGGGCGTTGGTCAGTCTGAGCAGTTTGCTGATTCACATTGGGGACAGCAATGACCAGCGGCCGGTATTTGATCGACTGCTCTACCAGGCTGAAGTGGACGAGAACGCGGCACTGGGTTCGCCGATTCTTACCGTTCGAGCTCATGACCAAGACCTGGGTTCCAACGGCCGTGTGCGCTACAAACTGCTCACCAACGGTGATCAGTTCGCTTTGGGCTCGCACGACGGCCTGTTGACTGTCGTTGGACAACTGGACCGTGAACGCAGACGTCGGTACGATCTGTTGGTGCAGGCGGTCGACTCGGGTTCACCTCCGTTGAGCTCGTTTGCCAGAATATTGATCACTGTGCGAGATTGCAACGACAATGCGCCTAAGTGTGTGGTTGACCAGCAGAGGGTCAGCGTGCGCGAAGACATTCCGCCGCATGCGTTACTCACCTGCGTTGAAGCGTTCGACGAGGACGATACAGAAGTGAACCGTCGTTTGCGCTTCGAAATACAAGCCACACAGAAATTTTCTATCGACACAGAAACTGGCTGTTTGAGGGTGGCAGATGGTGGATTGGATTTTCACGCTCAAGTCCAGCATCGGCTGCTGGTGTCCGTTCGGGATTCTGGTCGGCCATCGTTGAACACCACCTGCACGGTTGTGGTTGACGTCGACATGGTCAATCGCAACCGCTACGCGCCACAGTTTGACTCGTTTGCCTACAATGCCGACATTTATGAAAACGAACCACCGGGAACCGTGGTGCTCAGCTTGAAGGCAAAAGACCCGGACGCGGTCGACTGGCTTAAGCCGTCAATATTGTACTCAATTGTCGGCGGTAATGGCTGGCATTATTTCGCCATTGGCGAGCAGGACGGTGTGATTGTGAGCCGTGTTCCGTTGGACCGCGAAACTAGACCTTACTATTGGCTGACGGTCGAGGCGCGGGACCGGGCGCCGGTGTCGTTGGCGACGAGGGTCGACGTGTTCGTGGCGGTCAAAGACAGGAACGACAACGCACCGGTTCCAGTCCGACCGCTCTACGAAGCCGACGTGGTGGAAAATTGCCCACCCGGCACCAGCATTGTCCAGCTGAACGCCACCGACTTCGACGAGCCCCGCTCGCCCATGCTCACCTATTCCATACGCGAAGGCAACGCGCAGAGTTTGTTCCAAATCGATCCGAACACCGGCCTCATCTACTCCGGCGACCGGAGGCTCGACCGTGAAGCAGTGTCGGTTCACCAGCTCGAGGTCGAGATCCGCGACGGCGGCTCGCCTGTGTTGACCAGTCGAACGTTGGTGTTGATACGCGTTTTGGACGAAAATGACCACGCCCCTCAGTTTGGCAGCAGATTGTACAGTTTCAACGTTCCGCCTTGCACTGAAACTGGGCAGTTGTTGTGCCGAATTTTTGCTGTCGATCCTGATGCCGGCCCCAACGGTACAGTTAGCTATTCCATTGTCCATCAGGATGGTAACGACGGCGATGATGGTCGAGTTCAGCTGGATCCGAACAGTGGTCAAATCTACTGCAGCCGTGTTGGCTCGACGCACTGGTATGGTCAGTTGATCAGTTTGAATGTCGAGGCTCGGGATTCTGGCTCGCCACCGTTGAGCTCTCGCACCCGGGTGGTGATACGTTTCGTGCCTCCGGCTGAGCGTTTGCTCAACGCTGCGCCGGTTTTGCTTTCGAATGCTCACTTACAACTAGATCTAGTAGAAAACGAACCCCTCGGTCGTGTGCTTGTGCAATTCGAAGCCGAAGACCCGGACAGTGATCAAGTTTGGTTCTATTCCAAGCAACCGTTACCAAGCTGGTTGACTCTTGTGCCGGACACTGGTGAATTGGTTTTGGTCGATCGGTCTAATATGTCGAATTATAATTTCACCTACGCAGTGACGGACGGTCGATTGCAGACTGTTGGTTCAGTGGAGCTTCGCTCCACCGGCGTCAAGTACTATCGGCCAATATTGCCAACGTTGCTGTATCGCGTCGAGTTGCCAGAAAATACGACCGTTGGCAGTACTGTTTTGACGATAGAGGGCTTTTTTGAAAAGCCGAACATCCAGCAGCCCATCACTTATTCACTTGTCGGTAATTTTGCTGACAAGCCAGCCAAATTTCAACTGGACGCGGTTAGTGGTGCTTTGCTGCTGGCTGAGCCGTTGCTAGACCGTGGCGAACAACAGCGCCGACTGTTGATGATGGTCGAGGCTCGCAGTTACCACTTGAAAACGTCCGCCTTTGTGCAGGTGCATGTGCTTGGCAGTGACCATCAACCACCCAGATTTCTCAAGTCCAACTACGAAGTCAGCTTGTTGGTCAACAGTGTCATCGGTACAGAAATTATTCAACTTGTGGCAATCGATATGAATGAACATGAAACTGAAGAAGAAGAAGAAGAAGAAGAAGATGATGATGCTGGTGATGAAGAAGAAGTAGAAAACGAAGAGGAGAACGAAGATCAACTTTTCCGTTCACCTGCGCGAGCACTGCTCAATTATTCAATTGTATCCGGAAACGATCGACGTTTGTTCCATCTTGACTCTTCCAATGGACTGTTGACTCTGGCTCGATCGTTGCCGGTCGAATCAGCCGAACACGTTCTCGTGATCAAAGTGACCAAGGCTGGTCAGCGACCTTCTTTGTCCGACACGGCCTCTGTTGCCATTCGAGTTAGCCTTGCTTCTGAAACGTACGTTCGATTCGAGCAGAAATCGTACCACGCTCGTTTGCGCATTGACGCCACCGTCGGCTCCCCAATTCTGCTAGTCCAAGCCGATGGTGGGGGCCACATCACTTACCACTTGGATGAGCATCCAATTTTTACCTTGCATCCGTTGACCGGTTGCTTGAGCGTTCGACGGCCGTTGATCAACAGCAACAGTAGCGTGGTCGTTGGCAAGCAGTTCAAGCTGACCATCTCGGCTAGCAATCTGTTTGGTCACAGTGACACGGCCGAAGTAACACTGACGGCAGTAGCCGCGGCTGCGGTCGACACGCCCCACAATGGTGGAGATCGTGAATTTGAGTTCAGACCACGGTTTTCGTCTGCCAAGTTTGTCGGGCATATTTTGGAAAATCAGCCTGCCGGCACTGTGGTCACTCTGCAACGACGACCAGAAGGTAACGCTTCATCAACAGAGGTGCTGCGCTTGTCTTCACTGTTGCAAGTCAACTGCGACAGTTGTTCATTTCGACTGATCGAACCCTGGGCCAAACGGTTATTCCAATTGGATCCACTAACTGGGACTTTGGCCACACTGGCACCGCTGGACCGGGAGCAACACCACGACGGCGCTGAGCTGTTGCTATTCAACGTTTTGGTTGAACGAATTCACGGCAGCAATGTTTTAGTTGATTCTTTGTCGTGGACTTCAACTTCTTCTTCTTCCTCACTGGCAGCGGATACGGCAATGGTGGAAATTGTAGTGGAAAACGTGAACGATTGTGGACCCGTTTTTGAGCCAAAAAGTCAACAAGTTCGACTGTGGTTGCCAGTGGCGGAAGGTGTGCCGGTGGTTCGCGTCCGCGCTGTCGACCCTGACGGACCAGCGTTGAGCTATAGACTATTGGAAGACGTCGGACTGGAGCAGCAGTCTGTGCTTGAAGCATTCCACTTGGATTCAGCAACCGGCTGGTTGACGGTGAAGAATGCTAGTTTGATATTGTCGAGGATGAAGTTGAATTTTGTTGTCACTGACGGCGAGTTCGAAGACCACGCCCAAGTGGAGTTGCAAACGTTGGAGGTGGTGCGAGAACCGGCCGATGACTCGATTCAATGTATCGGAAGCCGGCTGCAGGCGTTCGAGAATGGAAACAGATCGGATTACATCGGCGACGTGGTCGTGGTGTTGAGGAACAGAACTGAAGTTGAGGTGATGTATTCACTGTTGAACGACCGCACCGTTGGTCACGCGTTCACTGTGCATCCGCGGACCGGCGCTCTGTATACAACAGGCGTGCCGTTGGATCGCGAGACGCGTGCCCAGTGGCCGGTTGTTGTCCGTGCGAGTAGCCTACGAGACGCGGCAAATGGTGTTCTGGCTCAGTGCTTGGTGCTGGTCGACGTGCTCGACCAAAACGACAACGCGCCGGTGTTCGTCGGAGCACCGTATGAGTTTCGAGTGTCCATCGATCGAACGGACATTGGTCAACTGATTGGTACAGTACGCGCGGTCGATTTGGACCTTGGTCCCAACGGTCAGGTGAGTTATTCTTGTCTGACGGTGGATCCACTGTTTTCGTTGAACTCGAGCACTGGAGATTTGCTGTTGCAACGGCAGTTGAAGTCGGCGGACGTTGGTCGACGTTTGAAATTTCGAATTAGAGCCAGTGATGCCGGCCAGCCGTCGTTGTCGACAGTAGCGGACGTGTTCATCGTTATCTCCAGTGCAGAGACGGAATTGGGGTTGTTTGCGAGAAGTTCTTTCCGTTTGTCCATATTGGAAGGTGAGGAGAATTTTTTCAATCAAGCGTTGGTTGTGGTGGCCGATCGTCCAACGTCCAGCAGAGCCGGCGTTGTGGGTTACACGATGTTGAATCAACGAGAAGACGATCCGGATCAGCAGTTCGCGTTGGACTTTGTCACCGGTGAGCTGAGTTTGCAGAAGCCGTTGGATCGTGAACAAGTCGACCAATACACCATTCGACTGCAGGCAGTTGACCACGAACGCAACGTCACTGAATTTGCATCAGTCACCATTGTAGTTTTGGATATCAACGACAACTGGCCGCAGTTTGACCAGTCCACATATTCAGCATCGTTGCCCGAAGATTCTCCAATCGGTTGCTCAGTTATGCAGTTGCGTGCAACTGATCTTGATCAAGGTGACAACGCTCTTTTGACATTTCGATTGATCACTGTTCAATCATTGTCTGCTGAACCACGTCAACATGGGGAAGAAGAGAAGGAAAAATCCAAATTTAAAATACAATCCAGTACAGGTTTGATACAACTGAGCGACACGTTGGATTTCGAACGTTGTTCAAGTTATCTGCTGGAAGTGGAATGTCGTGATTCTGGAACGTTGAGCAAAGCGTCCACGGTTCGAGTGTTAGTCAGTGTGTTGGACGTGAACGACAACGCGCCAGTGTTCACGCCAGAAAACACTTTTACTATTTATGAAGACAACTATTCCGTTGGTCAAGTGATTGGGCAGCTTTCAGCCACGGACCTGGATACCGTGAGTCGAGGCAAGTTGCGGTACGGACTGTTGTACGCCGCAGGCCAGTTGGAACAATTGCTGTTCACTTTGAACGCTCACGAACAAGGCATACTCAGGGTCGGTACTGCAATGGATCAACAGCTTGGTCGTTGGTTGCCCGAATATCGCTTACAAGCTTTCGTCAACGACGGTCTGTTCAGCTCTAGGACTGAGTTCGTTGTTCGTCAGATCAAATGCTCTTCGCTTTCACCAAGCGTGAGCTGCTTGCCCGCATTCAGACGACGCTTCATTTCTGTATCTGTTTCTGAAAGCGAACCGATCGGTTCTACCGTGACGTCCGTTGCCATTTCTGACTCCACCGCCCACGTCCAATACGTGATGCTCTCGGGTTTGGGTTCGAGCAAGTTCATGGTCAATCCAGACACTGGTCACTTGATCGTTGCTGATCAGCTCGACTACGAGCAGCGTTCTAAGCACCAGCTGGTAATCGGTGCCCGAGTGGACAATTGGGGAATTGTGTCCACTTTGCACGTGCAAGTGGATGTTGTGGACCGTAACGACCACGCACCGAGGTTCGTCGCTTCGAAATATTCGATCCTGGTGTCCGCGTCTGAAACAGTCGGCACAGCGGTGCTTCGACTGTTTGCACGAGATCGTGACCAGCTGGACACAGCTCGGATCCGGTACAGTTTGGTGAACAGAGGTCGCCAGCCTCGTGGTGACCTCGGGGCTAGTAGTTATTTTCGGCTCGATCCTAGGTCTGGTGTTCTCAGCGTTCGCAGACCGTTGACTGCGTTGAGCGGCAAAAATTTCCGTCTTACTGTCAAAGCTACCGACGGTGGTGGCCATTTCGAAGACGAAGCCTTCGTCCAAGTGCACGTCTGGTCAGAGTTGTTGCCATCGACGGCGCGCGAGCCCAGAGCTGAGTCGATCTTGTTGCACGTGGCAGAAGATGCGCCAGTTGGAACTCGCTTCGGTCGGGTCCGTTTTCACGCCTACGCCGGCGCTGTGGCGCGAATGGTTCCACTGACCGACGAGACCGTCGCTGGATGGATCGGCGTCGAACCCAACGGTACTGTCTATGTAGCGCAGGCTTTGGACCGCGAGACGCGGACCGAGTTTTCTTTCTACGTCGCCTTGGTCGACGAGCTGCAGACTGACGATCACAGCGCCTGGATTTCAATGACGTTGGTCAACGTTGTTGTGGACGATGTCAACGACAATGCCCCGATATTTGAGGCCAACTCAGTGCAGTTGTCCGTGTCCGAGGACCTGGCACCAGGCTCCATTCTGCTCAACTTGCAAGCTGACGACCCGGACACGGCTGACAATGGACGTGTGCACTATTCACTTTTGCAACAATCCGACGCCGAAGAGCAGTCGCTTCAACTCTTCCACATTGACTCCTATTCTGGACTGTTGACCACCACTGGCCCGCTGGATCGTGAAACCCATGCAACACACCGACTCGTGATTTTGGCCGTCGACGGAGGTAGACCGTCGTTGAACAGCACGTTGACGGTCGAGATTCGACTGCTCGACGTCAATGATCAAGTGCCCAGATTCGACCGACGCTTCAACCATTGGTTCAATCTGACGCATGCCGACGCGGTTGCTGGAGCTTTGATCGGCACAGTGCTGGCGGTGGATCTGGACGCGGAGCCGTTCAATAAGTTGCTTCGTTATTACATTGTCAACGTTGACCACGCCGATGCGTGGTCACTTTTCAAAATGGTCAACGGTTCACTGTATTTGAGTGATGCGTTCCAGTGGAAATTTGTTTTCACCGACACTACTGGCACTGAGCAGCGGCGAGTTTTCAAATTGACTCTCGAAGTGACTGATGGCAAATACAGCGATCAAACCCAGGTCTGGATAAACTTTGAACAAACTGACAAAAATCGAAGAAGATGTTGTGTCAGTGATGATCACGTGATTGAGCTGGCAGTTGAAGAGAACATGCCAGTTGGAACTGTGATTTACAATTTAACTGGCAACTGTGGCGCTACTACTACTGTTGATGATAGTGGTTTACGAGGTGGTGCGAAACATTTTGTGGTCAATTCCAACGCGATCGTCATTGCGGAGCAGACTGATCGAGAACTCGTCGACCGGCATTTGTTCTACCTGCGCAGTGATGAAAACTCGTCGTTGTTGTGCCAGAGTATGTTTGTGGTGAACGTGATCGACGTCAACGACAACGAACCCGTGTTCAAGCGTCCAGTGTACGAGATATCTGTGCCGGAACACGAGAACGTCACTTATCCGGCATTTGTGGTGCAAGTGCACGCCGTGGACAGAGATCTCGGTCCGGCTGGACGAGTGCGTTACAAGCTGCAATCAGACTGGGATGGTTTGTTCATGATCGACGAGAACAGTGGTGTGCTGACGGTCAATGAACCACTGGACCGAGAACAGCAACACGAATACAGCATTGCTGTACTAGCTGAAGATTGTGGTCACGAGACTGGAGCCAAGTCACTGAGCGCGCAGTGCTCAGTGCTGTTGACCGTGTTGGATATCAACGACAACGCACCTGAATTTACTGAACTCGTCTACAAAGCCAAAGTTCCAGAAAATGCCAGACTCGGCGATCAGGTGATTGTGGTGAAAGCGTTCAGTCGAGATGTGGGCTTGAACGGTGAAATTGTCTACGAGTTATTGTCGAACAACGACGGCAGAAGAAGTGCACAGTGGAAAATACCTTTCGCGATTGATTCTCAAACTGGCACGGTGACGGTGAACGATTCGATCATGGCTTGCCTGTCCTCTGGCGAAAGGCAAATACAGCTGACGGTTGTGGCTCGCGACCGAGGTTCACCTCCGTTGTCGAACAGCAGTTTGCTCGTCGTTGACTTGCTCGAAGTGAACGATCACAGACCGCAGTTCCAGCGTCAAGAGTACAACGTTGAAATTGCTGAGAACACTGCAATTGGCGAACGAATTGTGCAAGTGTCGGCTACTGATCTCGACCGTGGCGACAACGGTCTCGTTGCTTACAGGCTCTTCCGACCAGACGAAAGCGACACATTCAGTCAGCTGCCTTTTTCAGTGATGGACGACGGTTGGATTGTGGTCAACGGTTCCACGGACCGGGAACAGAAAGCTCGTTGGCAGTTTCAAGTTGAAGCTTACGACTTTGGCAAACCGAGTCGCAGCGCCTTGGCCACGGTCACGGTCGACCTGGTCGACGTGAACGAACACCCGCCGACTGTGCTCGACTGCAACACCACCACCACAGTGCACGTCAAGCGACCACTGGTCAGCGGTATGGTTTTGCACTCGTTGACTGTGGACGATTTGGACAATCAGTTGGATCAGCAGCCTAAATTTCACTTTCAACTTCTTGTTGACCACGACCACAGCAACAAGAATAATATTTCTTCATTGTTTCGAATTGATCCTGATCAAGGTATTTTGCAGTTGGTGGCGCCGACTTTGGATGACGATCATTACGTTGTTCGAGTAAGAAACAACAATGATGATGATGATGATGATGATGATGATGATAATTTTTATTTGAATTCAATATTTCAAATAATAAAAATTTTCTATTTTTCAAAGGTCAAAGTTAGCGACAACGGTGAACCGATACTGTCGACCATTTGCCAGTTGGAGATTCGTCTAGCCGAAGAGAGCAAGCATCGACCAACGGTCGAAGATTTCCATTGTGAACTGTGGACTCACGTCGGCGAGTTTTCAGGCGGAGTTATTGGTCAACTGCGCGCCAGTGACCAAGATCCGTTGGACAAGTTGACGTTTTCACTACAGCAGCAGCTCACTTCAGTCGTCCAGCAGCAGCAGCAAGGCGACAACACGTTGTTCAACGTCGATCCCAATGACGGACGTCTGTTAGCGTCGGCGGATCTGATCTCAGCTGGCTCGTATATGTCGAACGTTTCCGTTTTTGATGGGAAATATTCGAGCTTTGCTAAAATGACGGTCGAAGTGCACCACATCTCGCGTGAGATGCTCAACTCTGCGGTGACTTTGCAAGTAATGATTGCCAAGGATGGGCAACGTTTTTTGCAACAGTCGCTGAAACGGCTTGCTCGATTTTTGGCCAAGTAAGATGTGCTGCTGCTCTGTGTGTACGTTTGTTCACTTTACGCATGTATATTTTTGTTGTTGTTTTTTTTTGTTAGACTCATCGGCGTGCGTGTCAAATACGTGCACATATTCAGTGTACAACCGTCTTCTGTTGGTGAAGAATTTGACGACGACATTGGAGAGCAGAACAAGAACAATATTGTAATTCGCGTACGCAGTGGTCAGATGTTGGATTTGTTGGTTGCGATACAGAAGTCGAAGCAAGAATTTTACAAGCCGTCGTTGATCAGCGATCGCTTGGTTCGGAAAGCTGGCGAAATGGCGTCAGTATCCGGCATGGGTCGAGTGAAGGTGGTGCGGGCGGCTTGTAGCCGAGTTGAATGTCAAAACGGAGCCAAATGTCGAGATGTGCTATTGATCGACGATGCTGGTCCGGTAACTTTGCTGACCGACGGTTTCAGTTTTGTATCACCGATGCATCGACAAACAGCTGAATGTCTGTGTCTCGCTGGATTTGGTGGTATGCGTTTGATTTTTGTTTGGAATATTGATAATCGTAAAAAAATTGTTTCAATTCAAGGAATTTATTGCAATCAAAAGATTGACAAATGTGCTAGCAATCCGTGTCAAGCTGGTAGGGTTTGCATTGCGGATCATACTTCAACTGGGTATCATTGTACGTGTCCTTTTGGCAACGATGATCTTTTGAATTGTCATCCATCCAATTGCCGATCACCAACAACTTGTACTGGTGAGTAATGTTATTATTATTATTATTATTATTATTGTTGTTGTTGTTGTTGTTGTAGATATATTTATTAAATTATTACATCAACTGTATTGTTGTATCGTTTCAGGTAATCTGATGCTTTCATTTGGTGGAAATGGTTTTGTTTGGTTTGCAATGGATTCATCATTCGACTATTATATGGATGTACAAATGGAAGTGAAAACATCGATCCGATTTGCTGTATTGCTATTTTCGAAAGGTCGAAATGATTTTCACCAGCTCGAAGTATGATGAATTTGGTTGGAATTGCTTTTGTTGTTGTTTGTTGTTTTTATTATTTATTTCAATTTTCAGATCAAGAACGGCTTTCTGCAGTACAGATTTGATTTTGGTTCTGGTCAAGCAATTGTACGCAGTAGTGTTGTTCTGTCAGATGACCACTGGCACGTGGTACGCTTGTTGAAACGGGACAGACAAGTCTCGTTGACCGTTGACGAAAAGCAAAATCGTCTCCAATTGTCCGGTTCGAGTTCAGTGTTGAACTTTTTCAACCGTGGCAGTCATTTGTACGTCGGTGCTGAAGTGATCGACACTGGCAATCGGTCGTCGTTGAAAAACGCTTTTCTGGGCTGTATCCGAGGTCTGGTGATCAACGGCGAAGCCAAGCAAGTTTCCAACAATGCCGGCGTTGAACTATTTGGCAATGTTCAACTGGGCACTTGTAGCAACGGTGAAGATGATGATGAACATGATGATGATGATGATGATGATGATGATGATGAAAGCTATCGACAATATCCTCCTTCTCCTCTATCTCCTCATCTGAATAGACAACAAGTAGAAGAAGGAAAAGTTCACGGTGCTTGTTCAATTCAACCTTGCCTGAACGGAGGCAGTTGCGTTGGTCGAGGTTCTTTTGGATTCACTTGCCTTTGTCCAGCTCGTTATTTCGGCACTTACTGCGAAATTGATCGCACCCCTTGCTTGTCATCACCTTGTCAGAACGGTGCAACGTGCATCAATTTGTTCAACGATTTTCAATGTCGATGTGCAAAATTGTTTATCGGTATTTTGTCTTTGTTATTTCAATTGATATTCAATCTTTATTTGCGTGTTTTAAATATTAATGCAATTTGTAATTTCAGGTAGAACATGTTCAGAAAGGAAACCAACAACATCCGGTGATGTTGAAGAGGATGCTTGCGCATCATCACCGTGCGCCAACGGTGGTCAATGCTTATTGAACGATCAGCACATCAGTTTGAGCAACAACAACAACAATGCAGATGATGAAGAAAGCAAGTTCACTTGCAATTGTACTGCCGGCTGGACTGGGCGAACTTGTTCGCTTCCTTCGGATTCGCTGTTGCACACTGGTCCAAACGTGATTGCTGGTGTCAGTTTGATGGAATTTGTCGGCATTGTGATATTGTTGCTGTTGCTAGCGTTGGTCGCTTTGACGGTGGTTTTGCTGTGCCGTCGTCGAAGGCGCCGTTTGCACTACCGCAAAGTGCGAGTGAAACGAACTCGTCACGAAGAAATTCTACTCGACCAACGTCAACCCCTGCATCCTAGACGACGGTCCGCCGCCCGTGCCACTGCTACTACTGCTGCTGCTGCAGCTGCAGGAGCCGGCAGTTCAGTCCACGGTAAAGACGAGCCACCATCCCTGCCCCTGCCTCCGCCAATTCCACCCCGGTTTCCGCGTAGTTTCCAGCCGCATCGTGGTAGCAAGCTGAGCAATTTTGAATCCGCCCTATCTACTGGCATTCCGACCGTCCAAGTTCGACCGTTGTCCTTTATGGAACGACCATCCGGCGACAGTCCGTCCGCGGTGCGCCTCCTGATTCACGAACAAGCGGCCGCTAGTTACGGTTCAGCTGCTGAAGAGTTGGAATTGTTCGGCGATCAGGCGACCAACAAGGCGATGGATGCAAACAAGGGCGCTGCCAATTTTGGCAACACTGTCGACGATGACTGGAAAACTGCACTCGACAACATCGACAGTGATTCTTTGGATAAATTGAAACGATTGGCTGGCATTACTGCAGGTTGATTGTTGTTGTTGTTGTTGTTATATTTATGCATGTTTAATTTTTGTTTCTATTTTAAAGATGAAAGTGATGAAACAGATGAAAATGATGTTGTCAATGTCAATTCCAATACGGCAGCTTCAACTGCTGCACAAACTGCGAAAGTTCAACGTAACAAGTCCAATACAAGTGGAAATTGTAAGTAATTTGCTGTGTTTCTGTTGTCACATAATTATCATTATCACTGCAGCAATCAGTTGTAATAATTATTATTTTTTTAAGCGTTTCATTGGGATTATTCCGATTGGACAAACACCATTGGAAATACGGGCTATCCGTCATTGGGTCACATTACTGATATGAACACTGACGACGACGATGACGAGGCGACCAACACATTGCCAAGAGGAATTTGTCGTCTAGAAGATGACACTGATTATGAATATGCTCTCAATTCAGGCTCTGATGACAATAACGAAACTGAGCGTGTCGGTATTGGTTTGGGCAATGAAATTCGGTATGAAAAAAAAGAAGACATTATTTTAGTTGTTTTTTCATTAATTAATTAATTTATTTATTTATTTTCCATTTCTCAAGAGAACAAATTCGAGCTATTGGTCTTCTGAATGACGAGATCAACAAAGTGGATCAGTTGAAAAAAGAACCTCCTCAATCGTGCATACGCCGCTATTTGCCCATGTTCACACCGCCCAGTAGCGGTTCAGAACGTCGTCGTCTTCTTGACTCTCCTCAGCCACGATCCACATCCACCATGCTCAACAATGCACAGCACTACTACAGTGATGTGCCGTCGTTATCCAGGGATTCAGAATGTGAATCTGTTGAATCGATTCCGCTTGTTCGCTTGAACAGTTCAGCAAACAAATCCAATTCTTCACGGTCATATTTCAAAGGCAACAAAAATGTTGACAAAAGATGTGAGCAAATTATATTTAATTTGGTCATAATGTTAAATGAAAATTATTACTTTTTTTCCCAATTTAGTGCCAACAAGTGTTAATAGATCTCAGTCGGATGTGTCACAAGTTTGTGAACTTGAAGACGATGAAGAGGAACATGTTGCAATGGCAAAAGTTGAACAACAACAAGAAGAAGACAAAGAAGCCTCTGATTCACCGCCTCTTAGTTCGCAAGGTTCAATGAAAAAATGCGATAGCACAACGACTACAAACTAGTGTGTTTTACCAATTTCATGATTTTACATACTGATGATTTGATATTTCTATTTTTTTTTAAATATTAATCACTTGTTGCTGTTGATACTGTTGTTATTATTGTTGTTTCTGTTTTATGAAAACGAATATTATAATGCAGCTATTTGCAATACAACTAACTACCTCAGTGGTGCATTAATTTCACTTGTTGCTTTAACACTGTACATGCTTGTATATTTGTTTTATCTGTTTATCAATATCTCAAGAACGATTTTTTTCTTTCGTTATTTTTGTAAAATGAAATTTAGCTTATGCAAATAAAAAAAGGTCAAAGCATATCGAAACATTTTTATTTAGTCTATGCATCTATTTTGTGAATGATGTTTTTTTCATTTGAACATTAACATCAGAACTGTGTAGTTAGTTAGTTAGTTAGTTTATTCTTGCCGAAGATATGATTGTAATTGATTGATAGCAAATCTAAAAATGGAAATCAATGCCAATTATTTGTTTCAGTATTTGTGGATCAAAAAAGTTGTGAGGAGAAGATTATCTCAAAATTAATAAAATAAAAATTCACCAAAAATCAAATGTGCAGAGAAAATTCAAATTTACTATAATTCACACGAATATAAACATTTTCTAATGAAACAGCTTGAAAATTATTAATTACTTTATTAATGATGCTCGTACAATATATCTACCTACTTTTCTTATACTGTACTTGTTTTTATAATTTTGTAGCGACACATAACGGAAGAAGGAAATCCACTTTAAATATTTTTTTAAATATTGCCTGCTCTTTTAAGAAAAATTAATTTCTAAGAATGTTCATAGTGCTCAATGTGAAAATATTTTATGTTTAACTTATACTAGAAAAATTAATGCTAAAATCATAATAATATTCCACTTGATATTAGAACAGTAACCTAAATGTCACTAATTTTCACTCACTACTGTGATAATTAATTATTCCATTTTAAGCACTGCATTACTTGATCAATAATAACAGCTATTTAAAAAAAAGATACTTTCCAATGATCCCTTCCGTAGTGCTTATTTGTTCAATGACGAATTTCTTTTAGAGAAAAAAAATCAATACTAAATCAAATTGTTTTATTTCAATTTAGCACGCCATTTAGTTGACGATGAGAAACGTCTTTTTTTTTCAAATTACTGCTCCAATAATACAGATAAACGTCAATGTATAAATTCTTCAAAGTCATTTTGACGCCGTGTCTTGCATGCCAAGTGTCGACATTTTCTTGGTGAGATCGTAAGTAGTAGCTTCTTTGGTACGCCAAAATTTATCCACCTGAAATGAAAAATATTAAAAATAACAATTATACGATTCAGAATAGAAATGATGCAAAAATGAATTCACACACAACAAACAATAAATTCTGAAAAAGGAATAGCATTTCGCATTCCCGTTTGCAATATACATATATATACGTATAGTTAAACCTGTTTGTTTCCTGGGTATGACATCAAAAAATATAAAAACATGCTTTTTAAAAAAAAACTTAAATAAACCAAATTGCTTTGCTTACAATTTTTTTGACATGTTGCAAAGCTGACTGGGCTTTAGTGCTGCCATCGTTTTTCTTTAACTGAATATTTTCAACCGAATATGGGGGAGTTATGATAACATGTTGGAAAATCAATATGCAGTCATCTTCCCAGCAGATGTCGTCAATTCTGAAAAGAAATAAATTCAAATTAAAAGTAAACTTCAATTTAGCAACATCTTACGTTTTCCTGATGCTGATAAAAAGTCGACGACCATCCATCGAAGTCGACGGAGGACAAATAGAGCGACTTTTGCGCTCCTTTTCTTCCTGCTTCCTTTTTTCAATCTAAAAAAGCGTGCAATTTAAGCATATTAATTCAAATTAAATTACTTTTGAAAAAACTTTCACGATTAAATTAACAATTACGATAGATTTGTGCTTGTGAACATGCACGATGTGATAACAATATCCACAAAATTATTCATATAAACCAATGTACAAAGAAACAAACCTTCAAAAAGTTTAAAGCTGGGAGATTTGCCATATCACATTCCATGGTTCCTTCTTTCAAAACTTTCACATTCTTCACGTTGTCCAAATTGACCAGCTGAATGCAACACTTACCGCTGACCATGGTGGTCTCTAGAATAACGTAAAAGAATCATTCAGAACTGTGAATATGCACGCAACAGCTGATCCTTACTGAGAGCTACGTAGTTCAGTTGTCTGTCAAAAGCCGCGACCTCACCTTCCATGGTGTGACCTAGAGAAGTTTCGCATTTGATCTCTCCACCAACAATATGAGAATTTTTAAGATTATCCATCGATGACATAATCCTTATTTCATCAACTAATAACTTTCGTAACAATCACACACAAAAGTACCGAACAAAAAAAGTATTGTATGTATATTTGATTTTCAGGCAAGTGAAGAAAGTAATTCTTCCCGCTATTGTTCTGATGATCTATTTAAATAAATTCTTCAAAACATATTTTAAAAATTTTCAAACACTTTTCATCACATTTTATTTTGCAATACAATTAAAGAATTCTAAATCATGTGAACAGAAGGCCAAAAAAATTAATCACTTTTTGTAAATTCAACTTTATAAGAATTATTTATTAATTTCAAAATAATAAATTAAAATTAACAATGAGCAATTTTAATGAAAAAAACAGAATATTTCATAATAAAAGTTTTTCTTTTTTTGACAAAATTAAAAAATTTCACAAAATATATTTTCTGTAACATATTAAAAAAAAATCAACGCAAATAGATAATTGACAACAGTGTTATCCAATTTTATAAAAATACATCCCGCACAAACGACAAAATAGTATTGATAATTGATACAGTAATACAAAAAAGCAGGCATTATTTTTAATTAGCTGTTTGGAAATTTCAAATTGGTCTGCTTTTGAAATTGAACCTGCAAGCAGTTATTTCTATTCATCGTCAAGTTTTTCTTTAAATTAACGTTAAAATGAAACTGTTTTCTTTGTGATAAAAATTAAAGTTTTTTTAATAACTTTTTCTTTCATTAGTAAAATAACAAAATTGTATGTTTGAAAAAGGGTAAAAAAACGTGTCAACGAAAATGTCGATCCAAACAAGAGATTGCGTGGTCAAGATTTCACCGCTGCCGGCTTCATGCCGTCAATGACTTTCTTCAACCATTGTTTGAACGACTCGGTGCCGTTGAAAAGGTTCAACTTGCGTGTAATAAATTCACCCGTTTTACCGTAATCAGGTTTGTATACCTTCGGGTCGTAGCCTGGAAAAAGAGTTTGACAGTTTTGTTAATTGAGCAGATTGTAAAAAAAGAAAAATGCTACCCAAAAAGTCAAGCATCGGAGCAATCTTTGGCATGTCTTTCAAAATATCTTCAGGAAATTTGCCAACCCAAGAATCCAACGAACTTGTGTACACAGGTTTCATCACTTGATCTGTACTTCTTTCGGATCTTGAAAATTGAAATTATAATCAAAAGCATCATCATCATCATCATCATCATTATCATCATCATCAAAAGCAGCAGCAGCAGTAAAACATTAGTGAAGAAGTAAAAATATATGAAATTTACTTTGATAAAGAAATTTCTCGTCCAATATACTTTTCATGATTGAGCACATGATCACTCCAGGGCACTTCGAGAAAAGTTAACAATTCACGCAACCACTTCTCAGGATTCAGCACAAGCTGTTCATAATACATGGGAAAGCACCGCTTGGCGCCGATGTTGTAACATTCGTTGTACATCTGCGCCACCGAAAGGCTCCACTTGGTCAAACACTGTCTGATGTCCGTGAGGTCGAAACCACCGATGGTCACTCGTCTGGTGATCATGGAATGCACGGCAGCTCGACCGTCGCGGATCATGAACACAAATTTCGCATTTGGAAACAGCTCGCTCAAGTAGACGGCAAATTTCATGAGGAAAGGATCCTTGTCGCAGAGGCGTGGCGCCAACGGTCCGTGTCTCACTATCACTTCCATGATGAAAGCGGACACGGCGGCGTCAATCACCTCGTCATCAACGCCGGCTTCTATCAAACGGCGCCATTCGACTTTTTCATTTTTCCAATGTGCTCGCATGCCCAATATCCGAGGCAATAGTCTGGTCTCTTCGCCGCACCTGTATCAAAAATTGCAATCACATTTGGGATAATTTTGAATCAATCAATCAACATCCAAAACAGACAAAATTGATATCACCGAAATAAATTGCAATTTTCATTAAAATTGATTCAAAAAATTCTTTTTTTCTTTCTTTGAAAAATGTACACTTCAAATCAGTCAATGTCATCGAAAATAGTTCACTTCATTGAAATGATTATTTTATATGTCTATAGTCTGCTTTGATAATTTGTTTTTCAAAAAATAAAATCAAAAAAATTACCTAATATCCGGATGTGCGTCAAGCATGGCACGGATCAGGGTGGTGCCGCTTCTCGGGAATCCGCCTATGAATATCAAAGGCAGAGTGTTGTCGTAGGAGAAGTTGCCAAATGTACTGCTCCGTTGGACCTGGCTTGTTGAACCGGAGAAACTGTCTACAGCTTTCAGGGTCGATGGAACCACCGACTGACTGCAGCTTCCACCACTGCCTAGAAGCAACTCGTATGCAATTAAGCACAACAAGCCGACGGGCAGGGCAATGAGCAGAAAAAGCCTGTGCAGCCCACGGCGCATCCAAACTTCGCAAAGTGTCGTCGTCGTTGCTGCTTTTCACTTTTTCTTATTTTTATCGATGGCAAAACTTCTTGATCAACAATAGCAAAGCAAAATGCAATCTGCAATTTAAATTGATTTCAATTATTTTCTTATCAAAATCGACAACAAATGAACAAAACTGTGCACAGAACACCTGTAAATGGGTCTAGTGGTAGTGGAATGATCAATAATTTACATTTAATGGCCATTTTTGCACTTTACTAGAGAAAAGATAAGTAACAAATAAAAAAATCAATCAGCTTTTCGCTTTTCAACCACGAATGCTAAAACTGACTTATCATCACATTGCAAAAAAATAATAATAACTTGGATAAATTTTCTGTTTTTTTTATTTTTTAAAAATATTACCTTTCATATTTGAAAGCAATCACAAAAATGAAAACGTAGAAACCAAAGCATGAAAACGAATGAAAGTTTCAATTATTATTTTCTCATTTAAATGCATTCTGTTCAACTGTTTCCCATACATGAGTTTTGCTACATGCTCACAATGAATAAGAAAGTAACAATTTTTTGTTAGCTTCTCTAAATTATTAATTTTACATTTGCATCGTCTGTTCAATAGAACATGAACAATATGAATGTTACAAATTTCACAGCTAACAACAAAACTTTGTTCTGAAAAATCTATTGAAGAATTAATTAATTAATTAATTAATTAATTAAATCAACAAACAAACAAACAAATCAACATATATTAAAGAATAAAAAGAATATAGTCAAGTATTATTATAAAATCAACGTTATATAAGATCCAATAAAATTGAAAGTAAATTTCAAAGTTACTGTGTGAATGAAAGCAATTAGCTTAGAATAAATAAGTTGGTGTACATGGAATGAGTTGAACAAAAAATATGACGATATTGTAACGTGTTAATTCTCATCAAAACAAGCAGTACAATTTCGTTGGACCTTTCAAATCTTGCAGAAGTTGTTTAAACTGAATTTGCAATTAATTCAACCAAAATTGATTGAAAATTAGCAAAATCCAATAATTGATCAAACTTTTCAGCTTCAGCTTCAGATTAGCAGGGTAAATCTGAATGATTCTTCAACAAACACGTCTTCTCCATTAATTAGAGTTTCGGATAAATTTATCCGTCTGCACGTTTGGATAAATAACCTTCAAATGAGAGAGTCTAGCAAAGCTCAGCAAAATCAATATTTGTATTCTTCTCCTATTTTCAACTTTCTTTTCAATAGATGTTATTTATGAACTATTTTTTTTTGAAAATTCAATCAAATTTTTCTTCTGAAAATTATTTATATATACAGCAAAATTTTAAAATCTCACCATCTTGCATATCAAGAAACAAAAAAAATCTTCTCTTTCTTCTGCTCAATTTTAAATCTTCAAACAAGCACTGAGTATAGCCTAATAATCGAATCTAATCAAAAAAATTTTTTTTTCATTTTCATAAATGAAAATTTTACATTCAAATCAAACGAAATATCAATTATTTTGCTCAGCATATCAAATAAAAATAGAAAAAAATATCAAAAATAAATAATTACGTTGTCCAAAATTGATGATTGATAATACAGTGGTTGCAAATGAAATCAAAAAAAAAATAATATTATTAATAACCTCAATAGCTGGTGATGTGCAAGCTGCAAATTTTGTTGCTTCACAATTTTGCCGCATAAAAGTTGTTGCAGAAATGGTACAACAAAGTGGAACATCCAACCGGTCATCAAGTCCAGAAAATTGACCCGCTTCGTTGCAAAAGCAAAATTGTCCAAATTTGTGAATGCATTTTCATTAAAATTTATATACCACAACGACAAATTCCCAACGGCTTTTCAAAAGCTACATATACACTTGGACTGTTGTGTTGCTTTGCAATTCTTCTATTGATTTCACCGTTTTTGTTTTATTCATTAGCCAAAAGCTTTCAACGTCAACGAACATTGCAAAACAATATCCGGCAAATTCAATTAATTTCCAATTCACAAATTGTCGTTTTATTCGTTTTCAATTTTCCAAAAAATTAACTACATTTGCAGAGATAAAAACAAAACTTTCAAAAGAAAATGAAACCTTTTCTCTCTAGTATTGAACAATTGCAACTGTTTCCGTTCGTGTATTAAATTTTATTACAGAATTAATAGCTGCTCAAGAGCTGTTGTTTCAATTTATTCTGCATATTTCAAACAGAAATATACTCAGACAACAGCTTATATACAATATAAATGATAAACAACAATTTTTATAGGTTACGACACAATAATAGAAATTGATTATAAATCAACGTAGCATAGTCGACGAAGATGGCAAAAATAAAAATTAATGTTCAATCGCAATTTTGTCAAATGATCATCAATTGCAATAAAATGAGACTTTCAAATATTTTCAAAAGTGAATGGCAAAGACAAATTTCCAAAAATGACCACTGTCATAAAGAATAAATATCCATTTGAGCGTTATAATTGATTTGCAAGTTTCAAATAATTATTTTTCAAATTTGGTAAAATGAACCATTCGAACCTTGATTTTCTGTGATGAAAAGGTTTGAAAACTTATGTTTAACGAAAAAAAACATTAATTTTCTCAAAACTTTTAAACATTTGCGCTACACTGGATTAACCAAATTCAAATTCTTAAAAGCTTCAAAATGCACAACCTGAATCTCATCAGAGTAGAGTGTTCAAAATCAAACCAAAATTGTACATCGCACCTCATTATCAAATAAAACTAAAATAACATGCATGCAAATCAATGCATACAACAAATTACAGAAAAATGAAATTCTTCACAGCATACATTTATTCGTAAATTTAAACTCTTATTCATTATCATTCATACTATTCATGAGCTGCATTGATTGAACAAGTTTAAAATTGCACGCAAAAAGCTGAGTACAGTTTTTCACAAAGCAAAGCATTATTTGAGAATTCAGACAAAAATTTACTACCTGTCAAAAATGACTACATCAAATATTTATCTCGTTTTCTCCAAAACTGTAAACTATATAATCATAATAATAAATAAAAATCTTAAATATTTAACATCTCAAAAACTAGACTACCGTAATTTCAATAATCACGTTCAAATTTTTTATGAAAAACCTATACTTTTTAATGAGCATTGTCGAAGCTTTATGGCTTGATCAAATTGCACTTTTACTTTGTTTTACGGGTAATTAACGTAAATATTGCTTGATAAAAGCTGTCAAAAAGTAATCAAAATTGTCCATGCCATTAAGAGTAATCCATTACTTTTATTGTTTTCACCAGACTAATCAATAAATTATGAATAATGAATTATAAGACATTTTATAAATGAAATCAATCTTCATTCAAATGCTATTTTTAGGGTTGAAAAATTGCACTGCTGCATTAGAATACTGCAATTTGCAATATATATATATGTGTTTGCAATTTATTTATATTTATTTTTCATTTTTAATAAGTTGATTACAATTTTTGGAATTATCATAACTTTTCATTTAATTAATCAAAAAAACATTATAATAATGCATTTTCACCTTTTTAATTTTCAATTTTTTAGATTCATTAATTTTATTGTACAATTAAATTTAAATCAAACTTTCTGCATTCTAGCAATAATTGTAAAATCATACAAAATTCATGAATCAATAATCAATACGCATTTATATATATTTTATAATTGTGTTTGGATAACTGTTTAGCTTTTTCTTTGTAAAATTTAATAAAGTTCCTTTAGATAATATTTCAAACGCATGAAAATTTATACATTATTTTATTTATTAAATCATTACATTAAACATAAAACAATCGTGTTACATCAGCATTATGAAATTATTAGTTATAAATGTAAATTAAAATAATGTGAAAAAAAAGTTATCGTGAATGGAAATACATAACTAAACTGAAGAAGACCAATGAACCAAACAGGCAAAGGAGTGTCACTTTCACTTCATCAATCAATGAAGAGTACTCTAAAAAATAAAAAAGTATATGCAAATAAATTAATTGCAGTGATTAATTCTAATTCTACATCTCACAAGAGTTCAGTGATTGTCAATCAATGCAATAACAGTTCAAAATTAAATTATTCATTTAATTAATTAAAATAAATTTTAATTTAATTTGAAATAAATGAAAACTTTAAGAAATTTAAAAAACAACAATGAAAAATATAAATGCAATTTTTATTTACCATTCGGTTTCCTTTTTATTCTATCATGGCCCGGCTTCCGATAACAGGCATGATAATCCAAATCTCCTATGCACACTGTATCATTTGGACAGACAGTGCCAAAGCAAATGTTGTCTCCTAAACAATTATTCTTTTAATAAAACCAAAATCTTTATTTAATATTTTATAACTAAATATGCTTAAAATGTTTAAATATTTTAAGATTAAATAGCGTTGAAAATTTGCGGCATTAATAAGTGAATTATATATGCAAAACTATTTTACTACATGAGCTTTAAGTTATTGCAACATAATATTAATTTTCTGAATTAAACATAGTTATGCTGAATCAAAACAAACAAAAACATGAGCATGCGCACAAACATTGCCAATTGTTAAATATATACATTCCTTAGTGTAGCAAAAATATAGCTAACCTAAACATGGTCCATCATGGCATATACATTCGTAGCCACCATCTGGAGTATAAGAACAATATCCAGTACCGCAGTTTACACCAAGACATAAATCATTCTCTAAACATATATACATATAATTAAACCATATTGTATGATAAAATAATTTTAAAAATCCTTATATTTTTAATTCAATAATTTACTTTGATTTAATGAGTAATTTTTTTAGAAGTAAATGCAATGAAACTTATAAAAAGTAAAATTATTTTAATAGAACTGAAGAAACCAACTCACTTTCACAATATTTTCCATAAAATCCTTTTGGGCAGTTACAGTGAAAAGTGTTCAGTCCAGTTGAAAAACAAGTGCCACCATTTAGACATTCAACTTTTAAGCATCCATCTATTTCTACAAAAGCAAAAAAACTCTTTGCTTAATTAAAATATTTTATATTTGCAAAAATGTTTTAATACCTGTTTCACAGTTATATCCTACATAGCCGATTGGACATAGTGTGCACTGCGAATCATCAACCGTGTCGGGATATAGACATGATGATATTTGTTCAGTGCAAAACTTTCCCGGACATGGGTGTTTAACTAAAATACAATTCAATAAATGCATATTAATGTAAAATGCTTTACAATGTAAATTTACATAAAATTCAATAAAATCTCTCTCTGAAACGTAAAAAACAAAAAATAAAAAGTATTTTTGAAAAGTAAATTGAAAGAAAAACTGCAAAAAAAAACAATAATTTCTCATATAAAAAATTACTAGAATTATCAAAGTTAAAAAACGGAATATTTTAAGTTTACTAAAAGTTTAAGCAAACATGAATTAGTTGAACAATTCTATAAAATACAAATTTCATAGAATATAATAATATATTCTATAAAATAAAATTTTAAAATATTCTATAAAACAAATCAAATAAAAGATTAAAATGTTAAGAAAAAAATCTTACATTCACAGTTTTTGCCCATATAGCCATCAGGGCAATCGCAGATATATCCGCCGTCTGATCGGACACGACATTCACCATCGTGCAAACACACAATTTCTTTACAGCTATTAATTTCTAAATTTTTCTGCTTAATATGAATAAATAAAAATTTTAATTCAAGAATCTTTTATTACTTATTTCACATGACTCTCCTATATAACCATTAGGACACTGACAATGATGATCCACATATAATCCATAATCATATACTATACATGTAGCACCGTTTTTGCAAGGATTCATCAAGCAAGGTTCAATGTCTGCAATGAAATATTAATTTTTACATCAGTAATGTATTGCTGAGAAGTTATTTCAAAAGTAAAATTTCATTAAAAATGACATTTCTTATTGTTAAATAAACAATGGGGTAGACAGAGAAATAAACAACAGAATATTTTTTACGTACAATTTTCACAACGTTTTCCTGCATATCCGCCTACACATTTGCATATGTAAGAGCCAACTGTATTAATACAGGTTCCGTAATTAGAACAAAGAGAGCGTGTCGTTTCACATTCATTAATATCTATTAGTCATATATTCAAATATGATTTTAATCCAGATTTACATTAAAATACCTGTGCTACAATCATTTCCTTCAAATCCTTCATCACACTCACATCGATAATGGTACTCTCCATCACAAAATAATTCGTAGGTACAGTTACCATGAACACATCCAGCAATTTTACAAATTTCCACTTCTGAAATATTTATTTTTAATTTAATTTAATTTAATTTAATTAACTGTATTTCAATTAGAAACATTATTAAAATTTATAAAGCAGTGCAATAAGATAAAACTTCAATCAAACATATAGCGGAATTTATAAAAAGAAAGAAGTTCATGCATAAAACTCAATTTTAATTCCTAATATTTACAGCAGTTTTTTATATTACAGTATATAAATATACTTACTTTCGCAATGATTGCCAGAAAACCCTACTTTGCACTTGCAAGCGTAACCAACTTCATCACCTTCAAGATTTACACACTCACCACCAAAATAGCATGTCACATTTTTACAGAAGTCAATTTCTAAAAGTCCGTTTTAAGTACAAATTTTTGAACTATATTAATTTACTCGTTTCGCATAATTTTCCGGTAAAGCCTGGTTTACATGAGCATTCATATGCATTGATTTCATTATCCAAATCGACGCACGTAGCTTGATTTTGACAATGATTGCTGCGACATGGATCAAATTCTAAATTCAGTCAGTGAAAAAGTGTAATGGTTGAAGCTTATTATCAAAAATGTATGTTAGTAATTTAAGATTTGTGCTTACATGCTTACACATGCGTCTAGCATTTATAAACGGAAATAAAATATCATGTTTACTTTTTCAAAATAATTACAATTTCAATTTTGCTGCTTTTACTCAAATAATTATACAAAAATCGCAAACGAATTAATTGGCCAAATTAAATATAAATTGAAATAAGTAAAATATGTGTGCCATGAAGGAATAAAACACGTAAATGTGCAATAAGCGCGTCGACTTTTGTGAGATTACTAGCATAATGTCACTGTTAAATGTTTTGGCGTATTTTATTTATTTAAATAAAAAAATTTATATTTGAGTAATTTAAAACACTTGATATTATAAATTACTTAATAACAAAAATATTACATGAAAAAGCACAATAAATCGTTTTACTTACTTTTTTCACAGTGCACTCCTTCAAACTTTATGCTGCATTGACAATGATATGATCCAACATCATTGAAGCATGTACCATTATTAAAGCATGGATAATTACCTTCATCAGCACATTCATCAATATCTAAATTGAAATTAATTAAATAAACTCTTTCTATGTATACATATATAAATAAAGGCATACCAATGCTGCAATCATTTCCTTGAAACCCTGGATTGCAGTCGCAAAAGCTTACATAGTCCCCATTTTCAAATAAATTATATTTGCAAGTACCATGAACGCAGGACACTAAATCGCACACTCGTATTTCTAAATTTATTAAAGTTTTATTAACATTTATTGCATGCATTAGCAATAAAACTGAGTAAATTTACAACATTATTTATTAAGCCGGTTATATGTGAAAATTCAAAGTCAACATAATTTCGTTTTTAACTGTTTCTAAAACATTGCATCTCTTACCTTCACAGTGTATGCCAGAAAATCCCGTCTTGCACCTATGCCAGAAAATCCCGTCTTGCACTTGCAGATGTAATTGTTATCATCCATGTTTATACATTCACCACCGTTTGCACACGTTACATTCTTACAATAATCAATTTCTGAAAAAAACATAAAATTGATTATGCTTTGTCTTATATTTAACAACTTTTATTACTTATTTCACATAATCTGCCTTCGAATCCTATTTGGCATTGGCATTCATATTCTTTAGGATCATCACTTAAAGTAATACATGTGGCTTGATTTGAGCAGGGATTGCTACCACATGGGTCAATTTCTAAAAAAATAGTGATGTCAGGGAATCTTGCTATTAACTGCTGCGTGTGAAGCGGATTAAATTTTTTATATGCTAAAATGCTTATTTTTTTTATTACTTTTATAAAAAGTTGCATCTTACTAAAGTTTACGAATAAATCGTGCTCATTAATTCTGAAAATAAATTTTTATTGTACTTTGCAGCATTATAATTTTTATACTGAAAATTTTCATATAATAATTAAAACATAATGCTATATATTTCTGTTAAGTAATTAAGATTAAATTTTTGGTAATGTTTGTGTTAATAACCTCCTTTGAACTACTTTTTTACGATTTTGAATAGCACTAGCATACATCAGCTTATAAACTAAACATTGAAAATAAAGAAAAGCAATAAAATTTTAGATAGAATACTTTAAATTCAAATGCTATTGCTTTTTTATTTAAATGAGCATATTATACTTAAAAATACATAAACGCTTCAAGGCTATAGTGAATAGAATCAAAAAATTGAAATCATATAGAGATAAATTAGGGTAATGTGCAATATACGCAAAGACTTTTGCACTAGCATAATGTCACTGTTAAATGTTTTGACGTATTTTATTTATTTAAATAAAAAACTTTATATTTGAGTAATTGTTTAAAACACTTGATATTATAAATTACTTAATAACAAAAATATTACATGAAAAAGCACAATAAATCGTTTTACTTACTTTTCTCACAGTGCACTCCCTCAAACTTTATGCTGCATTGACAATGATATGATCCAACATCATTGAAGCATGTACCATTATTAAGGCATGGATAATTACCTTCATCAGCACATTCATCAATATCTAAATTGAAATTAATTAAATAAACCCTTTCTATGTATACATATATAAATAAAGGCATACCAATGCTGCAATCATTTCCTTGAAACCCTGGGTTGCAGTCGCAAAAGCTTACATAGTCCCCATTTTCAAATAAATTATATTTGCAAGTACCATGAACGCAGGACACTAAATCGCACACTCGTATTTCTAAATTTATTAAAGTTTTATTAACATTTATTGCATGCATTAGCAATAAAACTGAGTAAATTTACAACATTATTTATTAAGCCGGTTATATGTGAAAATTCAAAGTCAACATAATTTCGTTTTTAACTGTTTCTAAAACATTGCATCTCTTACCCTCACAGTGTATGCCAGAAAATCCCGTCTTGCACTTACAGATGTAATTGTTATCATCCATGTTTATACATTCACCACCGTTTGCACACGTTACATTCTTACAATAATCAATTTCTGAAAAAAACATAAAATTGATTATGCTTCGTCTTATATTTAACAACTTTTATTACTTATTTCACATAATCTGCCTTCGAATCCTATTTGGCATTGGCATTCATATTCTTTAGGATCATCACTTAAAGTAATACATGTGGCTTGATTTGAGCAGGGATTGCTACCACATGGGTCAATTTCTAAACCAATTAAATAACGTGAGTAAAATTTGTTTGAATTTCATTTCTGATTTGCTTAATTATGGTTAACTGAATTTTAAGCTTTATTTACTTCTAAGTATTCTTATTAATAGTGTGATGAAATTTCTATTATAATTTTTCCATTATGGTTATTGTTTATTTGGAAATTTTTTTATCAAAATTTTAATGCAATGTTTGTCATATCAAATAATTAGCAAACATTAAAATTCTGTGATGGTTACTTATTTCGCAGTGTGTTCCTTCAAAGTTTTTTGGGCATTCACACTTGTAAGACCCAAAGGTATTGACGCAGGTACCATTATTTTTGCAAGGTTTTTCTTGGTAAGTGCATTCATTAATGTCTAAAAATGTATTTTTAGGTTATGTTTTTTACATTTTTAGAAACATACCCCAATTGCAGTATTTTCCTGTGTATCCATTTATGCAGTCACAGAATACTCTATTTTCATCAACTGAATATTTGCATACACCAAAGTTGCATGATATTTCTTCGCACATTAATACTTCTGAAATGAAATAATGTTCATTTAAGTTCGAATGCATTTAGTATTCATTTATAAAACATTATTGTCAATCAATAATAATGCCACTCTTTTAAATGCTAAACAAAATACTGCATATGCGTTATTAATTAAATTATGCATAAAAAATTTAATATACTTTCGCAGTGCTTGCCACTCAGCATCTGGTTGCACAAACATTCATAACCGCCTTCATTAAGATTAGAACACGTACCACCATGCATGCAGGTTATTCCTTCGCAGAAATCAATCCCTAAAAAATAAAAATCTTTATTCATTTAAACGCCGTTTACAAAATGCATCGTTGCTGGATACTTGTTTCACAAGTTTTTCCTGTAAAAATATCACTGCACAAACATTCAAACTCATCTTTCTGCTGGCCTTTAATGACGCAAGAGGCATTGTTATGGCAGGGATTAGGTGTGCACATATCTGTTTCTAAAAAAATGGCAAATGAATTGAATTTCAAGAAAAGTTTCTTTGCATTTTTTATTCATTTTAATGCAATACTAAATGTTAAGCTATACTTAGTTAAGGAATTAAAAATTTGCATCATATACAAATTGTAAACAATAAAATAGAAATTTTACCAAATTCACAATTTCTACCATCAAATCCTATTGGACAAATACATTTGTAAGTGCCAATTTCATTCACACACTTTCCATTGTTAAGACATACTGGATTTCCAGTATCACTACATTCATTTATATCTAAATACAAAATAAGAGTTTATAACCATAGTAATAATTTGAAAAATACTCAAATAAATATACCAGTGGTGCAATCACTTCCGGTATAACCTTCACTGCAGTCACAATACGCAGCGTAACTTCCATTTTCATATAAATGACTTATGCATTTTCCGTGAATACAAGTGACATTTTCGCATACGTTTATTTCTAATATGTAATTATTTGTTTAAATTAAATTAAAATAGACTGAAAAGATGTTTTAATCAGATTTTCTGTTTAAAATATTACATAATGCATAAACATGCTTATTAGAGTGCTCATAAAAGTTGCTGATTATCATTTGTCAATTATTTTTTATCTCATTATAACTGACGCTACAGTAAACTATTTTAAAAATAACTGTCAGTGTCAAATATGAAAAAAAATAATTATTGAAGTGATTATAAAAGCTTTTAAATAAGAAAAGAGTCAGTTGACAATACTTTACTACAAGAAACGTTTTGTTAAAATGCTTACCAGTATCACAGTTGAAACCCTCATAAGGAAAGTCACATTCACATACATAATAATAGGAAATGGATTTGCATTTTCCATTTTTGCATGGATTACTTCCACATGCACCAATAACTAAAAGTAGCAGAAAATAAAAACATAAAACTAACATTTTCATTTACTGTATTCAATTCATTTTTAGGCAACGCCGTAGCATATGTGCATCTAGACATACATGTCTGCTTTATCTTAACTTCTCAAAATAAGTTTTTCTACTTTCTCATTTTTATACATCTATCGATTTTTTATTAAGCTTAAGATAAATATAATTACAATGGTGAATTACTTGGTAAAAAAGTATTTTGTGAAATTCAGTTTTTCAGCTAAAAATGACTTTTAGCATAGATTGACGTTACTAAAATATTTTATTGATTATTTAAATTCTATTTAAAGAGTTAAATTGGGCCGTCCTTATTAGATTATTGCATTTTCTCAAGTGGGAATAAATCTCTTTAATTTGCATGTACACCCACACTCTGTGTGGACTATAAGCTTTTTAGTTGCAGTTGCTTTCAAAGTTGCAAGTTGGTTGCAGCACTGTCTATCAAGTTGCCAAAATTTATAATTTTAATGCACGTTTAAATCAAATTATAAATCATAAATGAGCAGACTTACACGTTTCACAGGCTGCACCAGTATAACCTATCATGCATTCACATTTGTCTTCATCAGAACAGGCTCCATATAAACAAGAGCTTTCACATATTCCTTGACCTTTCCCTAAAATTACAGGTTAACAGCTTTATATTAATTCAAATAAATGATAATAATAAAATTATAATTTTAAATCTATTTTATAATGTGTAAATAAATCTATTAATTCAGCCTTTAAAATTTTCATATACAACAATTGTTTGAATTTTGCATTTGACTGATACATAGTCAGTTGTAACAAAGTTGTTCCTTCAATTACTTACTTTTTTCACAAAGGTAACCTTCAAAAGAAGGAGCGCAAGTTTTACACCTTCTGTTAGCATAATCCCATTCTAAGCAGTTGACTGAAGCATTTTGAAACAAACAAAGAATAAAGAAAAAGTTATCTAGATAATATGGATTGAGTGGTTCTATTGAAACAAATGGCTCTTCAATTCCATCATCATTAATTAATTCGTAATAGTTTACGGGCATCCTTGTATTTTTGTAGAAACTTTCAGGAAAACACATTCTCTTTCTCGAAATAACACTAAATATTCCCTCGCAGTTTGAGATGTTTTGCATAGATACACGTGTAACAATACTCTTTCTGCCACGATAATGAATGGCCACACTGTTAAAATTCTTTCTGTAATACAGTCCAGTCATATAAAAAGCCGGCATGCTTTGTTTGAAAAGTCTATTTAGGGTTTCTCTTGGAATAATCACATCCTCCAAATTATAAACCACATCTGAAAGTTAAAACTTTAAATTTCAAAAGAATTCTTATTAAGAAATTAGCATACTTGGTTTGTGACTGAAGTCTGCGGCTTGAGGCAAAGCAGTTTCACAGGAGTGTGCTTGAAAGTCAAAAGAATTGTAAAGTTCATCTCTTCTACTTATCTGCACCCAAGCATAACAATCTTCTTGCTGCATATGTTTTATTGGAAAGATCAGCTGATTTCCCACTTGAACATAATCATTGTTAAATAAGCAGTCATCATGCGCAACAGAGGAAATGGAAAAAATGAAAATAAGCAGAGCTTTCAACAGTTTCATTTCTCACAGAAACTAAAACGAAACGTCATTAAACAGTAAAGTCATGAATAATATTAAGTAAAGAAATTTTTATTTTTAACTGCATACAAAGAAAACTGATTATTATTATATATAACCGAATAACTAAATGTAAAAGCGCCTTACCAGAAGCAGAGCACTTGGAAAAAATAAAACAAAAAATAATTTGACAAGATTAATCAAAAATTTAAAACAATTTAACAATAAAATTTAACTTTAAAACTTAAAAGTTCTGCAATTTGTTTAAAGTGCTTCAAAGTTAAATGCTAAGCGTTTAATATATAAAAAATAATGGATTAAAATTTTTTTATATAATAATTTAATAAATTATTAACAAATATCTTTATTTATTTTATTTCTTAAAATTCTGTTTGCAATAAAAGCAATTTTTCTGAATTATTGTTAGTAACCTACTTTTCCAAAGTACTGTAGTATTAACGTTTTGTTTTAGATGTGATTTTGTTTCTACGAGGGCTTTCACTGGTGTAGAGAGAAAAAGGTAGACAGATGTATCGCTCTTCTAGATACACAGAAGAAGATGAGCCACCAGAAATTGAAAGTGATTTCATTTTACGTCTTCCAAGTGTAACGCTGGCAGTTGTTTTGCATTATAATGCTGTTTTAATTCTTTTAGTTTTCAGGAAGAAGCAGAACAGCTGAATAAATTGCTCGAACAAGACAATGTTGAAAAGAAATTGAAGATCTTTGTTGATGTTGATAATCACACAGCAGAAATTAAATTATGCGACAAGAAATTGAAAGGACGGGTATTATTTTACATAGTTCCTTAAAGAAGATTTTTGATTACGGTCATTTTGTGTTCAAATTTTATTTTTAGCTGGTTGATTTGCCCTGTGTAGTTGAATTGCAAAAAACTTTGGATAAGAAAAATTTTTACAAAGTCACTGATGTTTCCCAGATGGTTATTTGTGAAAAATCGGATGATGAATCGAAGCAGGGAAATTCGCTGATTGACGACAAGAAATGCGAAAAACGCTTTCAGTGGCCACATGGAAGTAAATTATTATAATTTTTATTGTATCCTGTGAAAAGTTATTCGATAATAATTTGTTGTCACATTATAATTTTGGTTTTAGTGTTTTTTTTACTTTATTTAAGAAACCAGTAAATTTTATAAATTACATATGTTGTTAGTGTATTTTTATTTGAAATTTTAGTAACACCACCAATGAAGAATGTTCGAAGACGCCGGTTTCGTAAAACTCTGAGGAAAAAGGTAAATTTTTTAATAATTAAAATGTGAAGCAATTTGTAAATAAAGTTGCTTTTAAGTACATGGATGCTCCTGAAATTGAAAGAGAATTAAAAATTCTGTTACGATCTGACCTCGAATGTGCATCTGTCAAGTAAATAGCTTTTCTATTTTAAAGAAAAATGTTTAAGTGATGAACATATTATGAGGAAATTTTGTTTCAGTTTGGTGGACGGTACAACAAATATGTTATTGTCGCTTTTATTTCATCGAATATGTTTTTTGTATTTGCATTAATCACAGTTTATTTTTGTAATTTGTAATTCAGAAAGATTTTTGAAATTTCTTATTGTGATGATGAAATTTTAAGCATATATAGCAGAAGATATCTTAAAATGTGTAAATTTAAATTTCCAGATATTGTCTTGTATCAATCGATCAAGAAACGCAAACTCGAAGTGCACCTACCACTGCAAATACTGTCAAAACTGCTGATTTGCACGAATCGAATTCAGAAAGTGAAGTAATAAGTAAGTGATTGAATTGATTTGCTTTTTTTCTTTTCATCGATAATTGATATTGATGTATGCAATTGATTTCAGATGTAGATAAGATTTTTGGAGAAGATTTCAGTACTAGCAGTGATGAAAGTATTGAAGAAGATGCACAAAGCATTGTATCCAGATCGACTTCTTTTCCTGAAACAGTTGAGAAATTATCCTCCAAAGATAATAGTAATACTTTTGATGAAGGTAAACAATTTTGTTGTGATTTTATGTTTGTAAAGAAATTGAACTAAATATTATGCTAAATGTTTCTTAATTGAAGGTGCTTTTCGTCGAAGATTAGCTGAGTTGCATAGCAGTTTAATAGAGTGTGAAAAAGAAAGAAAACAGTATCAACAACAGCTTACGACTTTAGAAAATCCTATTTTACGAGTATGCACGTTGAAATTGTTGAAATAATTCACAAATATTGAATAAAGTGAACTGATTTTATAGGAGCGACTGTACGTTGAAATTAAAAAATATGAGGTGAAGGAATCGAATTTGAGGAACGAGGTAAATTTATATCTTTGGCGAATTAATTTTCAATGATTTATTTGTAGATTGTTTCAATAAATGCTGTTCTTGCAAAGAAGTGAAGCAGTGAAATTGATTTTCTGTTCTGTTACCATATCAATCAATAATTTTGTGTGTTTGATCATTGAACGATATTGTACTATGATATTCAAATTTATAAAATGTAAAGATTTATTATTTTTTAACTTTAATAAAATGGTATTCAATTTTGGAACAATGTTATCTAAATTACATTTTTGTTCTTAGCATTGCAGAAGCATCTAAAGTTATGCAATGGTTAGACGGGCTATTTTGTTATCATTATTATTATTATTAGTCATTTATTATAATTAGTCAAATAGATTTCCTGAATGTTTGCATAGCTTCAAAGCTGGAAAATCATGCCTTGAAGTGAAAAAGCGAGAATTTAGAATGGGAGATGAAATTCAGTGCAGAAAATGGCATTAAGCTTGTTACAAACACATTAATAATTTATAATTGATATAGGATAAAATATGCTCAAAATAAAATTTTTTACATTTTTGTATAATTTTCGATTATTTGTACTGATTAATTACTCTAAAACTTTGTGGGTATAAAAACTTTATTTATTAAATGAAAAATATTGTCATTTTATTATTTTATAAACAATTTCCTGATATAGCAACTTATGCATTTTCTTAATAATAGTAATAGTAATGTTTTAGAGTTTGTTTCTCTAGTGCGGCCAGTTATAAAGAATATCCCATTTGGATGAATCACATTTGATAGTTTTCTTTTGAGGGTCAGGATTGAATGTAACGCTAAGCTTCATCTTCTTCTCTGGAACTTCAACCTTCTCACTGTCATCGCAATGTCGTAGTTGGCTCTCTTTAACCATTTCTGCAACTTCCTTTTTCTTTTGCTCAAAAATTTGCATAACATCTTCAGGATGCCTCTTTGTTCTTCTCCTTTGCAAAACCCTATTTAATTGTTGCATGCTTCTATACTGCTCCACGTCTGTCATGACAAATGAAATTATGTTCTATAAAATAAAATTACAATTATATGCTTTCAAGCAGTTGAAAATAATGCTAGAGTATGAATATATTCTTTGTCTCAGACTAAAAAATGCATGTTTTTTGTGCAAAAATTTATCTTCATGATAAATCACTTCAATTGCATAAATTTTCAGTGTTGTTAGCAACATATAAGATGTTAATAAATCAATTATATAAATAAAATAGCGTAATTATAAAATCTACTTTACTTAATCAAAATTTTTGTAATATAAATTACCATGCAGCAGCATATTATAAAATTGTTTCTACTGTTATATTTCATATTCTAAATATTATTTATAGAATTAAATAACAACATATATTATTAAATGCATTGTATACCTCAAGTAGATAAACAGATAGCAAAATGATGATTGCAACACTATCTAGCAACAATAGTGCAAATGATTGACCACCCTAATATAAAGGTGACAAACAAATAGCCAGCACTTGCACTGAAAAAACTAATAATGTATAATACACTATTTACTCTAAAGTAAACCTGCGTTTTCCATCTCTCTGATTGGCTGATTTATTTCATTTGCTAATTTGCTTGCCCTGATGTAATTAGCATTTTCTCTAATCCGCGCTGAAATAGTCATGCTTTCTCTATATCATTTTTTACTGATGCATTTTCTATTAATATTCTCTGCAAATTTAATTTTAGTTTTATTTTTATATGAAAATTACATTAATGGAAAAAATTAATTACTACAAAAATTAAAAAATTATGAGAATGTTATCACTTAGTTTTCGTGCATACATAAAGCATTTTTAAATATCATTAATTAATTAATTATTAAAAAACAACATATCACGTATAATTATTTGATAAAAATGTTTTTCTGTAAATAATATTTTAGTGTGCTATGAGGATATTTGTCTATTCAGTGATATATTTTTATATAATTGAGATAAATATTTCAATTTAAATAGGTATTTTTATAATAAATAATTTTATCATAATAAATAGCATAATAGTAAATTGCATTTTTTACATATCAACTTTAACTTTACATACATACAATACATCAATGATCAACATTGCAGTTGAATTTAATTCACTCTAGTGCAAATATTGTCTTCTCATTATTTTACGTATTCCCGAAATAGTATAATATACACAAAGTAAAAAATTGTGGGCGAACATCTTAACTAACAAAAATAACAATATATTTTGCAGCATCTTCTTCAAAGTCACCGATACTAATCTTTTAATTGACTTGAATTGTCAGATATTTATAATAGGTATCGTGTAATGGTAATTTTTACAATTTTCAATTTGATGCTAACTAATATCCGTCATAATGCTAACCCTAGATCAGCTGTATTATTTTCAAAACTTATTTCAAAAGCATCACTGTTTTGTGTGCAACAATACTTCCTTGTTTGGAGAATTAAATTTCATTCATTAAAATTAAAAAGATTCTGTTATCTTAAATATTTAAAAAAGATTTATGCAAATTTATGGACTTTTTTGAATTAATTTGGAATTTGCTTCAATATTTATCACAAATGACTATAATTATTAAGTGATAAACTTGATGTCTGAAATATTAACTTTCATTATAATTTTTTTGATAAATGTGTTTTCCTACAAAATTTGTTTAAAAACAAAATAAACGTCAAATTTTTTATTTTATTTTGAATTTTCATGTATTAATTTTATTGTGGAAGAGACGCTTTCTTCAAAGCCAATTATTTTTAATAAATGACCTTTGCTGAAAAGGCCGTTTTAGTTTTAGTTATAGTATGAAAATCTTCTTTGTTAATGATGATTTTTTAATAAATTATTGGCAATCAGCTGGCTAATTTATAAATAAGTTTAACTTACTATCAACTGTACAAAAAGCTTTATTCTTCTCAGTTGACAATAATCTGCTAATTTCTTTGATCAAGGTTAGGGAAATGGAGCAGATGTGTTCTTTGTCTGTCTTTGTTTTTGAATGCATGAACAGTTAATCCTAGATTTTACCAATCAAAAGTCTGACAGTTATGTCCTAGAACTGTGATTTAATTATATATTACACAGGTATTTCTTTTGTCAACCATTTTATTTGTTTAAGCTTTAATGCAACTTCAAGTAATTTTGTAAATAACAGAAGCTGACAGATAGATATCAATGGAATAGATCAAAGTGTAATTTAATGAAAAGATTAATTCTACTGCTTTATATATTATTTTTATACTATTAAAGACACATTATTATTATTATTATTATTATTATTATTATTATTATTATTATTATTATTATTATTATTATTATTATTATTATTATTGCATTTTGTCTATGATTTCTCATATTTTCGAACTGCGTTTTGCTTACTATCAGAATTTCATCATATTTACTTTTATTAATTGCAAGTGCTATTGAATAATATAAAATCTCTTCTCAATGATAACTTTAAAACTTTTGCATAATGAAAGCAGATCTTACTGAAAAAATTTATTTCAAAAATAATTTTAACTACAATTAATTTAAACCAAATATTAATATAAATGAATTGATATTGAAGCAGACATGGACCGTTACAGATATAATTAAAACTTTAAGAATATTATAGAGTAAACAATAAAACAAAAGGCAAAAAAAATATACAAAAAGCAACAATAAACGTAATAAGTCTTAAATTTGTTAAATAAATTCATTTTTGCCAGTAAACAAGCTGAAATAAATTTTTTTCACTACCTAGTTATAAATGCTTGCAAATCAACATACTGTAAACTCAGCCATTTTACACTTTAATAAAACTTCTAAGTAATACATATATACATATAATTTGAGAAAACCTGTGCTTTTAATACGATTAATAAACGATCGTTTTAATTATTAAAATAAATTATTTTACGGTTGCAATGTTTTAATATTAGCTACGTTTTAAGCTTTTTTTTGAAGTGCGTTTTATATTATTTGCGAGAGTTTTGCTTTGTTTCTCATAATGGAAAAGAAAAAGAGATATGAAAAAATTCAGCATCTTGGCGAAGGGCAAGTATGTGCTGATGATGCATTTTGTATAATATTCACGCGTTATTATAAATTAAGTCTATGCAACATCATCAAAGTCTTTATTATTTTATTTTCATTTTAAAATAAATACCTTTTTTAGCTCATGTAATTTCATAAATATGTTGTATATAGTGTTGGGTGTTGAACGTGAAATTATAATGTTTTAAATTGTGCTTATTTTGATTGACTTTGATCACTTTAAGTACTTTTTTATTAATGTACTCAAAAAGTGCTTGTTTTAGTTGATTTTTTCTAAGTTTTAACCGTTTTTTGAGTATTTGCTTACATTGATTGATTATTTTGCAGTTTGCCAACGTTTACAAAGCGATGGATTTAACCGAAAACAAAATTGTTGCTATTAAAAAGGTTTTATAATTATTATGAATGTTTATTTAATATTTTCAAGTTGTCACATTTTAGATTAAAGTAGGTTCAAGGGGAGAAGCCAAGGATGGTATCAACAGAACTGCGCTTCGAGAAATAAAACTTTTGACAGAACTTTCGCATCCTAATATTGTCCCGGTAATGGTGAATCATTTTCATTTTAAAAATTATATATTTGTCGAAGTATTTTAGCTGCTCGACATCTTTGGTCATCATTCAAGTATATCATTAGTTTTTGATTACATGGCTACTGATCTAGAAGTAATTATTGTCTACACTTTCAAAGATTTTTAATACATATATTTCAATATAGCGCATCATTAAAGATACGAATGTTCTATTGTTACCCTATCACGTGAAGAACATGATGATCCAAACTTTGAAAGGTGTTCAATATCTGCATGCGAATTGGATATTACATCGGGTTGGAAAGAGAGATTTCTATTGAATTTGACAAATAATAATGCTTTAATTAATATTTTAGGATTTAAAACCAAGTAATTTATTGGTGAACGATGAAGGTGTTGTCAAGTTGGCCGATTTTGGATTAGCCAGGCCTTTTGGATCGCCAAACCGTATTTACACAAGTCAAGTAGTGACAAGGTGAAGGGTGCGGTATGGGATTGCGTTTTCAAACATGATTCTAATTTGAACAGTTTTTCAGGTGGTATCGCTGTCCAGAACTTTTATTCGGTGCAAAATATTACGGGGTAGGTGTGGACATGTGGGCAGTGGGTTGTATTTTTGCCGAAATGCTTCTTCGGGCTCCTCTGTTTCCCGGTGAATCAGACTTGGATCAATTGCGAAGAATTGCAGACGTGCTTGGCACTCCAACCGACGAAGATTGGGAGGCATGTTATTTATGATTAATATTATTTAATTTTCTTTTATTCAGTTGATTTTCAGCACATGAGAAATTTGCCAGATTTTGTGAGTATGAATCCAAATCCAGGTATTCCGCTGCAGCAAATTTTTATCACAGCAGACAACGATTTATTGTTGTTATTATCGTCATTGTTGAAGTACGATCCATTGAAACGTTACGACAGCGAACAAGTTAGTGAAGTGGAATGAATGCGACTTTGAAATTTGCATATTTAATCGTTTGATTTAAATGTTGAATTTTTCAAGGCTCTTCAATCAGATTACTTTTCGAAAAAGCCTTATCCATGTGCTAATGCCGAAATTGTGCAATTGTTGCAACAGCCCCTAATGACTGGAAAGAAACGACACTGCGAAAGTTTGTGCTAATTGAAAATGTGTACAAAAAGTAATAAGCTTTGACAGAGGTTTTTGTTTTTCAGACATTACAACAGGCGGCAAGCGGTTGCGTCTTTGAAAAGCAGTTGGACTGAGTTATTGAAAATTTATTATTGCCATTATCAATATAATAATGATGATTAAAATGGATAAAGTTGAAATGGAAAGCAAAAAAGAAATTTATTTCAATTTGTTTAGTTATGCTTGAAAATATATGCTATTCAAAAGTGATCTAATAAAAAACAGAAAATATCAAGTGATAGTTATTGTTGAGCATGTTTGAATGGAAATATTTTATTTCAGTTCTTCATAAGTACATAAGCAGTGCACTGATTGAAGCTGTAAGATGGAATAATATAGCTCATGAAAAAATATAATTCGTTCGAATGAGTTTTAAAAATTGAGCCGCATCGGAGAGAAAATATCGATAGCACAAGCATTTCATCAAATATTCTGATCAAGCAAATTATTATTATTGCATAACGATCGTTTTCAGTCAATCGTTTGCTAAAATGTAAAACAATTTCCTTCCTCACAACAGTTGTTGCTAAATGCAGTTTAATGAATGGAAAATATACTTTGAAACGAAAAAGTAGATATATAAATAAAAATAATTTTAAAGCTTTGTTAAATTATTGTCGTCTAATAGATGTTAAGATTTTTAATTTTCTGTCCATGATATGGTACGGCTTATTTTTTTCACCATAGTTGCAAAGCTCGGCAGACGTTCCGGAGGAACAAAAGCGCTTGGTTTTTGAACAACCGATTGCAAACGTTCCGGCACTCTGAAGAATGGAAAACAAAAAAATAATAATATTTTAAATTAAAAAAAAAATTCACAATCAATGTTCAACAGTGTTACTTCAAATCGGCCGTGGAAGGTACAAACGGATTGCGTTTCAAGCCCATCGACGCTACAGTATCCGGAATTGTGGTGATCTGCTCTGTCCAGTGTTTGTCTCTTGACAAAGAAGGTGTTTGATCGTGAAAATCATCCACCATCAAATATGACACTTGCAAATTGCGTTTTATTATATAGTTGACTCTTGAAAAAGAAAGAAAAGAATAATAAAGCAAAATGAGAATACTGTAAAAAAATTGCATAAAAGAAAATAAAGAAGAATTAAACTGCCAACTCGAAATCGTCGTCATCTTCGCCATAAGGTACGATCAACACTTCGGCCACTTTCAACCAACCAACGTAAAATAGAAATTCCAAAAACAACGTTGCCGGAAATACCGTTTCCAAGCTGCTGTTGTTCTGATGTTGAGTATATTGTCGGGCGATGACGTTGGTCAGAAAATAAGATTCCGTCGCAATAGTGACCACCTATCAATCAAATATCGTATATATATTCTTTTTTCAAAAAAATGTTATTTTTCTTCCACCTGACCTGAGTATAAACCAACGGTAAGCTTATCCAACTGTAATATGTTAATTTTGTTAACGATTCACGAATTTTCAAAAGTTCCTGTTGGTTCAAAGTTATTGAAACAACTGCCATGATATGGTGATTATAATTTCATTTGTAATTTTACTCGTATAATTCTTGACATGTTCAGGTCGCATAGAATGCGGTTTTCTTTTCTCGCTTTTGCCACCAAATTGATTGCCCACTCAATTGGCAACCAAAACAGATAAACATCCGGATGTTGCTTGCAGGATATGACATATTCGTGTGACTCTTCTTCAGTTATAATTCCTGTTCATAGAATTTTATATGCAAATTTGACAATTACTTCCTACTTATTCCACTTTTGAATTTTAATAACGGGGGAAGTTGTTCACAATGCAAAATAAATAAATAATTTCAAATATTTACTTCGACAACTGAGAATGGATCAGAAGCTGGTTTGTTCCATTAGAAATGGACTTTACCTGTTTTCACCAAGTGGTCTAAAGTTGGAAAACGCTTCTTCACGGCCGTGCTGATGTCTCGGAGGACGATGATGCAGGACAAATTTACATAACGAGCCAACGTTCTCCTGAGAAGCCGACCGCGGTCATCCTTGCCTTCAACAAATGACGTGATACGCATCATGCAGCTGAAATTATCATTATGGTATTTTTTTTTAAATATTGTGTATAATATACGTATGTGTATGATATGGGAATTCAAAATTAAGTTTTTTCTCCTCTCCAATCATTGAAAAATGAAATTCATAATTAATTATGTTTCGGAGTGAAATTGAAGTTTTCAATTTGCACGTTCGCTTAAGCAGCAGAGTCAACAATTTTGTACGCCACGAGTCATGAGAAAATATTTACACTTCAGAGCAGCAGAGTCTTCCAGTGTCGAACAAACGTTAATAATTGTCAATTATTGCAATTGAAACTGAACTACTGAAAATATTTTCTTAATGATCAATAAGAAAATTGCCACTTCAAATTACAATTTGTAAAAAATAATTGAAATCAACAGCTATAAATAAATAAATAAATAAATAAATAATAAATAAATAACAAATATGTTGATGTTGTTCATTGCATTGGTTATTACACCAGTTGGAGAAGAAGAAATTTATATCAGATGAAGAACTGAAATTAAAATTTGCATTTCATACCTGTCGATCCATACAATTTCTTTGAAATTCGACATCCACCTGTTGAACACTTGACTGACAAAAAATCCCATCAGAAAGGTCAACGGCAAGCTGAGATTCGCTTCAGAAAAGTAGAAAGCCACTTTCTCAAAAATAATCTTCTGCTCATTGTTCAACAATTGCCAATAGAGCAAATTTATTGAATAATAAACGACCACAAAAATCAACGCCTGCTTGTATATGATTTTGTAAACGCTGCCCTTCCACCGGAAGAGCAGTCGCAAAAAATTGCCCAAACTGACCGTTGAACAAGCGTTCGTATAGGAGATGGTCATTTTCTGTGGCTGCTATTTCAGAAGATCACAATTTCAATATTAATATCTTCACCATATGCTGAACATATCGACGGACAAGTTAAAACTGCTTGCTTGCTTGCCTGCTTGCTCACTTCTAATGGACAATCAACGCAAAAGCAACCGACAACGACAGCAACCAGTGAGCGGTTCACACAACCAGATCGAGCTAAACACACGCACAATATCGAGCTCTTAAGCATCAGCATGCTAGCTAGGCTAGCTGCTCTTTTCATCCAATCTGTTGTTTATTCATTCAACAAAGCAAGCGCATACACACACACACACACACACACACACAAACATACACAAATACATATCGAATAAATTCTTATATCATTTTTTTCAATTTACATACAATTAATATCTTTTTTTTCTTTCCCACATCCAATTGTTTGTTTATCACATTCAAAATTAAAAAACAATACATAATTAATATTTTGAACACACTCGACTTTGCTTCTTTCTTTTCAAAATAAACCCTACAGCCAAAAAACAACTTTATTTCCACAAATGAATATCAGAACTAATTAAAAAGTTCCACTATGAATAAATTATTGAAAATTATGAAACAATAATCCATAAATAATAGAGAGCAGCGATAGGTGCAATAAATTAATAAACAGTATTATAAAATAACGACTTATTTGTGAATAATAAAATAAATGCACTGCAAACGTTGTTTTCATCGATCGTAGGCTGTTTCACTGTTCAAGACATGTGGCATTCTGGTGGAAAATCACCGTTCCGTCTCCATTCGGGAACTTCAATATCTTCTTCTCTTATTATAGCAGGCTACAACACAACAAATGAATTATAGCTTTTTGGCAATTTCCTTCAAATCAACCAACGAGTGCAAATATGAATATCAAAAATTGAAAAAAAATCATTTGAATAAAAAAAAATAAATAAACTAACAGGGCGAAAACGGACGACTCTTTCGGTTGTAGCCCCAGTTTCAGATGGAATTTGCCCCCGAGCAGTGAACATAATATTTCGACGATATCGATATCTCGCGTTCGAACGCAATACCTAGAGAAAAGAGAATATCAAAAATTGAAAATCAACTGAAACTGAAATCTTCTTTTCAAAAAATTTCCATACTCTCTGCACATATCTCGCGTTCATGTTAGCCATTCCTCCAACCGGCGCCCAAAGCTTCACAACAGGCTCAAGACCACCCGTCGCCAAAACCGAACAATGCGGATGCGATACCAACGCATTCACCTGTACCAAAAGGACAAAAAACTGAAAATCTGCCCAATCTCCTTTTCAACTTCTTCCCAACAACACATACCACACCCCTCTCTTCGCCAAGTAAAACGTTCACCAATTTCTCGCTGTTTTTATCCCAAAAAAATATATGGCCACAATCTGATCCGCTCATGATAAATTCTGACGATGGCCCATAAAAATTGATTCCCTTCACTTGAAAAAGAACAAGAAAAATTAACAACTGAACAAAACATAATAATTCAATTATTATTACAATCTAACCTGTTTGAAAATTGCGATATCCAAAATAACTCTTGATCGGTGCAGCATAATCCGAATGAGAAGTGTCGAACAAGTGAGCAGACAAGCCACTGTATGAAGCCAACAGTTCTGCAATTGCGAAAAACAAACGTAGAAAAAGTCATATCAAAAACTTGCAATATTTTACCCAAGCCATCGTGACTGTACACTATACTTGTAACAATGTTGTCAGATTCTGCATCGGCCTATAATTTATCAAATCAATTTGAAACAACAATACGTAACGTATTGTAATAATTTATTTAAAAAAAATAGAATAAACCTCCTGACGATATCGTCTTTCTGCACAAGGAGAATCTGAAATTCTGCGACGGTCGAAAAATAACACATAATTGCTCAATCCGGCGATGGCAAACTCTTCAGGCTTTCGCGGATGCGCAGCAATCGAGTACAACGGATAAGAGATTCCGTGAACATCAGAAGTGCAAAACAATCTGAAAATTAACAAATTGCAAAAAAACAATTTAAAAATATTCATTCCATTCCAACACAGCATTCTCTCTCTGATGTTACCTCTTGGTTTCGTCTTCCCGCAAATCAGTCTCAAATACATATCCATCAGAACCGCACGACAAGATTACGTTCGGATTATGAGATACCATGCAAACCTATAAAGTAAACATTTACTTATAAAATAAGTAAATAAACAAATAAACAAGATATAAAATAATGCTGACACTGTGTGCTGCTTCTTCGTGAAGAACCAAGCGTTTCGAAATACTCACAGAACCGTCCGGTGCAACTTTCACGAAACGTACTTGACCATCATAAGCAGACGTAACTATACCGCCATCGTCGAGTCCAGAAGTAAATTTCGCCTGAACAGAAAAAACATGAAACAAAAATTTTAAAACAGAAATCTTTGAAACCAAAATGAAAGTGATCAAAACCTGAAAAATGTTGTGCGTGTGACCACTGGGAACGGTAACTGAAGGCTTTCCCAATGCCCAATCCCACAAAACTAGCCGACAATCGTCGGAGCCGCTGACCAACAATCTGCCTGTTGGGTCAAAGCTCAAACAATTGACACAACCATCGTGAGCTTCCAAAGTGTTCACTGCGGTCAAGCGTCGAACAAAATGCAAGCTACCCATAGCTTTGTAACCAAACCAATCGCTGGACATATTCGCCTTCAGACCATTTTGACGCTCTTTCCAAGCACGCCACACGTTCCAATTGCTACGTGGATATTCCCACTGCACAGCTTCTTGTTCTGAACCAAATTTTAAACAAAATAAACCAAACGCTTATTTCATTTCAGAATTTTTATCTAACTACACTGCACAGTCAGTAAGTTGCAATGGACAATCAATAAACTCATAAATATAATTACAACTGCCATCAAAAATGCTATCGCATTCTCAATTTCTCATCTATGTTATATTGTCATGCATGAAAACATATCAAAATTTCTATTTACAAAATAAATATTTAATTTACCTGAAGTTTCTGATTCGGCAGGCGGCGCAAGTACTTCAAGTTCAACCGAATCATCCCACAAAGAAAACGACATGTCTAAAATTGAAAATTTTTTTTTAATTCTTAAAACAATATGAAACAACAACGCATTTTCATGCAAACATAAAGAAACAAACAATTATACAATGCAAACTGACTTTAGCAAAATCATAAAAATAAACTATATATATGTATATAATCTTTTACAGTATATACATATATATGATCTTTTACAGTGCAAGGCATTATGCAAAGTTCAAAATCAAAAACATCTCAATACAGATGTCATAAAACATACCACTTTCCATGTCACCATTGTCGTCAGAAGACCAAAAACTTTCAGACAAAAATGACATTTCTGATGCTAAAATAAAAGAAAAATAATTAAACTTGACAAAATTAATCTTCCGTTTTTGACACATATTTATAATGTTCGATAATATAATGGTTTTGTTATAACTTTTTAATGATAATGCTGTTCTTAACAAATAAAAGTAAATTTAACATTCAAATAAAAATCAATGAAAAATTTAACACAAAACAAAAAACTGAAGAATTACAACATAATGCAACATAACAAAAAATGTCATGTGACAGCTACATTAAAGATAAGCAAGTTTGTTGAAGTAACCTTTAGAAATTAAAAAAATAATTTAAACACAAATTACATAGTATAATAAAATGATATAAAATAATAAAAAAACATTTCAAATAAAATTAAATTACATTTTAAAAATACAATAATACAACAATGCAAATAGTAAAAAAACATAAGCTAAAAGACGCCTGAACAACTGTAAAATTGTTTTCTTCTAACATTCTGGCTTCGAGAATACAAAAAATTGAAAGTATTATATATGGAACATTTAAATTGTACCATAAAGTCACTTTAAAATGCAAAAAGTTTCGCTTAATCTTAACAATAATTGATGCAGATCAATTTATGAACATTTTCATCTAAAAAATACTGTAAAATAATCAATGAGTCTATAATAATAATAAATAAATAAATAATAACAGCTCTGCATAAGGCAGAGCTCGCGAACCGAAAATAATTTACAAATATTGTTAAACAGTGTGAAAATTTCGGTGCTTGTAAGTACATAAACGCAACACGTAAACAATGTCAAGCAACAAATAAATGAATATAAATTTAGCCTACCTGTCACAGATAGATTATCTGAAGATTCAACGTTTTCTTGCTCTTGATTAGGATAACAATTCAATAAGCGTTGCAATTCATCTTCATTAATTTCGCTTTCATTTTCTGAACTATCCCCACCATTACCAATCATTTTCTGACACCTAATTAAAAATTCAAAAACAATAACCAAAACAAAATCTTAGAACATAAGTTAAAAAATTATAAAATACATTCCATTATTAAAACACTTTTATAAAAAGTCACGTCAACATAGAAAGGTTTGTTGCTTGTTGTTGCACTTGATGGCATACGGTAACATTTAAAGAAAAAGGAAGACTTATGAATTTAATGTTGCATTATAAATGTAAAATAAGAAGAAATGTTCAGAAAACTTTAATTATAACACATTTTGCAAAATTAAATCTCATAAGTAATATTTAAAGAAATCATTGTAAACTATTTTTATGCATGCATTTCATTTATGTATGTTTTACAAAACGTACTGTTTTTTGTAAGTTTCATTTGAAAATAATAAAATATTATTATTATTTATTAATATTTTTACTTCCATAAGCCAAAAAAAATTTATTCTGGGAACATACATAAAAAAATTCATACCGTCTAAGCAATAATTCAGGTTAAATAATGAATATTGCGGGTAACTTATAATTATGATAAAAAATAAATTTCTAAAAATGATTTAATTTAATTAATAAAGCAATATAATATAGCAATATAATTATAGCAATATAATAAACTTAGGGAATTTTAAGAACAATAAATCTTTAAGTGCTGATATTTTCACTTCCGTAAGCACTAAAAGCGATAGACTAAATTGTTCACATTTATACATTTACTGGTGTTATTGTGCACTCAATTGTTGCATTTTTAAGGATGCAAAAAATGTTCCAATTAAAAATTACTAAAAATATTTTGAAAAAATTAATATAAAAAGTTTATTAAAGTGAAAGTTTGACCCACTTTTTCTCATTTCCTACAAAAGATTAAATAAAGACATTCACATGAATGGAAGTAAAGCTAGTGTAATAGCTAGTGTTTGACATGACAATAATTCCCTTTGCTTTAAATTCAACGTTTGTTTAATTAACAGATGCTTAATTTTTTAAATTGTAAACAATGTTTTTCAAACATGTATTTGTTTATTACAAAAATGTTACACTAAGCGGCAATAAAAGAATGCATTACTGTGCCATAACGCACAAAACAATCGCAAAAGCTCGCTGCATTGAGAGTAATGGGTCTCCACTGAGGCTCTTCCGCAGTTCCCATATTTTTCATTATTTCTAAATTTCGTTGACGTTGTTTACATGTTCCCCAGCCTAAAATACTGATAAAATTTCAAAATGGTTTTAAAAAAAATTTAAATATCTGAAATAAATTCGACTTGAAAAAAATTTTTTTTTAACTGAAACAATACCTGACAAACATTTGGTGTCATTATCGCAAACCAATTCGTTTACGTATCGTGGAAAATAATTTTCAGGCAGTTTCCTCCAAACCCAACAAACATTGCAAAGACCAAGCCATTCAGATCCATCTACCGGTTCTCCACGTTTTATGCAATCAATCCTGTAACGTTTTCCTAAAATAATTAGCATCTTGAATGAATAATGAATATTGTACGAGTGTTGCAATAATAAATAAAAATATGCATGGCATCGATTTATATTTCTACCTATTTCTACGTCTGAAATTTCACGTCGAAATCTTTTGAAATTGTTGCTTTCAGTTCTGTTCCATTCTTCCAAGCCTAAATGGGAAACCGACTGCAAAGCTTGAGCCATGGTCGAGTTGAGAACAGTTTCAGTGTTGTTCGCTTTTCTGGCTAAATTTTTCAAACGATCTTGTATAGCTGAAAATCGGAATCGTTTGCATGTAATTTTTTCAGCAACATTTGGAAAAGCGGCTCCATTGATGAAGCCAAGACTTCTGCGTATTTCGTTGTACTGTTGCTCGCTCAAAAGTCCCATTTCCCGGAGTCGTTGGGTGAGCATGAAGGAACAAAACTGGCATTCAATATCACGACATCTACTGTAACTGGAAGTTGTGACGGTCAGTTGAGGCTTGTGAGTCGGATGTTCAAATGATTTAGGCATTACAATTGCCGTTGCTCTGAATTTTGAAACTGTCTAAATTTTCACTCATGTTCATTTTGTACTTGAATGCAAAAAAATTCAATTCCACCTTTTGAAATATTGAACGTAAAACGATAATTTTAATTTATCAACTACTTATCATTTTTTAATGTCGAATTAAAAATATTACGACACTAAAGTAAGTTAAACATTTCTCTACTGGATAAGGAGGTGCAGGTGGATAAGGCATCTCTTCTTCTCCACCGGTAAGACTCCACTTTGCTGGCACTTGCATCATCATCAAATCTGGAAATTCGATGATCGCCTCTTCCAAATCGACAGCTAAATAACGAGAATCATAGCTGCTGCATTTTTTCTCGTTCACCTGTTTGGCACACGGACACTAAACATGTAATAAGAACAACAGTATATTTTTTATCATATAAAATTATTAAAAAAATCTAACATTGACAAATTATTCCATCGTAAAAATAATTTTCATTGAAGAAAGTCAAGTATTATTTCAATTTGATAACCAACTATTTTAATGTAAATAATTTGAATTCAAAAAACAACAAATTTCTTTACATGCATGCCAATTGAATTTAATTTAAAAAAACTTGTCAAATTATACGGCCCTGTTTGGCTAAAAAGTAAAATTCTTTCACCACGTGAAAACTAGTTTTCTCCTGCTTCAAAAAAACAGTTGTAATTAATTTTACAAAAATGATCAAAAAGTATCAATCAATTAAATGTATCCTTATATAAGATTTTTCTTTTACATTTGTGAAGTTTTGCAGTTGATGAATTTGAAGAATATTTGAAAAGTTTCATATGAATACAAAAAAAAGAAAATGTATTTCATTGATATTTTCGCCAAAGTTTTAATTTCAACACATTTCACTTTGTAGCAGACGCAGACCGACAACTAACAACTGCTGTGCTTCCCTAGATAACGAAGATGAGGAAGAACGACAAAGCTACCGTAGGCTGACCGGCACTTGAAGATCAGGAAGGTGTACGGTGGGACGGAGGATAATCATTAGCGACGTGTTGGCTGGATCGGTGGTCTTTGTGACAACGGTGGTGGTTGTCGTTGGTCTGTATCTTAGATTGGTGAATAAATTTTATACCCACTGTTGTTGTTTTGTTGTCGCAATGGCATCGTTAAAGCGCGAGGCAGAAAGGAGGGGAAAAGCGGCGGCCAATACCGGACCGTCGACAAGTAACGAGGGACGTGTGAACAGTGGGGCGGAAGAAACGAACGAGCCTGCTGGTGGCAGCGGCTCGTTACAACTTCATCTAAGAGAATCTAAGAGTTTTTCACATTGAATATCTTATTATTTCAGCAATGATTTTGATTTGATGTCAGAATTATTAAAAATATCACAGAATACATCTTTTCGTATTATTAATGCTTTCAAAATCTGTCTGCCCCAATACAGTACCATTTTCGGTTGAATTCTTATTCACTTTTTCTATTCAAACAAAAACAACCTTCATTTATGCACATGTAAGGAAATATTGTGTGAAAGCAATTTTGAAAAATTTTCAATTAAAATTGAATTTGAAAATGTGAAAACTCTTTCAAATCAACTACATTCAGTTGCACTTTTTTTAATGCTTTTTCTTCTAGATCGATTTCATAATTCATAATTTCAAGTATAATTACAATGAATTTTTATTGCTGCAAAATATTTAAAAAAAACTTTTTTTCAAAATTCTTAAAAATTATATTCTATGAAAAAACCTTCTTTTCACTTACTGTATTTTGTTGTACATTTTGCTTGGGTGAGATTGGTCTATTCTGGTCTGGATTTGCATAAGTTTTGAAAACAGACGAAGTTAGTGGAAGTTGCTGTGCAGTAAAAGCAAATGCAGGAACAATTCTAGTATCGCACTCAGCTCGGCAAAGAATGTCGTCGTCGCTGGTTGCAATCAATGTGATAATGCTAAACAATTGTTCTCAGATGGCATTGTAGCGTTTAATGCGGTTTGAACTTTAAAATTCAAATTCATACAAACAATATTAATTATTTAGCAATTATTATAATTGTGATTATACAATTTTTCATTGATGGGGAAGCGAGTGTGTGAAACAAAAAAACAACAGTTACTTGAAAAGAAGCCACATACAAAATCGATGGTCAAAATTGATTCCAATTATTCAAGACTGCTTGTTCTCAACGGCAGCGTAGTTGTTGATTGGAAAAATTTTCCCAGCAATGATTCAGGTGATGAAGAAGTATGTTTTCAAGTTTAGCTGCGGTAAATTGGGTGCAACCGGTTTGTATTTCCATCAACGTTTCATCAGCGGCGTTGTGCAAAAATACCAGACCAACGATGGCGTGTCGACAATCACCATGAAAGCACGTCCAAAAATTTCATCTCATCGAAATTTTCCAAAATTAATAAAAAAAACATATTTTAATAAAGTGATTTCTGTTTTAATTTTTAATCTTGTCTCTTTTTACAGTTGCTTATTTTGTAAACTTATGCAAAACACATTCACTTTTTTGTACAGTTAATGCAAATCAAGTTAACTTTTTTTTAATCAGCTAATCAGAAAATTATTACTGACAGTTTGTCATTTGATTGAAAATTGATATCGGCAATCAATTTACCATTTCTATTTTGCAAGCTTTGCTGCATTTTTATTTCACAATAATATAAACTTAAAATTTATGCAAAATAGAAATATATTTGTAAAGTTTATTTTTTCAAATGTAATAAATTTTAAAAATTTATTAACACACACTCAAATGCAAAAGCATATTTTTATCTTTGAAACTATTTTTCACTTTGTCACTGTCTAAATTTTCGACAGGCCGCTATGACGTAAGCAGTTGCATGGAATTCAAAATAAATCAATTGGAAAATTTGCCATTTTCTTAGCCATAACATATTCTGAAAATCATTAATCAATGGTCACTGAAAACAACAAATCTGCTTATTGTTATCTTCAATTAAATGATGAACACTTTATTCCCCCCGGTAACTGCTTTTCTCATTGGCAATAATTTTTCCTATTGTTTTTCCTGTCAAATGGATGCTTTATCGAAGATGATAATAATTAAAATATCAAAATGTTCACCCAGCAATTTTTAAAAAGTTTCATATGAAAAGTTTTCTACTGCTCAGAACACTATCATAATCAATTTCAGCAAATTATTCTTACCTATTATAAATAGACGCATCAGAATAAACATTTCAACATTGACAATATTTGCATGTGTTTCAATTAGGAGAAAACATGATTTCCAATAAGAAAACTTTCTATATAATAATATTAATCAACCACATGCTTTCTGTTATTAATATATATATATATATATAATGCTTATAATAATTATTTAGAAGAACTACGTCAGGGCCGCTAGCTCAATTGGTAGAGCGCCCGCTTTGCATGCGGGAGGCACGGGGATCGATACCCCGGCGGTCCAATGGCTTTTTACTTGCATAAACCTTCTTTTTTCTAAAACCATATGCATTAATTAAGAAAGCCAACTACTTACAGGGAGTCTAAATGCAAGTTTGTTTTGTATCAGTTTGTTTAAAAAGCAGTAAATTATCATTATGTCGTTTAAAAGTTCCATGTTTTTAGTTAAAATAAACATTGCATTAGTGGATAAAGTTATATCTGATTTTAGCTGCATTTTATCAAGATGATGATGATGTCATTTTTCGAAAACCTCAAATATGACTTAATAATTGTTATAGGAAAATGGTTCTATTGATATGCTGATTTGCTGCTTTAATAGAACTCCTTAAAAAATAAAATAAAGTAATACAATACAATACAACACGATATAATATAATATAATATAATATAATATAATATAATATAATATAATATAATATAATATAATATAATATAATATAATATAATATAATATAATATAATATAATATAATATGTAGCCGACAGAAATGGGGTCTGTATTCAACGTAGTGAACCTGAGTGTCATTAATAATACCGTAGACGGAAGTGACGTGAGAATGGATGCTTGGATTTTTTGGGGAACGTGGTTACTTCGGAAAGTGTGTCGTGGTTTGCCGTTATTAGTAGTTTGCCTTTAGTGTGTTTGTTTTCTTTAGTGTGATATTCATTGATTTCTTGTTTGATTATCCCCGGCTCAGTGTTATTTCTTTGAGTAAACTGTTTCGACTCTCATTCGAGTTTTGAATAACAGTTGTCGTCTCATAAGTCGAATTGTCTAGCTCATTGGACACTCCCGGCCTTACAACAACAACTCAGATATACAGTCCACTAATATCAAAGACGAGTGACTTGTTGTTCCGCTCGTTACAAACTAATTTCTGTCAAAAACTATTTCATAGTTTTATGTTCCAACTTTCTATTTTTAATTTGTCTGACAACACACTGTTTATACATATTAATCGTTTACATAAATTGAATTTCATTTAATTTATTCAGTTTCCAATATGAAAAAAAGAATTACAATGAAAAATGATTGAATTTGACTGAAAATTTTCAAAAGAATTGAACTTGGCTTGAAGAATATCAATAAATTTTGATTATCAACAAAATTAATGAAATGCGTTACAGCTTAACAATTAAGAGGCTAAATAAACAAGACCATTGTTACTGAGAATCGTGTATTTTCATGTTGATGTTAGCGTATCTCATCAGAATATAATTATTTCAAATCAAGCACACAGAAAAAATAACAAAATTAAATACGTGAACCTCTAGAAAATCAAATTATACACTAGATTTAAATTCATGAGTTATGCTATTTGATTGATATTTCATTTTGACCCCTTCATAAAAATAAGTGTTTAGAGAAAGTAAAATATCACATCACTGCTTACGCATGTTACAGTATGGCATTACTCGAAATCGATATGCATATCCATACTTGATGACAAAATTGCCAAGAATATCAAATAAATATTTCATAAAATAAAAATTCTTTTCTGAAATTATTTTGCAGAGCAGTTCTTAAAAGGTTTATAAAAAATTAAAAGTTGTCTTAGAAGTTCAAAGTACATCAATTAATTAAATGGAATAATTTAATGATACATAAAAAACAATCATCATTTTTACTGATAGATGAACTTTCTGCTAAAGAAATTTTACTATGCCTTTTTTTATAATTGGGAAACAAAANTTAGTAGTTTGCCTTTAGTGTGTTTGTTTTCCTTAGTGTGATATTCATTGATTTCTTGTTTGATTATCCCCGGCTCAGTGTTATTTCTTTGAGTAAACTGTTTCGACTCTCATTCGAGTTTTGAATAACAGTTGTCGTCTCATAAGTCGAATTGTCTAGCTCATTGGACACTCCCGGCCTTACAACAACAACTCAGATATACAGTCCACTAATATCAAAGACGAGTGACTTGTTGTTCCGCTCGTTACATTCTGGTCCTCCGAGCCGGATTCGTGGAATAATCGAGTAGAAATCTCATCGTTGCAACACACATTCCCATTTTGAGTCGATCCATCATGAAAGCTGAGAGCATAGTGAGCAAGACCGAAGTTCGAAGGGCGAAGCTCCATGTGATGATCGATCAATTGACGCAACTCTGTAAAGATGCGCCACATCCTGATGACCTCCGAGAACTACTTGATGACGTGATGGCGTTTCATGACAAGACGTTAGAGATGCAATTGCAGTTGGAAGCGGCGTTGACGGGTGAGGAGCGAGATCAAGAGGCCAAGCATTGGGCGGCGCTCTCCGAACGGACGCAGATTGCCCGCCGAGAAGCTCGAGCGAGGATTCGGCAAATGGAAGGCCCCTTGTCCGATTGTTCAGCTAGCTCCAACGACCTTGGCCACCACAGTAACAGCAAGACAAGTGTAAGGGAAAGGCTCCCGGAACTGAAGATGCCAGTGTTTTCGGGTGAAGTGCTCGAATTCCCAGCGTTCTGGGACCGCTTCCAGGGATGTGTCCATAATCGGACGGATTTGGACGACGCCTCGAAGTTCTCGTACTTGCTGTCCAGTTTATCCGGTGAAGCTCTGGCTGCGGTAGAAGGGATGCCAAGCTCTAGCGCAAACTACTCACACGCCATGGAGTTGTTACAAGAACGTTTCGGACGTACGGATGTCATCGTACGGGAACATGTGAAGGCAATTTGGAACGCCAAACCGTGCAGCGACTCAGGAGCTAGCATACAGGCTTTGGTAGACGAGATAAATCGACATCTCCGATGCCTGACCGCCCTGGGAAAGAACCCGGCAACGGGCGAGATGACGGCGAATGAAGCCTTCCTGCCGCTTCTTGCGGAAAAGTTTCCTGAGGAAATTCGTCTGGCATGGGATGTTCACGTGCAGTCGGTTTCAGGCACGAAGGGAGACCTGCCAGAGTTTCTGAATTTCGCTCAGGTCCGGGCGACAGCGAAGCGTGCAACGGCGGCTTCTTCAGGCGGAAGAAGATTCGTCAAGCAGGACGACCCGAAGCAGCAAGAACCCGGTCCAAGCGGTCAAGAACATCAGCGAACTCGCCAAAGGGAGAAACGGGCGGCTAGGGGCGCCACAACTGTCCTACACGCGGCTGTCAACAGCAGCTGCCCGATATGCAAGGGTGACCACAATATTGCCTCTTGCGAAGACTTCCTTCACGCAGACGTCCATACGCGCTCACGCATGGCAGCAAGGAACAAGTTGTGTTTCCGTTGCCTGCAAGGTGGCCATCGGGCGAAGGCTTGTAAAGTAAGGTGGAGGTGCACAGTGTCTGGATGCGGGGGTAGTCACCACGAGCTTCTGCACCGTTCGCAGTCGCCTCCCCGCGACCAGACACCCGAGGCAACCAGGTCTCGGAGCTGCATGCTGACCGCAAACGGTGGCGCCCGGCAGGTCCGCCTCCAAAGCGTGCGTGCGTGTGCCTTTGGCATGGATGGCCAATGTGTGCTCGTACAATGCCTCCTCGATCCAGGCTCCCAAAGCTCCTTCATTAGGAAGGATGTGGCCGACGCTCTAGGACTTACTGGTCCGCAAGAAGTGATCCGCCTGGTGACTGTCGACAACGAGGGAGGAACAGAGCGACGGATGCGTCGGGTCGAGTTCCAGCTGGGAGCGGTCGATCCATCCCAGCCAAGGATTCGATACCCGATACAGGCGCTAGTCCTGCCCAAGATCTGTGGAAAGATTCGACAAGCGCCGGTGAAGCTGAGTGAGTGGCCCCACTTGTCCAGTCTTCCGGTTGCCGACCAGTGTGAAGAACGGACATTCACTATCGACGTCCTCATTGGTTTAGATCACTACTTTAATCTGGTTGGTGGTGACGTTCGCCGGGGCCCGGCGGGTGGACCTGTAGCAATCCACTCTCAGCTAGGATGGATTCTCTGCGGACAGACCAACAGACGGCCAACCACTGCCGTGACTACCCTCCTGACTCACGTGGAAGAATCAGCCGACCAGATCTTGCGGCGATTTTGGGAACTAGAAGCCATTGGCATTGCCACCGACAACCAAACAGCTCCACCAGACCAGGAGGCGCTCCAAAGGTTCGAGCAGGGGCTTTCCTTTGATGGCGAACGATATGAGGTCCACCTTCCATGGCTTCCAAGTCGGCCCTCGCTACCAAATAATTTTCCACAAGCAAGACGTCGTTTGCTTGCCGTCGAGCGCAGACTGGCGCGCTGCGAAGAGGAAAGGCTGGAGTATGCAGCGACGATGCGTCAATACGTGGAGAATGGCTGGGCAGAAAGGGCCCCAGAGATCGGTCCAGAAGGTCGAACTTGGTACTTACCTCACCACGCCGTATACCAGGGCGAGGGCAAGGAGAAGAAGTGCCGAGTTGTTTTTGATGGTTCAGCGCGATACGGACAAACATCCCTGAACCGACAACTTGAAGTCGGACCGAACTTGCAGATCGACCTGCTCAAGGCCCTCCTGCGATTCAGAAGGTACCGTGTCGGCCTACAAGCCGACATTCAGAAGATGTACCTTCAGGTGCGGATTGCAGAGCAAGATCGAGATGCTTGCCGTTTTTTGTGGAGGGACAAGTCGGGTGAACTTAGCCATCTCAGGTTGCAACGGGTGTGCTTTGGTTTGACATGCTCTCCTTTTCTGGCCATCAACACGGTGAGGGTGCACGCGAGACGTCACCAAGACGCGGCACCACGAGCAGCCGCGGAGATCTTGGAAAACATGTATGTGGATGATCTGGCCACGTCATGCGACACGATCGAGGAGGCAAGGGAGTTGGCTGGCGAATTACGAGGACTGTTGGCCAGGGGAGGTTTCCACCTGCACAAATGGGCTAGCAACGAGCCTGAAGCGTTGACATCCGTGCCGGATGAAGTAAGATCCGCCTCCAACAGAAGCCACCTCTGGAAGACGCTCGGAATGCAGTGGGACCGACGGGGTGATGTTTTGACCTTCTCACCACCGGCCATGGTGAACAGCCCGAGTGGAGAGTCAAAGCGGTCGTTGTTAAGCACTGCATTTCGCGTCTTCGATCCAGTTGGATGCTTGGCACCGTTCACCGTACGAGCGAAGATGTTCCTCCAGACTCTGTGGCAGCGTGGGACGTCGTGGGACGAGCCATTGCCACATGACGTGATGGAGCAATGGAGGCGCTGGAAGCAAGAGCTGCCGCATCTGTCGAAGATCCGTCTTCCACGCGCACTCGTACCGGTGGCCCTTGGCCAAGTGACACGTTTGGAGATCCACGCTTTTTGCGACTCGTCGGAGAAGGCATATGGCGCCGTGGCATACATGCGTATTGAGACGACGAACCACCACTCCGTGGTGAACTTCGTGACGTCGAAGACGCGGGTTGCCCCAATCCGGAGATTAACCCTCCCTAGGCTGGAGCTCATGGGGGCCCTCGTGGCGGCAAGACTGGTGCGCTCTGTCCAGAAAATGCTGGGTCTGCAGGTGCATGGCATCACTTGCTGGTGTGATAGTGCGGTCACTCTTGCATGGATACAATCGTCGGCCGACCGTTGGAAGCCTTTCGTGCGGAATCGCGTCGCAGAAATCCAACAGTTGGTGGAACCTGCGGCATGGAGACACTGCCCAGGGCGGCAGAACCCGGCCGATCTTCTTAGCCGCGGCACGACGCTTCCAAAATTGTTAGAGTCGCCATTGTGGTGGCATGGGCCGAAATGGTTGGCTCATCCACACAATGCCTGGCCGGTGGGTCAGCCCATAACAGAGGATACGTCGCCCGTGCGTGATGAGCGACGAAGCGAACAACGAGTGACGGTTGGCGTCACTGCTCACGTGGAATGCAATTCCATTGGTCCTGAACGGTACGGCTGTGTGGAACGGCTTTTCCGTATCACGGCGTACTGCCAGCGTTTCGTACGCAATTGCCGGTTGCCGGCAGTAGCTCGTCAGGGTGGTGCACTCACGGTGGCTGAACTGCGGAAGGCGGAGGGCACATGGGTGCAAATGGCCCAGTCGGAAGCTTTCAGTTCCGAACTTCAGGCGCTGTCACGGAAGGGGCGTGTCGTCGCGACCAGTCGGCTCAGTCGACTGGACCCTTTCATGGATGAAGAAGGATTTCTGCGGGTCGGTGGAAGACTGGAGAACGCAGAGTTGCCATCACACATGAAACACCCAGTGATCCTGCCTGGAGACCACGCCCTGACGATGGGTCTCATTAGACGCTGCCACGCACGGCAGATGCACGCTGGGACCACGCATACGCTGGCAATTTTGAGACAGCAATATTGGGTGCTGAAAGGGCGAACCCAAGTGAAGAAAGTAATCCGGCACTGTTTTGCCTGTCGGCGTGCAGTGGCTAGACCGATTCAGCCGAGAATGGCGGCCTTGCCATCTAGTCGGGTGGTCGAAGCCGCTGCCTTCGCCCACACTGGGATGGATTTCGCGGGGCCATTGCTCATTCGTGTAGGAAAAAGGGCCACTTCCAAGTGCTATGTTTGCTTGTTTACGTGCATGGCATCCCGGGCAGTGCACCTGGAACTGGTCCCTCAGATGACGACGGCAAGAGTGATGCAAGCTCTCCGGCGGTTCATCGCTCGGCGCGGAAGGCCGGAGACTATCCAATCGGATAATTTCCGCTCCTTTAAGGCCGCCGCGTCAGAGTTGAGGCAACTCTGGCGACACGTGGACGTGGACCGAGTCCAGCGTGAGCTGGTAGGCCACCGCATCCACTGGAAATTCATCACGGAGAGAGCCCCGTGGATGGGAGCCCGTGGAGGGGAACGCCTCGTCCGCTCGATCAAGGAATCGTTGCGGAAGATCCTCGGAAAAGCGCTTCTGGATGAAGAAGAACTCAGAACAACCCTCTGTGAAGTAGAAGCCTCCCTCAACGCCAGACCACTGACATTCGTGGGGGAAGAAGACCACGAACGCCACCCTTTATCACCGTTTCAGTTGCTGACCGGTCGCGCATACGTGGACTTCCCTGCAATTGAAGCCCATGACCCAGAATGGCAGCCAGTAGAACGTGGCGCCACACAATGGAGCCACCGATGGCGATACCGTCAACAGCTCCTGGCGAGATGGTGGCGAAGTTGGAGACGAGAATATCTGTCGGAACTGATGCAGCGACAGAAATGGAGATCTTCCCCAGCGGGGCCAGAAGTGAACGATTTGGTGCTGATCCTGGAGGACAACATCCCGCGAGCCCAGTGCCCAATCGGCGTGATTACGGCATTGCACTTGGGCAGCGATGGCATCGCGAGATCGGCCAGGATCCGGACGTCGACCAACGTGATCACGCGGCCAGTGGCGAGGCTCGTCCAACTCGAACCGACAACTGTCAGTGATGGGCGTAAGACACCCCCATCCGGGGGGGAGGATGTAACCGACAGAAATGGGGTCTGTATTCAACGTAGTGAACCTGAGTGTCATTAATAATACCGTAGACGGAAGTGACGTGAGAATGGATGCTTGGATTTTTTGGGGGAACGTGGTTACTTCGGAAAGTGTGTCGTGGTTTGCCGTTGTTAGTAGTTTGCCTTTAGTGTGTTTGTTTTCCTTAGTGTGATATTCATTGATTTCTTGTTTGATTATCCCCGGCTCAGTGTTATTTCTTTGAGTAAACTGTTTCGACTCTCATTCGAGTTTTGAATAACAGTTGTCGTCTCATAAGTCGAATTGTCTAGCTCATTGGACACTCCCGGCCTTACAACAACAACTCAGATATACAGTCCACTAATATCAAAGACGAGTGACTTGTTGTTCCGCTCGTTACANTGTAGGTAAAATTAAATTTCCATTATAAATAATATTTCCTTTTTAAATATATTGCATTGAAATGAATAGATTGAAAATAAATAACAATAATGATAATGTTTTGGCATTACTATAAGCATAAAAATTTTTTTATTACAACAGACTGTGAAGACATCCGTTTGTTTATCATTTACTGGTGAATGATTTATTGCTTTATGTAATCCTACTGAGTGAAAATCAATGAGTTTCATTGCTGATTGCTATTCTGTGATTTAATGCACTGCGTTTCAATGCAAAATAACTGGCAGTAGCAGGAATAGTACCAATTTGCATAAGGACTTGTCAACTGCATAAAAAATTGACAAGACTAATATTCTTGAGCAATTACAAGTTTTCACATCTCAGTCAAAATTAATTTAGAACTGACTCCACTAAATCCATCATTCAACAATAAAACTTGCTTTTGCACAGTAAATTAAAATTTTAAACAGAACATTTCAAACGGCTCAAAGTTCATGAAAAAACCTTTTCCTGAAAAAATTAAGGAAACCCAAATCAAATCTTGTAACGTAACTGCATGCAATTATTTCCAGCTGAATACAGATGTTAAGAAACAGCGCATGAATATGTCATATTCAATCACAAACAACGACAAAACAATATCAGAACACTAGATATGCACTAAACTCATGGGTTCTTTCAAAACAATGGTTAATTGGTGCGACTGATCTGTAGAAAATATAACCAAGGGTCTTTCTGATTGAAACGGTAGTAACAATTGTGCTATAATATTGGTCTGTGTGACAATGCTTTCCATGCGAAACACATTTTCCGTTTGTCCACATGGTGACAGCAGTGTTTTCTGCTTATATGAATAGTAATTTGATATGTGAAGAGCTGATATGAAAATCTGCAGCTACGTTGACCTTGGAAGTAATTCAACATCACTTTCTGAACTTTTTTGAGCAGAGTAGGCAGCATTGTTGTCTGTAGTAATATTTGAAATGTTTTCTTGTTGCACTGATTTCCAAGTGCATTTTGACACTGTTGAAGCAATGAATTCTTGAAAAGAAAAATATTCATTTTCAATGCATAGTCACATCAAAATTTCATTCATGAACGACCATATGAAACAGAAGGATATCTGCATTTTTTTCTACCCCAATATTGGCCTCACAAAATTGCAGTTGACAGGCGTTTACTGAGTTACAACAAACATTAGTAGAACCAGGGACATAACGCATCATACAGTAAAATTTTAAAATCTTCGAGATTTAATTTTCTATACAGCAAGAATTATTCTATATATTAATTGCAAACTTTTGTGCAGAATTTTGTCTGCTGCACTTGTAGCACTGTCGCGCAGGCGTCACCATTGTAATCTCAGTCTTGTAGTCTGGTAGTCTTGATTCGTTCCATTTTCAAACCTTCTGGCTGCTTCAAGTACACTTCTTCTTTCAGCCCACCATACAGAAAAGCAATCATTACATCTAACTGTTGAAGTTTCAAACATTCTACTGTGACGATACTTAGGTATGCCTGTACAGTATCAAAACAATCCACTGGGCTGCAGGTCTCACCATAGTCAATGCCAGACCTTCGCATGAAACTTGCAGCAATCTGACGTGCTTTATATCTGGCTACACTTCCATTAGTGCTTATTTTGATGCGCAAAACCCATCGACATTCCAAGATGTTCTTTCCAGACAGGGGATCTATTGATGTCCACATGAAGTTCTCCTCGAGGGAGTTCCTCTTCCAACGTCTTTTGTCAATCTGCGACATAAGGAATCTCATTGGATCATGAAATGATGACAGAAAAAATGTCTGAGCTGTTAGGATGTTGTCAGTATTTAGCATCTACCTGACTTGTTTGCTTCCAAGTGCAGCTTCCTTTTGCTTGGCAAATGGAGATGCTTGCTCAGAATTCTGTTCCTTCTGCTTTGTTTTCGTCTCAATTTCACATTTTTTTTCTTTTGGATTTTATGTCCCCTGAGAATTCAATCCCATCTTCAATTCTTCTACATTTGAACCATCTTCTTCTTCATTCTTCTCATACAAATCAGTTTTGAGAGTCATCTGTAATAACAAAAGGATCTCTTCTGGCTTGAATAAGACATGACGACCTGTAACAATTTCATTGATATCTGGCTGAGAAGTTCTATAACCGCAGTCCTCACCGCTTCATCCCATGAACCGTCCACAAACTGATTTCTTTTCCCATTTTTTGAATGGGACATGAATCTAACAGTCTCAACCAGGATCTTATTCTCACACTCCGGCACTTCATTGTGTTTTGGCGTATAAGCCAATGAGGCACGGGTGGCAACCCCTCAGCGCTGCATGATATCCTTCACATGAGCGCTGTTAAACTCAAGTCCGCCATCGCTCAAGATGTCATCTACTGTATTAGAAGCTGCGCGTGACTCATTCAGAAAGGTTTTAAGGCACTGATCCACATCATCACTTTTTTTCAAATAAAACACTTGGCGGTAACGTGAGAAATCATCTTTGTAGACGAGGAAGTAGTCGGAGAAACCCAAAGAAGTCACATGCATGGGTCCTCACAGATCAGCGTATATCACTTTTTTTGGAGCCCTTGAGTTAATACAAGCTATTATGTTTTTGATGAAAATCATTTATTAATTTTCTAGATTTAGCAAAGCATATGCGCATGAAAATAAATAGAACACTATTTTATGTTACTTTATTAAAAATTGAATAGAAAAAATTGAAAATTTAGAATAACACAACTGCGACTATAAGATTTTCATTACTATTTTTTGGAAATACAATTGATTTCAAAAACACAGCTTAAATCATAAAACATAAATTATAAATATCAAAGGGGTGAAAATTATGAGATGGATAATAAATATCCGACGAGTAGATTTTTAGTTGTTTGCATTATTGTCGTCATTTTCTGATGTTCAGCTGAGTCAACGGGCTATCATCGTCCACAGTAGGAGCATGTAGTTTGAACAGCACCTGTGACTGAATGCCTATGCGTCTCAGCACACTCTCCAAACTCTTGTCCACAAATACAACGACCACATTGTCCATTGAACCCAAATACTTTTCTCTGAATGACTGTAATGCCGCTTTTATGCGGCAATCCAAATTAATGTACGGGTCAACTGTGCAGTTTTGGGACCACTTAACAGAAGACCTAAAAAATTAATAAATATATTATTTATCAGCACTGTTCACTATATTAAGATGATTATGATTATAAAAAAAGCAGACAGATATTTTCATCTTAATCTCAGCATACAAAAGATGAATTTTATAGATATTTATCTGAAGTAGAAAATCTAAAAGTCTATTTGTGAAAATTTTATTCATACTCATAACTCTCGTCAATGGGATATCCACTTTCGGCAACAAGCGATTGAAATTGTTTTTGCAAATAATAACCATCAACTGTTTCGCTCAATCCACCATCAACTTTTATATTCAAAGATTTGCCCTGATCTTTTTTTTCACCTTCGAATCCTTAACAAAAATATCAGCAAACTGTGAAATGTATGATAATCATTTGTATCAACTTAATGTTACCTTTAATAAAACTATCAGCTGCGAGAATACAATTGATATTCGGTGCTGAAATGACATTAGTGATGTTGAAGCATGCTTTATGTGATGCTTCCCCCATTTCTCTGGACTTTCCTTCTGTCTTTGACATGGATTGGAATTTCCATCCGTTCTCTTCGTTTCGGCCTAAATTTGGATTACGGTAAATACTCTTTTTGAAATGAAGGTTCATTGTTGTATTCATGATTACCTGCCCGTAAACGCAGAAGAGGCAATTTGTCTTTTTCAATTAGGATAAACCACAGCATTTCCGTAGACTCCCAACGAAACGCCAATGAGTCAGAAGTTTTGAAATCTGATTGCGACATGCTTGTTCAAAAGTGTCGACACCTGCGCACGGCAAACAAATTTTTGAACACTAAAATAAAAGTTTAAACCACTCTTATTTATACTTTTATTTAGCTTAAGCTGACGTGGCAAAAATGTTATTTAATTTATAGTTAATAATGTGCTTGTATACATTACAAGTTTTTCGATCAATGTTTTTATAAATATATGTTTTTTAATTTTTCATATTNGTGGATGAGCACACTGTCCAGACTGAATGCAAAGACGAGGTTTTGCTCTGAGGAGGTGTTTGGTAGTCTATATTCTGAAATTTAGATAGAATAAAAATAGCACTGTAACGTCAGGGGGCGGGCATTTGTGGACATTGCCTATTCAGTAAAATCTTATACCCTCTACTAAATCCACTGAGAAGCTTCAATGAAGAGCGTCGGCGACGGTTTTACCATGCTACAAAGCATAGTCTGCTACTTTATTAAACTCACATATCACATAAACTGTTATATAATAAAATATGTAATGACAATCCATTTTGTTAACTAAATTACGCGTGATTAATCAAAAATAGTAGGTGATGCTTATCAAATTGCACTGACGCTTATCAAGTAGACTTACTAACTACTGAAATTAGTGTTACAACGTCGCAAGCTCCTTTCAGAATCTTTTCTGCCTTTTCTACAAAAGTGCCCACGTTATGGGGCAGAAGAGAAGGCTGCACTCCCCATAGGCTAGCATAGTAAGGGCTAGCACATAGAACTCCCGTCATGCAATTCGCTGTATTAGCGCTAAGCTTTGACGTTCAGTGTTTCAGAGGACCGATTTCACCACCGCTTTATAGATTTCAAGAGAGGCCTATAACTAGACAACAGCTTGACGAATTTATCTACACTGCTCATTGATGTATTGTATCATCGCAAAGTTTCTGGCACTGCCATCTTAGTTTGATTCGTTTGTGCCAGGGAATATCACTGAGCTGCTCAGACTTTATAATGAATTACATAATTTGATGCCAACTCTAAAATGGCGTTGTCATTCTGCCTACAAACATAAAAGCAATAAATCCCAGGGATCATTACTTCATATGACAACACAAATCAGTTAATTATTACCATTGCTACGTCAATAACCAGACGTTTCCACTGTCTATTGTGATAAAATAATTTTTACATTCATAATTACGCCAAAAGATTATTATTATTTCTATTTCTTTTAATCTATTTGCTTTAATGTAATATATTGAACAAAGAAATATTTAGCAAAAAATAGAATTTATCATAAAGTTTGAAATTTAACTACAGCGTGAAAAACAGCAGATCATACTTTTGTTAACATATATTTTGTGCTCTCATGTATGTTTCAGAAAACTTGTAAAACATTTTTTTTCATCCATTTTTCTTTCTTCCAGTGATTCACCGACTGCACTCTGGAAAAGCACGTGCACTGCTGGCTTTCGACTTCAATGACTATCACTAAAATCAAAAACGGCTTGCATTTAGCAGATCAAAACACCCTTCTAATTAAGAAGAAAAGAACAAAAATGTTACAGGTGAGTGAGATATCCAGACTGAACGAAAGTTGTAATAGTAAACACTCAAATCATCAGTTAATAAACCTCATTGCAATTATGTCAATTGTGGTAGTATTTCTCTGCACTGCAGTATTGAATTTGAAAATGAATTTTATTATATGTCATTCCATTAAAACTATTTCTGTCAGGTAATTAATACTTCTATTTTAATTTGTAACGTATGAAACACATAAATTTTTGATCAAAATCAATTTATTATCTACAGTAAATAACGCATTTTTAAGATCGAAATACAATGATGCTAGCAATTTTACAAATTTTAATGATATTTATTTAAAATATCTAAATTATTTTATAGATTCAACTGCTGTAATAAACGAAATGTTATTTTAAGAAGAGTTAATTTATTTTTCCAATTGTATGAGTTTTGTAGGAGATTTATAAGGAACATGATTTTTCATTTACGTTGGGATACCGTATCCCATGTACGTCACCATGTCAAGGATCATCTAATTGTCATTAAAGTTGCTACATTTTGTTAACAACTCTGCATCAGCTATTCCAACTTTTCTTAGATATACGTTTAAGGTAGCTGTTCTTTTTTATTGATTATTTAACATATAGCAATGAAGAAGTAAGATGGAAATTATCTGTGTTATGCACCTCTTTCTTATGCAGGAAATAATCAATACGCAGACAGACATTTCAGTGTCATGTATTCTTTCACGAAGTAAAGTTTTTATTTGAAGGGCTGAATTTCTTAATTAAGTTGCTATTATTTTTGTTTACTAATATAATTTTATTATGAATTATTACTTATTGAAAAAATTCAATATGTTGGTCAATTACGTTCAATAATGTAAATAAATTTGCATATATTTAGAATTTAGATAAATTAGTTTCTCTTAAAAACAGAAATTCTGAAAACTAGAAGATTTCATCAGAGGTTAATTTTAAACAATGCGAAATTTGTCAGCACTGACTGCTTGTTTGGTAATGTATTGTTTTATTGAATTTCATCAAACTGTTCACAAATATGTCCTTAATCAATTTAAGGGGATCATTTGCTTTTGAAATTACAGATGCAGTGCGAAATTTCTAATTGTACTCAAATAATATATAATTAATTACATTTTTATAAGAGAAGTTGTAATCGAAATAATGTTGCTGCTGAACTTGAAGATGAATAAAAAGCTGCACTGATTGGAGTGGGATTTTATTTTTTTCTTTAAACTGTACTCTTTTATTTTTTATGGATATTATAATTAAAAATGTAGTTAATGACTAAATTGAACTTAATTTCATTATATTGCAAATTCATCCAACGCAATGATTTTCAGAATTAAAAACAGTTGTAAACACTCTTGTGTTATTGTTCTTGTTCATTGTTCATTGTTCTAGCATTAAATTGACGTATTAAATTAATGTGGTTTTTGACAAAACTCTTTGACGCTCTTTTGCTGGTTCTCTTTTATTGTAGTTGATGAACCTTGTTTTGTTTCATGTTTTGGTAATTTTCATAAGACGAAAGTTATATAAAAGAGGTATTNGAAAGGATTCAGAGAACGGAAAGCCCGAGCGCTGGCTCTGCGGTCAAACGGGAGTGATCAACCCGGACGACTGGACGACCAGGGAAATGCGTTACTATCGGGACCGGAAATGGTTACGGCTGCGACCACTGCTCACGAACTTGCAGCACGATTGCCAAGATGCGATCTGCCCAAGTTCAGTGGGGACTTCACGGAGTTTCGTGCGTTCTGGGATCAGTTCGACTATCGCGTCCATCAGCGAAGGGACTTGTCCAACGTGGCGAAACTGACCTACCTCCGGGGCTGCCTAACCGGCAAGGCAGCGGATGCAATCAGCAGCTTGTCTAGCAGCAATGCTGATTATGAGGTGGCATTGAATCGCCTGCGCGAGGAATTTGATCGACCGGCCAAGGTGATCCGGCATCAGATTAAGATGCTCGTACAAGCGCCACCGAAGGACGTCGGTCTGCGATCATAGTACGATTACCTGAGACGGATAGTCGACGCTTTGACTGCTCTGGGTAAGGATCCAAGGAAGGGTGGTTTACGAGAAGGTGAGCTGTCCGCAGCTGAGATCACGATTGCGATCAGTCGTGATCGTTTTCCGACACCGGTTCGGATCAAGTGGGACGAAAGAACTAAGGCGAATGAAACAATGGCCGCTGACTTGTCGGAATATCTACGGTTCATGGGAGAACAAGCCCAGCTCCTGGAAGAGTCGCGGTCAGATAGATCGGAAGTCGCCAAGCCCACTAACCCAGATGCCAAACGTCGAAGTAGCCCCCTCAGGCGAAGGCATGACGGTGCGGCTTTTCTCCATGCTGCCATCACAAGTCGGCTCGACGGAAGCGAAGAATCGCCCCGAACCACAGAAAGATCAGAGTTGGGACGACCAACGTCCAAAGAAGACACGAGGGCGGCATCACGGTTTGGTCGTTGTTTCTATTGTCATAGACATGGACACCATAAGCGGAATTGCCCGGATAGGAAGTGTCACCCGGCCACGTCTGGCAGGTCGACATCCGGGGTGTGCAACTCTGTTTCTGGGAAGAAGGCAGGCATGGGAAGGAAGACCGTGGAACCAAGGAAGGCTCAGGTGAATATCGCCACCACTGAGCACTGCTGGAGTCGTTTCCAGATGATCAAGGCGGTAGCTCACGGTACCCACGGGCGGAAGCGTTTGGTCAACTGCTTGCTGGACACCGGAGCTGAGCGATCTCTGGTACGACAGGACGTCGCAGACGAGCTCAAGTTGGCAGGCGACATTCACCCGACGTCCTTCTGCGGTGCTGGTGGCTCGAGAGTCAGCTGCCAAGCATCGAGGTTGGTTCGCCTTTGGCTCAGCCCGGTCAGCGGAGAACATACTGAGAAACGGTACGAGCTGGACGCGTTGACAGCTCCGGTACTCTGCGAAGATCTGTGGCAGACACCGGTGTCTCCAAGGGATTGGCCTCATCTCCAAGGCCTGGACCTGATGAGGGAAGTCGGAGAGCTGGTACCAGTCCATGTTATCATTGGATTGGACAGTTAATTCCGCTTCCTTGGAAGGCAGGTAATCTGCGGCGGAGATGATCCGGTAACCGTGGAGACCCTACTCGGGTGGGTGATCTGCGGTCCGGCGGCATCGTTTCCCAGGGAACGGGAATACTGAGTCCACTGCGTCAGAACGGACGATTGTCTGAACGCAGCACTCCGAAGGCTCTGGGAGCTGGAAGCAATTGGCATCCTCCCTCCGGAGACCGAGTCCGGGCAAACTGACATGGAGCGGCGATTCAAGGAATCCCTATCCTTCGATGGAAACCGGTACTCGGTGGGACTGCTGTGGAAACCTGGTATGGCCAGCCTGCCAAACAATTTCGCCTCCGCAATCCGGCGATACCGATCCCTGGAGAAACAGCTGAGAAGAGATCCCGGACTCGAGCGAGACTATACGACTGTCATGCAGTCGTACCTTGAAAATGAATGGGCTGAGGAAGCACCGGCATCAATAACGCTGGGGAAAACGTGGTACCTGCCTCATCACGCGGTGTACCAGCAGGGCACCACGGGTCGGAAATGTCGAATAGTGTTCGACGGATAGGCGGTTCACCGAGGAACCTCTCTGAACGACCGTTTGGAGTCCGGACCGAATCTCCACGTCGAACTGATGGGAATCCTGCTGCGTTTTCGTCGCTTCCGGGTTGGACTACAGGCGGACATCGAAAAGATGTACCTGCAGGTAGGTCTTCACCCGGAGGATAGGGACGCATGTAGGTTCCTTTGGAGAGACGCTAGAGGAGGAAAGGCTCCAAAGGAGTATCGGCTGACGAGAGTGTGCTTTGGTCTGACCTGCTCTCCGTTCCTCGCTGTTCAGACTATCCGGACGCATGCTGAGAAGAGTCAGCATGCGGGTGGCAAGACAGCCAGATTGATCACCTCGAACATGTACGTCGACGGCCTCGTCCTCAGTTGCGACAGCATCGAGGAGGCAAAGAAGATGGTGGAGGAGTCGAGGAGTCTGTTCGCAAAAGGTGGATTCAATCTGACTGGGTTTGTGAGCAACTGCTCAAGTGACCCAAAGTCGGATGAACTCTCGTTCCGGCAGCCGGAGTTCGACGCGGAGGCACAGGACACCAAGAGAACTCTCTGAGCCTGGCTGCAACAATCTTTGACCCGCTCGGATATTTGACGCCATTTACCCTTCGGGCGAAGATGTTGCTCCAGTTGCTGTGGCAAGAGGGAACCTTGTGGGATGACCCGTTGCCGGTTCCAGTCGCGGCTGTATGGAGGACCTGGAAAGGTGAGCTGACGAATCTGGTTCAGGTCAGATTCGATAGGGCTTGCATCCAATGCTCGCTCATGGAGTTGGTTCATATGGACCTCCATGGTTTTTCCGATGCGTCTGGCAGCGCATACGGGGCTGTGGTTTACTTGGGTTTCGTGCATAGGAACGGCAAGGTGGAAGTCCGGTTCCTGGCTGCGAAGTCCAGAGTGGCACCAATCAAGAAGCTGAGCTTGCCCAGGTTGGAATTAATGGCGGCTCTGCTTTGTGCCCGCTTGATCACTTATGTGAAACGGGAAGCAGACTTACCGATCAGGAACTGCTTCTGCTGGAGCGACAGCTCGGTGGCTCTGTGCTGGATTCGTAGTGATGCGCAGCGCTGGAAGCCGTTCGTGGCGAATCGGGTATGAGAAATCCATGAGATAAGTTCCCCTGATTGGTGGCGACATTGCCCAACGCAAGATAACTTGGCGGATTTGGCGAGCAGAGGATGCCCTCTTTCCAAGTTGGCAGCTGGAAGTTTGTGGGACACAGGACCCAGGTGGCTCCAGCTGGACGAGAGTGCGTGGCCAAAAATGAAGATCGGCCCTGATAGGACTCTAGAGAAGGTGGAATTGGAGCGCCGAAATACGGCTTTGATCATGACCACCTCGTTAAAATTCGACCTTTGGTCGGTCATGGAGACTGCGCCCTATGGCAGCTATGGAAAGCTGATACGGGTCACAGCGTGGTGCTTGCAGTTCATCTCCAATGCAAGATTGCCAATGGAGCTGCGACAGAAGACCCGTGGCCCGTCCGCGACTGAGATGCGGGAGGCAGAGAAGACTTGGATCAGGCAAGTCCAAGTGAGCGCGTATGGACCAGGGAGCCACCGCAGGAAAGATCTCCAGCAGTTCAGTCCTTGCTTGGATGAAGACGGAATCCTGCGCGTGGGTGGTCGCCTGACTTTCGCTGAGTTGCCTCAGGAAACCAGAAATCCCATGCTGCTCCCGCATGGTGATGAAGTGGTAAAACTGCTGATTCAGCATGTCCACGAGCAACAGCTCCACGCTGGAGTGAACCAAACTCTGACCGCGACTCGAAGAAGATTCTGGATTACCAGGGGACGAGGCGCGGTCAAAGATGTGGTGAGGAAATGTGTAGTCTGTCGACGGGCGACTGCAAGGCCATTTGGGCAGCAAATGGCTGAGCTGCCACCAGAGAGAACGGAGCCAGTTGGACCCTTCGTGTACGTCGGCGTGGACTTTGCCGGCCCCATTTTGGCGAGGAGTGACGGCAAATCGTTGACGCTACTCAAAACGTACATGTGCGTTTCTACATGCATGGTGGTAAGGGCCATCCATCTGGAACTGGTTCCAGACATGCCGGTGGACAGTTTTTTGAGAGCATTGCGGCGGTTCATCTCTCGAGGAGGTCGTCCTCGGTTGCTGCAATCAGATAATTTCCAGACTTTCCATTTGGCAAGCCGGTTCCTGAAGCCGCTGTGTAACAGCCGCAACTGGAAGGTGGTTGAAGACCGTTTGGCCAAGGATGGAATCGAATGGAAGTTTATCACTGAGCGAGCTCCGTGGTGCGGCGGTTATTGGGAACGCTTGGTCAGGTCGATCAAGGTGGCGCTCAATAAGGTCCTTGGGCGGTGCCACGCGAAGCCTGACGAACTTCGCACGGTACTGTGTGAGATTGAAGCAAGGATCAATGACCGCCCGCTGACGATTGTAAGCGACAGGCCAGATGACCAGCTGGCACTGACGCCAGCCCATTTCCTGATTGGTCGAGAACTATCGTCGTTGCCGGACAGGGACTGCGACGGCAAGCGGGTGCAAGGCGAAAACCGAGTTTTGTCCCGGTTGCACCGGAGATGGCGATATCAACGGAAGTTGTTGGTTGACTATTTGTAGACACGCTGGAAGCAGGAGTACCTTGTGACGCTTTCGTCTCGAGGGAAGTGGCAAAAGTTGCAGGAAAGGCCGCAGATTGGTGATGTGGTTTTGATCATCGAACCAAATATTCCCCGGAGCCGGGCACCGTTTGGGAGGATCGTGTTGTTCTTCTCACGCGATGGTGTGGCTCGTTCAGCCAAGCTCCAAACGGCACGCGGTTTGATAATCAGATCGGTGCGTTCGCTGGTGTTGCTTGAACCAGGCACGGCTTGATGGACTTTGTCCATCGGGGGGGAGGCTGTTGGGAACGGGAGGTACAGTAATCCCAGAACCTGCAGATCAACAATGCGGCATTTTCGAAGCGGCACTTCGCCACGGTTCAGTAACAAGACCTGGCGAACCTTATTGTGTGAGGGTTCGCTTGAAGACATAGGTCACTGCTCTGACCCTCCTGACCGATTGACCTTTGAGGATAGCTGAGGTCGATCCTATATAAGGACCGTCGAAGCTGCACAAGAGTAGTATCAACCAGGAGTGGTCGTGGTTGAAGTTGTACGCGGTGCAAGTACCACCTTGTGATCAGAGTGAAGTGTGAGAAGAGCAGACAAATTTACGATCTTAACGCTGTGTCTATCATCTCGTTGAAATCGAGTTTTTTTTGTCCTGAATCACAATAAAGTTTGAACAGTTTGAACATCTTGTGATTGTTTTCCTTGTGTCAACCGACTCTTCGGCTTTGCTGTGTGTCTGTGAGAACGGCGTGCTTGAGCATCAGTAATAATACAGTTCACTGCCAGTTGGCATAATTGTGTCGCCAACATAGTCATTGTTTGTATGTTTATTTACAACCAGTATTTGTCATTATAATTTGCGCACTTGAGCGTGTGGTATCTTCCTTGTGTGTTGGCTTATGTTGGTTTTTTGAGATAAACTGAAATTTATTATTATTTATTCCCATCATTCGAAAAGCCATCTTAAACCCTTGACACAGAAAATAGCACACACAGACAATGATAAGCACAGAGGATTGAAATAAAAGAAAAATAGAATTAACGGTCTTCTTCTTTACAAATTCAGTATCTTTATTATCAAATTGCATTATCCTACAAAAATACAGAAGCAAAAATAAACAGCCTGAAGAAGAGGTAACTGAACAAAGAAATGTTAAATGAATATGTTTATCTGGCATATTTATTGTTTGCATAAGTTGGCAGGTATTAACTTTTTACGCTGGCAACGCAGCTAGCCGCTTTCTCTAACGTGCATAACATAGACCAAAGTTGTGTGGTAATTATTGTGGGCCAGGTTAACAACATTTCTATAGAAGCTAGCATTTCAGTATTTCTGAGCACACTATAAAGCCACAAAAATACACAAGGCACAAATTCAAGCAATGATATTGGTGGTCTGGAATTNTGCTGCAATCGCTTTCTCAAATAAACTATTGACTGTTTTACCCAGGCAGTGAACCCTTTAATATTGTGCAGTTATTGTTCACTCTGAACAATGGGAATAAAAATTAAGGCGGCAAATGAAAGATTAATTTATGCTTCATGCTTGACTATGAGGATAATTAGCAACGATCATATTTTGGAAGATCATGTGTGGTGCAACATCAACCAAGAGCTTTGGTGGAACAGCTATTATCACAAGTTTGCCATCTATCAAATCAGTGCTAGATGTAATAGATAAAGAGTTGCAGAAGCTATATAAAATCAAATCCATGACCATCAAATTCATTTTTCTTTTCTTTCTGTTTGCTTTACTTTTGAAAGAAAGAAGCGTGTTGATGAATCTGAGACATTTATTTTCATAATTTGGCACGTATTAACTTTTTACAATGGCAACGCAGCTAGCCGCTTTCACTAGCTTAACGTCGAAGAAAGTTGTGCATTAATTATTATGGGCCAGCTCAATAACAACATTCAGCAAGAAAGATTTTCTGAAATTTACCCAGAACAACGAGCTTATGCGGTGCCAGAGCAAAATAATGGACACACCTTTGATTGAGTGGACTTGAGATGAAACATAATTTTCTTTGATTTCAGTTTTGTTAGGTAAAATGATTTCGAAATGCAACAGATATCTTTTAATCTGGAATGTTGAACCATCGTAATACAAGAATTGCAACTTGAATATTTAGTCAACTGAGTAGTCGGTTTACTTTTGATATTGAAAAACAGATTTAATACAATTTACACAACATGTATATCAACAGATGTTTATTTTAAACAAAATTCCATACTTTTATTTTTTATTTATATAAAACATAAGAAGAAAAACAATAACTCTTGTAAACAGGAGCGAAGGAAAGATTGGAAAGATTAAGTTCTTTTGCAAAACATATCTGAAACATATTTTCAGAAAACAGGCAAGCAAAATCAGAAAAGCATTTCGATGCTAACATCTAGCAGTCACCACTCCCAGTTTAAGCTGAAAACTGCAGCTGTGGACAATTTATCATTTGTAGACTTTTCCATAGTAGTATAATTGCCTTTAGCTAGTCATCAGAACAATTTCTGACTAATGAAAAATTATCTTATACATAAATCACATATAATTGCTAGCTAAAACGTAATTTATCTGATGAACCAAACAACTGTTGGTTGACATTCTTTGAAACAGTATTTATCAACGTGGATGGATAAAAGTAAAGCACTCTGAAAGCGGAGAAAAATGTGATGGACAGCACCAAACAGAAGAACTGCTTAAAATTTACTCTGCAATGAACATCCCGCTCTTTGATGTCAGCATTTCTGCGCCATTTGTGTGTGATTAATTTTCTTTTGTCAGCATCAACAAAATACATTAGTGACACAAGGGATATCACTAGTTGATCTTCAATTGTAGATAAAATCAGAAATAAAAACTAAATGTTGCAAAATGGTTATTTAAAATGGAATTCAAAAAACGTTAAATTCTTTTTCTCTAGTCATCGGTCTTGTTCAGTGCTTCAAATTTGAGAGTTGATTCTAATAGAGAGATGAAATTCAGTTTGTATATGCTCAAAGGAACCAACAAAAATTTGTTTACAGAGGAAGATGCTACACCTTGATATGCACGAAGCGCAACGACAAATGTTGGATATGCGGATCAGTAAACAGAATTGTTTTAATATAACACGTTGTTATTATTGTGTAATATCATGAGCTTGCAATTTCGTACAACCTGTACACTAATCTTGATGCCACAGAAGTGATCCGCCCTAGCGAGCGTGCAGAGGGCTGTCGAGTAGATGTTCATGCATTCTACTATCAGCAGCAGCTGAGTGAATTGAAAAGACTGGCTGTAGAGTATCCGAGGCCAGTATCAGAAATTTATGATGAGCTGGCAAGCAATGCTTCCACCAGCTTAGATACTGCCGCTTATTTCCCGTCGTGGGATTAGGCCCGGAACACCATTTACTACAGCCGGGCCAAGAGATACCCACGACTTCCGGCCAGGCGGCAGGATCTGCGGCTTACTTCCGAGCAAACAACAACAAAATCCGGTGCGCAATTTTTAATGTATCATTCGCCGACCAATGATATATTAATTTTTGCCACCGAGGCTGGTGCAAGGCTGCTGGTTCAGAGTAACTGCTGGTGCGTGGATGGGACGTTTAAGATTGTCCCATTCTGGTACCAGCAGTTGTTTACCCTTAATGTGTTCATGAAGGGTAAACTGCTACCCGTCTTATATTGTTTGAATGTGAGGAAAGATCCTCCCACGTATAGCCTGATATTTTAAGTGCTCCATTCCAAAAGCAGAAAAACTTGGCTTCCAAGTTGATCCCGCCAAATTTGTTTGTGATTTCCAAACAGCCTTGATACTAGCTATTCAAGACAACTTTCCTAACAACCAGGTCCAAGGTTTTTTCTTCTACAAGTCGGCCGACCACAAGTATATACATAATCAGGAAATAAGAAAAAAAGTAAAAATGCTAATGGCATTAGTATTTTTGCCAGTAAACCTTGTACCCGCGGTTTCGAAATCTTAAATGTTGGGACTTAAATGTGCGAACCAACAACCATCGGAAGTTTGGCCCATCCGCATGAACAAAAGATTACGTAAGCACCACCTGGGATTCTATCAGCTTTTACAACTGATCATTGATGAACAGGGTAAAACTGAGACGGTGGTGCGGCAAATGGATGATGGCTATACGCGGGGCAGGGACTCCGTAAGACTACGGAGTCCAGCAGCGAAGGGTAGCTGCACTTACGGGTAGATTGCGCCGTAGCGAATTTAGTATAGAACACTTTTTAAGTGCCATATCTTATCACAATCCTGCACCTTTAAAATTATAGCACCGCTACACTATTTATTATTGTTGTATATATTTTATTTGTTATTGTTGTATATATTTTTTATTCCTTATGGCTGTATACTTTATCCATTGTATATATTGCAATACAGTTCAGATTTCTTTGTTGTTGATACTTATTGATTGTTGGTTGTTGTTGTAACATAATGGCAGTATACTATATATTTGCTTTATTCACATGCGGTTATAGCGAAAAGCAGAAATTTTTTGGGGCAAAGCAGTTTGTCGATTATTACAGATGTGAAGAAATAAAATTACAAAAGGAAGTTATTTGAACAATAAAACGTAAAACTGAAGAATCATTAATGTTATAGACTAAATTGACCACTTATTTAAAGCCATATTCAAATATTGCAAGATATCTTTTTAAATTCTGTTCTTAGCAATATAAACACAAAGTGAGCAATTGTAATGAAGTAAAATATTTGTTATATGTATATTTACTGTAATTGTTATAACTCCTTTAACTCAAAAAAAGATAGTAACAACATCTTAAAAAGCTGCTTTAAAAAATAGTGTCCATATAAGGTAATTTAATAGTAATGCCCCGCAAATATGGAAAATCGTTGATAAACAACAATCATCCAATCCTTGATCAAAACCTAATAGCTAATCAAATGGCACAGTTATTCACCTAATAATAATTACATAATGATTAGCTAATAACGTAGTAGAAACCATTAGCCAATTACCGATCAATCGCGTGCAACCTATCAAAATATAGCCAATCACAAAAGGAGGCGAAGTTGGGGAAAAGCGGACTTCCGACAAGTTCAGAGTCGACCGCTTTTCAACTGTCTTTTTGCTTGGTGCTGTCCATTGCATTTTTTTCGCTTTCAATTTGCATTACTTTTATCCATCCGCGCTTAAAAGAACGTTTCGTTGTTTATGCCAACCAGCAGCTATTTTGCTCATCAGATAAATTACGTTTTAGCTAGCAATTATATGAGATTTATGCATAAGATGCTTTGCCGTTTGTCAAAAATCATTTTGATGGATAGTTAAAAAATATTCAAGTACATAGGGAAATCTACAAGTGATAAATTGTCCACAGCTGCAGTTTTCATCTAAAAGTAGGAGTGGCGATTGCTGAATGTTATGGCAGGACATATTTTCTGTTCTCTGAAAATATTTCACTATCGGATGAGAATTTTATCTTCATCCTCTTCAATGTTTCTTTTGCCCCTATTCAGCAGAGTTTTCGTTTTTCTTCGTATGTTTCATTTAAATAAAAAAATTAAAATTTTGTTTAAAATAAACATCCATGGCTATGCATTTTTTGTAAATTGTATTAAATTTCTCTTTCAATATCTAAAGTAAACCGACTGCTGGGTTGACTAAATATTCAACTTACAATTTTTGTTTATGATGATAACCAAATGTTGAGCATTCCTGATCAAAAAATATCTGGTGCATTTCGAAATGATTTTACCAAAGAAAACTGAAAGCAAATAAAATTATCTTTAATCTGAAGTTCTTTCCATCACGGGCGTGTCCGTTATCTTGCTCTAGCACCGCTATGATTTGTCAAAATATGATCATTGTTAATTACCATAGTCAGCAGCCAAAGAGCATAAATTGGTTTTTCATGTGCTGCCAAAATTTTCATTCCCATTGTTGAGAGAGAACAATAATCATGGAATTCACTGCCTTGGTCAGATAATGAGTTCATCTGAGAAAGCATCTCTCTGCAGCAATGCAAAAAGCATTCCAGAACACCATTTATCATGCCAAGAATTTCTAACTTATGCATCTAGATGGCAGCATAGTGCTCAGAAATACTGAAATGACAGCTTTTGTAGGGTAGTGTGAAATGCTAAGAAGCATGTGGTGCAGTATGCACTGACTTCACTTTATATCGATGGTCTTTAAAAATTTTCTCAGATGTATCGTAACTAATGCACAGATGGAACTGAAAATGCATTTGCCCAGCTTAGGAGAAATTTAACTGCAGCACTTGTGTGTTGGTCTAGCAAAATTTCAGAAAATTCTTCGCGCTGAATGTTGTTGACCTGGCCCACAATAATTATGGCACTGCATACTTCATTGTCAGCTAGTGAACAAGACTAGCTGTGTTGCCATTGTAAAATGTCACTACATGTCAAATTATGAAAACAATGAATGACCCAGATAAACATTTATTTAACATCTTTTTGTTCAGTTATTTCTTCTATATGCTGTTCATCTGTTACTTCTATAATTTTTGTAGAATGATGCAATATTGCCATTGTACTTAGATGTGCTTGTCTTCATTTGTTAATAACATTGCATGCGTTGCTGGTAAGTAATAACTAATGAAGAAGCAGTCTTTCTGTTATTTTCTTAAAGTAGCAATTCAAGTAACATCAAAAGACGTCTTTTATTTTGAATTCAGAAAGCATTGCAAGTGAAGCTAAATAAATAAATAATAAAAATAAATAGCTGCACCTTAAAATCCTATTTATTACAGCATTTGAATATCAAATGATGCAACCAAATGAAATGATGAAACAAAATATAATTCAAGATTCAATTACTTATAATCAATAACAGATCACTAACACACTTATTAGTAAAGTATTATATTAATTAGAGTGCTCATTTTTTATTATTATAATTCTCATTTCATTTCATGTATTATCAATTTCATTTAATGTAATTTGCTTATACAATTTAGACATAAATGAGGATGTGATTATTACGGAAAGTTTGCTTCATCTCATGTCAGCATCTTCTACGCACAAAACAGGTAGGTATACAGTGTTTTTAATATTTGAACATAAATTAAAGTAACAGAATTTGAACAAAAATTTCACCATAATCGCAAATGGGAAAGTTGCATTCATTTTATTTTTTGCTCCAATATTAGACTGTTTTGTAGAGTTAACAAAAATTAACACCCATTTTTCTACTGAAATCATTAGAAATTTTAAATATGTAAATTTTGGTTAAAAAAGTTCATATTCACTCATTGTAGTTAATAATTGAATTTTCACTGTGCAAAAGTTGACGTAAACATGCATATTGTTGTAGTATTTCTTTACAATCAAAAATTTGATAAGTGAAAAGTTGAAAAAAAATTTTTTTATATAAAAAAATATTACAAGAAAGAACACAATTGTATGTATATAACATATGCATGTGGGTGTGTCTGTTTTGATTGAATGATTTTAGAAAAAATCTCACAGTGCAATAGACTTTTGCAGCATCTTGACGCTACAGGAGCGAACTGTACATTGAAAAAGTTTGACTGTATTTTTTGTGGTGAGAAAAGTTATTCAAATTTTCGAATGATTGTTCACAAATGTGAACAACATGAGATGAACATTGATGAGCCAAAAATGATTTGTCCCGAGTGTAAAGGAGAATTTCACATGATTGAAGAATACCAGAGCCACATCAAAATACACGGGCTCTACTATTTACTGCTTACAAAAGAAAAGCAGAGCGTAATGCAATCATGAGAATGCATCATGAACTGTTGTTGTTCATGTGATGATTTGCAAAAGTGCACAGTTCAACCAACACAAGCTAAATTTCCAGTCAAAATTTTCCATATTTATGAACATCATTTTTTTTGTTGTTGTTTTGTTTGTTAACTTGTTGATTGTTAGCATTTATTACTTATTTATCTGTTTCAATAGATTCAAACACCTTAACATTGCAGCTTAATTTCTCTGCTCTGTTTAATTTGTTGCTTGTTTCCTGTTTTTAATCGATATCGTTTGTATTGAATATTTTTTTAAATATAACAAATCAAAAAAAACATAATAATAATTCAAATGTTCGATTTTCCAAACAAATTCAACACATTTCCTATTGTTTGCACAAGTTGATTGATTGAAATTGTTCAATAGTTAGAAACAGATCATCCACTTTTGAACATTATTTTCTTAAAACATACAATCCAATTCCATAATTATATTACATTATAGAATACAATAGAAGAATATAAAACTGATTATAGCACTGGAATGTGTGCTGTTCTTGCTGCTTGAATAAAAAAATAATGTAAAAATTCATCTATTATTTTGCGGATCATACTTTTTCTTTTCAATTTAGTTTTTTAATTTACTCATCATACTTTTTGTATTCATGTTTTCTTATTCTTATTTTAAAATTATGATGTTCAAAAAATACAATACAATATTAAATTACCAGTTTGTTGTTCTTGTTGTTTAACATGTTTTATTTTACATTCGCAATAAGCTTCATAAAAAATCCCACAAATAACAAATAGAAATCCTCGATACTGCGGTGCATATAAAACCTGCATAGCAGTTGGAAGCTGCAACGCCAAACCTTACACTTGTAAATTTCATGCTTCACAGTTGAAATGCATTTTGGAATGAGGAACCTACTCCAAGCTTTGCATTGATACTGTTGACACAAAGGTGCCCAACGTCATTACGTGTTGACCGGATGACACTTCGAGTCACAGAATGTTATCGTGGTAGGCAATAGGATTCTGTCGTACTTTCATGAAACGGAAAGACGGAATGTGTTATTCACATTGTTCTGTGTTACTTACTATTGATATTGGTATGCGTTAGCGGAAGGTATAGCAGTACTGCTGGAAAAAGCAGCGAAAGATCGGTGAAGTTCCACTAGAGCAGTGCGTTTGGAAGAATATCAGCGGAAAAATTGTTCTCCCTTGTATGTTTATGATTCTGTGAATAAACTGTTTCTACCGCTTGTTTTATAGCCGTTGCCGCAATAATTAGATTGTTGTAGATCAGGGGTAGCCAAAGTGGTCGATATCGACCAATTGGGATCGATGGGACTATCTAAGGAATCGGCAGAGGCTTAGGGGTCGAATGGGGGTCGATGAACTTCGGGATCAAATATTAACTTTGAAATCCCATCTGAGGAATTTATATCCTTCAGAACTCTTTTGTAACAATTATTTATACTTTTCTGAACTATCAACATACCGAACAAAAATTAATTTTACACGGCGGAACTGCGCAATGCTTTTACAGGCTAAAATTTCACCGCCTCTTGCTACAGGTCGTTTAATGCTTGTTTCCTCCAGTTAGACAAAATACGGCTTTGTTTTATGGGTTTGATAAATCTGTTGCATAGGCCTTTGTCAAATATTTGTCGCGTCTGAAGTAGTGTTCCACGCTTGCGCAATCATATAGTAGCAATGTTTCAAATTGTGTTCTTAACCAGATTGTCTGCTTCAACATCATCTGAAAGGACTGTTCTTCGCAAGAGTTCCTTCCTATACTAATTTTTTAAACTTCGAATATGTTAAACAACCTTGAGCAAACCATTTTTATGGACTATCAATTCACTACTGAGATGGCAAGGTGCATTGTCAATTATGAGTAGCATCTTGCCTGGTTTTTTGTCTTCTGCTAGTGTATTTCAACGTGAGGAATAAATATCTTATCATAGCAGCGGGAAAGTGGGAAAACATATCTCCTGCCATACAGACTTTGGGCTGATAGTCATAAACCATCGGCAACTTCTGCACACCAATCACAGCTGGTAGACGTTTTGATTCTCCAGCTAACAACAGTTGCAAGCAATCGCTACTACTTGCAGCTTTCGTGCAACAAAGAAGAGTCACTCTTTTTCTTTACACTTTTGCTTTTTTTTCTTAGTTTTTGCTCCAAACTTTCAAAGGCTTTCTCTTTGTAGTAGTAAGCATGCCGGATGGAAAAATTATCAAACAGAAAAATGTATACAGTATTAGTAAAATGTTGGTTGAATTTAATATCATGAACAATGCATTTTAGCCAGCCAGCTAGCCAAAATGTGTTCAAATAATCGAAGTTCCACCGTATATTTCATTCTCTTAAATAGTGATAATCTTTAATAGAAAAAACAACAACAACAACACGACACTACATTTCTGACATTGTAAATGTAATAATGCAAGTTTGTGCTAAGTTATATATTTGATAAAAAAATTTCATTCTAGAAAGACGTCAAAATCAATTTATATGCATATTGAACAATGAAGACCAGCAGCTTATTGCCAGAAAGCAAGAATCTTATGCGCAACTATCAAAATCTAATAGTCCAAGACTTTTGATCTTTTTATACTGATCTGGAATTTCAAGCAGTGCTTCGAGAACAAAAGCTAATTCAGGTTGTGAAGAATTCGCCGTCACCTGATGAAAATTGACAAAATGGAAATTATCCCATTTGCGTTTAGGAAGTGATTCGTCAAATACCTCAAAGAAATTTAAAAAAATTAAACCATACAAATTGAATAATTTTTCAACAAAACAAACCCGCATCATATCCCAAGGTCCATCTCCAACACCGACTACAATAATAGAAAGTGGGTACTTGCAAGCTTGTACAATAGCAACCCGAGTCGCTTTTTCACTTGTAACTTGACCGTCGGCCACAATGACAAGAATATGATACTTAAACGTAAAATGGTTCGATTTCAGCATGGTTCGTTTTAGAAGTAGATAATTTTAAAACACTTACACTTTTCACTTTTTCACATATTTGAGTTGCTTTGAAAATTAAGGGCGCAAAATTTGTTGGGCCGCAAAGAATAACTTTCGGCGTAATCGTGTTGTAAACATTTAAAACCTGCAAGTGGAACAAAATTTATGGATTACAGCATAATTTTAATTTTAACTACTCACAATCCAATCTACAAACAAACAATTTTTTAAAAAATCTTAATTAATTAATTAATTAAAAATGCCAAATAATTTGTCTTCATGAAATGAATTGATTGAATTTGGTGTTGTTTTTGCTGCATGCAATCTCTGCTAATAATATAATAATATTTCTCTAATCTTCTAATGACTAATTTATTATTTAAAGAAAATTTAACAAAACCGTTTTACCTCTTCAAAACTACTACATTCGCCATCCATTTTTAGTGGAAATACCGATATATCAGACGTAGTCACATCTCCAAAGCCAAACGCAGAAATAGTGCCCCCGTTTGAAAATGGAGCTAAAGTTTTACCCATAATAGTGATAACCTAAATAATAATAATAATAATTATATATATATATATATATATATATATATATATATATATATATATATATATATGGAAACTGCAAACTTTTAAATGGCAATATCAAAACAGCAGAAACGTACTTGCTGGTATGGATTTTGAATAACCGGGTCAATAGTATGCAAACATTTATGATCAAATGATTTTTCGCCTTGATATTTATTGCTAGCCGTATAATCGATGCCTGGAACAAGAAAATAATCGTTAATAAAATGACATATATAATAATGCAGCAGAAAGCGTAAAATGCAAGGTAAACTTAACGTGAAATTTCAAATAATACGAAAGCATCTCAAAAAGAAAAGAAATATGAATAACGGATGGATGGATAATAAACATTTACCAAAAATGAGATTGCTTGATTCCAAGCCGGCTCGGCGCAGCACATCGCTAATCGCTTCTAAGGTAGAGAGTTTGTCAACGGCTTGCGTGACTGAGGTAGCTCCAACAACTTCAAGCAAACTGCTAACCAGAGGCGGAGTAGGAATTCCATCTTGGCCGGCGTAACATTTTAAAACGCAACTGTTTCGATCGCAACTGATTGACTTTCTTCTCATTAAACTCGCACTTGGAGATTTGGTCATTGCTGTAGTATTTTCATTCTCTTTACTCTTCAGGGAAGGTTCGTCACTGTCGATCTCGGTGGCGGTGGTGTGCTCATCGCACGTTTCACCACCGCATGCATTTGATTCTTGATTGAGAAGTGGCAAAGAGGCCGCAGAGCAAAGCAACTGCGACCGAGCGAATACTGATGGATCATCATCAGAGCTGCAATTGTCATCGTTGTTGTTCCCAGACGCTGATGACGAGTTCTCACTGTTGTAGGCAATTTCATTTCCCAAAACTGACGACAATTCTTCCACTTGGCCTGGCAGCTCCACTTGCACTGCACTGCTGCTGCCCACTGGCATCGACGGTGCTACTGCTACAAGTAACAATGCGTTTTCACGTTCACTGCGACGTTCTGAATGAATTTCAACTGTACGAACAAATTCCGTTTCCATTATTCCGCTTCTTGAATAACTCTTCTCCGATTTGAATGAATTATTTTTCAAATTTTTATCTTCATCATCATGAACATCAACAAATTGAAGTTCGTTTCGTTCGAATGCGGTTTCACCGTGAATCACAGTCGTCGCACTTTCTTCACTTCGTTCACTTTTTCTTGCTTGCAAAATCTTGAAAGCAAAACAATCTCCTTTTACCTGCCTTTTTCCATCTGACTTTATCACTTTATCTGACGTTTCACTGTCGTCACATACCAAAGCAGAACTACCAGAAATTGATTTCACTGTCTGTGAACTGTCCCACTGTGCAGCTTGCCTCTCTTCACCTTTGTCAGCAGGCTGTGACGACTTTTCTACATCTGCAACAAAAACTGAATGCAGCTCAATTTCACTGTTCTCACTGCCCGCAATGTGTGCCGTTCTGAATTGCGTCGAACAGATTGAAACTGCTTTTGATACTTCATTTGATGTATCCGATTTGTTAGACATTGTCAAATTTTCTTCCTCTTCGTCTGCACTGATTTCTACACCTCGTACTAATTTATGCACCGGCTCGGCAATTTCCAAATCATCCAAAGCATCATTTTTGTTGCCAATTTCTGCAACGTCCATTGCACATGCACTAGCATTCACACTGATCACCTCCGGCTTTAGAATTTGTTCATCAACTGTCATGAACGATGCTTCTTCAGATTGTACACTTTTTGATGCTGATACGTTATTCTCAATTACATCACCTACAACGTGCAAAAAGCTTTTGTGCGTATTATCATCTTTGTCAATGTTGCCACTATCAGAAAAGTCTGATTTCACGTGCTCCACTTTCTTTCTTCTTCTTCCTCCTCTTCTTCTTCTTCCTCTTCGACTGCAGTGCACTTTATTCTCAGACGGATAATTTTGCACATTTTCATCCTTTTCAGCACTCGCTGCAAAAATATTTTCACCTTCTTGTCTTTCTAAACAATCAATGACATCCAATTCTAAATTTCTCCCGTCCGTACATGACATGCAAGCACCGCCGGCTCCAGTAGAACTGCTTTCAGTAGAAACAGAATGTTGTCGATTATTTTCAAAATTCCTGGTGTGAAGCATTACAAATTTCGTATCATCGTCTTTAGCATATGATTTCATTTGTTCATCATCTGACTGTGTACTTATAGCAGAAGATGTCTGCTGAAAACCAACTTCTGCCAACAGTGACTGGCCTTTATCAACGTCATCATCTTTCTGTGCACTTTTGTGGAACAAAAGTTGCTCTGCTAGTGTTAAATTTGTCTTCTGACTCTGTTCCAATGCTGCTTTGGATGCACTAAACAACAATTCATCAGATTGTAAAAAATCGGTCGAAGATATTTCTCGCTCAGAGTTCACAGAACACAATTGAATAGATTCATCGTTTCTTGCATTTGTTGAACTCTTGCCAACTGCTTCAAAGTGCTTGTTTTTTATTTTACGCATCAGCTTTTCATGCTCTGAACTGTGCAAGTGAACACCGTTAGCGTTGCTGCTAGTCTGCAGATCAGAACTTTGAAAACTGCACAATTCTTGTGAAATATACTCTTCTATTTTGCAAATGCTAATTGCCGAAGAAGTTGCAAAATTGACTCTTTTCGATTCTGTAGTAAGTTCAGTTGTTACAATTCTCACTTTGTCAGCATTATCAATGTTATCAATCTGCGGTGGATTGTCTACAGATTCTGCTGATTCAGTATTCAGACAAGTTGTACTATTGTCATGATCCAGTGTCACTGATTGCTTGGATAAATTATCAGTATTTGTTTTCTCGAGCTCATCTGAGTCAGGTTCTGTGGTTGTTTTCGTCGAATCGACTTCCACAATCGCTTCTTCTAAGCCAAACAACAACGACGACAACGACGCTGCTGTTTCAATATCAGAAACACCAACAGCAGTGGTGCTTGGACAAAATTCTAAGTTTGAGCTCTCATCAGACTGAGCATGGCGAGCTTGATTAAAAGAAGAAACTGCAAACAATGTAAAGTTGTCGTCATCTCGGTCGTTGGTGACTGATTTTTCTACTGAAATTCAGCATTTCATCAGAAGAGCTCTTCTTCTGAAAAGCAAAGTTTGTTAAATTGTCCAAACCTTCATTTGAAGAGTTTTGATCGTGCTTTTTGCTTTCACGTTCAGAATTTATTTGCAATTGACCAACTGGGATGCTGGATTCACTGTGCTCAATTGTCCCATTCTCAGGTACACTGGATTCATCATTAGTCGGCAGACTTCTCTTCGCGCAACTGTTCAAAGCCTTCTCACGGGACTGAAGTGAATCATTTCGATCTTTCAGACAATCACCTAGAAAAATTAAATTACAATTCCATTTTATTTCATTTATGCAGTGCACTTACTTTCAAATGATAATTGTAAAAAGTCACAGTCACGCGCACGGATTTCATGCAGTTCTAAAATTGTACAACTGAATATTATTTTATTAAAAGCGAATTCAAAATTTTAAATGCCAAGAAAAAATCTCTTTCAGATTTAACGTAGCAGTAATTCAACTGAATAAAAACAACTCTGAACAATTAATTAATAGAAAAATGAAAAAAAATTCTTCCATCTAATAACACACCACATAACCAATTCATTTTAGCTTTATTAATTTCATTAATGTTGTTGTTTTTACATTACACTACAAGCACAATCTGAGAAGAAAAAAATAGGATGTAGTTTTTTGTTTTCCTGAATGAAAGAGAAAAAAAGAAATAAAGCTCACCAGCAATGCATTGTTGTTCAAAGTGTGGTCGCTTGATGGAGGAGGAGAATGTTGGATCAAAGTTGCCGAAATCGTTTTCTTGCTTCAGAGGCCGTTTGATGTGGGCAATTTCTGCTTGTGTCGCTTCATTTGAAATGGCTTCTATTGGAGCAACAGCAGCAGCAGCAGTTTGTTGTACTCGGCTAATTTGATTGTCAATTCTTCTTCTCCTCCACCTGGCCAAAAGCCAATAATACAGAACGCTGATCGTAACAACAGCAATCATGCTGATCACCGGTTGCCAATAGAACCAGAAAAGCAATATTCCACTGTCGTCGCAGTCGAAATGTTCATCGAAATACAAATCGTCGTAATCAACAATTTCTCGATAATCGCACTCTTCAAAACTGGCTAATGCTGCCATAAAAACTGAAATCAAAATTCCAATTACAAATTTTGTACTAACTAAATAGAAAGAATTAATGATGAAACAAGAAAAAAAAAAGAAATCTAGGTCACCTCGGTAAAGCTGAACAACGAACAAATGATTGAATAAATTAAAACAGTAAAAACGATGACGCGTTGTTTGTTGTTGCTAATTGAATATGTAATAATAGAAAGCAGTTGTTGCAAATGCATATATATATATATATATATATATATGCTTTGCCTGCTTTAATATTTATTTTTTTCCACATTACTATTATTGAAATAATTGTTTGAGATGACTTTGTTATTAAAAAGCTGTCCGTACTCCCTCTTTCAACTTGTTCATTTTTAAAAATTTTAGAAACCTTGCAAGCAAATATACAAATTAAAGTTTCAACCAAGCAAGCAAGCGTTCAAATCAAACTTCTCGAAGGAATTTCACAAAAAGAAGAAAATTGAACAATCAATTACTTTTCACTACAAAATAATCAACTTGATTTCATTTTCTCATGCATCAACTTTCCCAAAATTTCTTCTTACGTGTTTTCACAGAAACAAAAAAAAATCTTCTGCTTACATTGATTGCACAGTTATTTATTTATTCTCTTTTTCAAATTGAAAACTATTCACACAATCTTTTTAATGCTTTACATTATCGTACAAATATTTTAAAAAAATAAAATATAAAAACTGATGCAATATATGTTCAATTATGAAAAAATAAATTATTCGAAAGAAATTTTTTTTAAAGAAAATTGTAAATATATTCAATGCAATTTATTGTCAAATTAACTAAATTGCATATATACTTACATAACAGTGAACAGTAAACAAAAATGATATAAAGTGAAGAAAAATGAAAAAAAAAGATGCGTGGTGGAGCTCAGAAAATTTAAATATAATGTCGACTAATTGGTGACGAAGCAAGTGGACGGAGAATTCAGTAAGAAAATCAGAAATAGTTGAATGAGCTGTTGCAAATGCTGTGCCGTCTAGTTGAATGAAATCAGTGAAATGCTATGATGATTTATTTGATACGTTCACAGAGTTAAAATTGAAGTTGACTTCAGCAAACCAGCTTTTAGCTTTTATTAAACTCTAGTGCAACGCAAACTGGTGAAGGGAATGTGAAAGAGAAGAAACTAAACTGCAACTGATTGAAGTGGATTTTTCAATCTCGTTTTATTATTTCGCATTTTTATCTGGCATTCAACGTTCTGGGCCGTTGAAAAACAAATACCTCTGAACAATTTATTAATAACTTGTGGAATATTTTTTTTTATAAAAAGCAAAGAAAAGAGAAAACCACATTTCAATTCTAATAAAAACTACTCTTTCTACATACATGCATGCATGCATGCATGCTTTTCTTTCTCTTCTTTACTTTTTTTTTTAACAATCTACTGAAATATACAAATCTCACCACACAGTTTTGTTTGCTTTTTTTCATCATTTACTTACACTTTCAATACATACGCAGCTTTGATTGAAAAAGAAAAAAATACTGATGCGTAATCATTGTTGAAGAAATGCATGTTGATGAAATTTTATTATCCAGTTGAACTTATAATTTAAAAAATTGTCGTTGTTCACTGTTTGACAAATTATTGTCCGGGGGCAAATGTTTGCAAACTTAGACTGAATTTCACCTTGCATGGCAATTGGAAATATTCACGTCAAAAATAAATTCGAATATATATATATATATATATATATATATATATATATATATATATATACAAACCTTTTTCCATTCTACTGTTTCTATGCACTTGAAGAGAAAACGGAAAATTAAAGTAATAGGATCAAACACAATCAGTAAAGGAAAATATCCTACACGTTATAAAAGTAACAGTAGGGGTTTGGATTTTTGTAAAGAAATCAAAAAGTGCACAAACATACACTAACAACCGTCTAGCATTGGTGAAAGTCATCAACGACGACAAACCCAACAAAAAGAAGAAAGCTAATACACCGAATTTTGAAAATTGCATCTCTTTTTGCACGACAATTGGCCGCCAGCTGCAACATCTGTTTCCACTGATAAAATGCTCTTTCTTCTTCTTCTCCAAGCGCTTCAAATTTCACTCCACACACACACACACAAATTGCAGCAAAATATTACTTAACACAACAAACAGCTGTACTTGAAATTCAAATAATTCAATTTATTATTCAAAATTAAATGCCTCCTTTGTTTGAACAACAAACTACACGCAAACACACTGAACAAAACTGCACTGCAGCAACTCAAATGAATAACAACAACAATAACCATGACGACGACTACAGTAAGCTGCAAATTCCACTTTTCTATCACTTCAATTCTACATTCAACAATAGAAATTATTATTTTTTCTTTCTTATAAAATAACATTTGTTGAAATGAACAAAACAGAAATAGTACATCCACAAAGTGTGATCATCAAACACGAGCAAACAAATAAATCCAGCCATAAAATAGAAAAGAAACCAAGAGAAAAACATCCACCTACCTGATCATTCGAGATGGCAACCATTTTGCATGAAAATAAATCGCAAAGCATGTATGTGGTGATGGATTTTTGTGGACAATTTGATGACAAATTTACAAAATGCTTGCTCACAAAGTGAGCGAAAAATTTATGCTACAAGCAGAAAATTGACGACCTTGAAATACTAATCGCACAAACTGTGAACTAGGCAAACAAACAAATTTTTTCGTCATCACTCAATCAATATTTGCCCAAAATCAAGCTACTTACTTACTTCCTGTACAACTAAATTGATTCATTCATCATTTCACAATTTGCTCATTTTCTTTTATTACAAATGGATAAATTTACAAAATGAAAAACGAACTACATACAACCAATGCATCTGTACAACTAAACTTACTGTTTCATTGTAAAACAAGCATTACCAATATTTCAATACAACAACAAGAAGAAGAAAAACACATTTCTTACGCATCATTTGAACCTGGCAAAAATGTTCTGCAGATAAAACTGAAACAGAAAAAAGGATAAAAATTGTCTCTGAAAATAACTGTTCAATAAATTTCAACATCAATTTTTTTTCAACTATACAAAATTAAAAAAAAATTATACTTAGCAAAATTAACAAGAAAAGTTCAATTGTGTGAATTCATATTCACATTCATTCACGGTCTCAACTTCGATGTTGAAAATGCAAATAAATTTTAAAAAACATACCAGTTGTTAACTTCACAAATTATTGAAACTATTTTTTTGAAGAAATTTTGCAAATGTACAAAAATTAATTCAGCCAAAGAAAATCAAAAAAAAAGAATTCACCCTGAAAAATAACTTAAACAAATCATTCCTTCGTCAAAGCAGTAAAATGAACCAGCACTGTTCATTTTGAACGTTTTCAAAATTTCAATCTCTGTGCTCTAATCACACTTACCTTTTTCTTACTCGTTCACTCCAATCAGTCGAACGCGAGGTGAAAAAAATATTTCAAACAGCTGTCGATGCTGTTTAGAAAAGAAAATCTGTCGCGATGTTGAACACAAATTTCATAAATTTGAACAAAGCTATTCAAAATTAATTAGAATTGAAATTAAATAAATTTATGACAATAAATAAATAGATAATGTCAAAATTACAAACAAAATTTCATGAAATGTCCTTTTTTAAATTTTGTAAATTATGAAAAATAAATCAACGCTTGTTGAATTCTTCGCGCCTGCATCTACAATTGAATATTGACAGTATGCAAAAACAACACTACGACAAAAATCAACTCATCCTACAATATTGGTTGGTAAACTCAAAATTACTGTAACTGTTTTTGATTGAAAAGTTCAATATTAATTATTCTTGCTTTCAACTTATGTTTGAATTATAAATTGTACAAAAAAAACATTTGCATCAATTAGCTGAAAAAAAGAAAAATAATTTTTTTTTAAATCAGAATAAGTTTAAAATCAAGTGAATTGCACGTTTTGAGCTACGTTGGTGAAAAGGAAAATAAGTAAATCAATAATTTATAATTTAATAAATACATAAAATTTATTATTTTTTTACAAAAAAATTATTATTTTCTCGTACGTTTCTTTTACTTGCAATTACTTGCAACTGAGTAAATTGTTCTTCTAAATGCTGTTATGCATAATTTCAGTGTTATTTTTCTAAACAAAAAATAAAAAAGAAAGAAAAGGAAATTAATTTCAGTTCAATAAACTATACAGTATAGATTGAATGGAAAAAATTTTTTGAAATAAATTTTTAATTTTCTTAAAAATAAATTCAACAAAATGTGAGTGTAAATTTATCACACTGTGGCTGCATCGTTGAAAGAATAACGTTGCTGTGCATCAGCGTGTTATGTAAAAATGAAAAACAAAATTACGAGCAACAATGAACAGTTTTCAAGATTTATATTAATTTATTAATTATATTATTTGATATTAATAATTTAAATAAATGATGAGATTTTAATTGTAAAAAAACTGTGATAAAAGTTATGAACTGCACTCATCAATAATACTTACTATGGAGAAATAGAATTAGAGAGGGAAGATTGGAATTTTGCCTGAACATTTCTTTAACAATTATAATGTTAGCGTAACGTGAAAATAAGTGTTGTTGTTGTTGAAGTGCAAATTTCAAAAGAAGTGCTGCAAATCGCGTCATCAATTGGTAGTAGTTTGTGCATGACAGGACAAAGATGTTGGGTCGACGTCTCGGATGACAATGCTAAAAATATCTCCTGAGCTTTGCTTATAAGACGCCAGCCAGCCAGCAGCAGCAGCAGCAGCAGCAGCAGCTAATGTCGAATGGATGTTTTCATTAATCGCAACATTTATCGATCAGTAATATACAACAACAAGAACAAATTGTTCAATTGACTCGTTTACTTGTCGGTAGAACTTTTTCCAAATCATACTGTTGTCGTAGTGATCAATTCCAATAAAAAAAATATTATCATATTTTGAACAACAAAATTGTATTATGAAAAAAAAAATTATTACAAATTGACCGACAAAAATATGTAAATAATCAGAATAATAAAAGTGATTCTTTCTCTGAAAGTTGACAACTTTTTTTTTTTTTTTCTTTTCTTTTTTTTCTTTTCAATTTTTCAAAATTTTCAAATGCAAGCTTTTTAATCATGTTTTTCTTTTTGAAAAATTTTATTACAATTAAAATTGATTTTTTCTTTATGAGTTTTTTTGATGTTGTATTCAAATGATTTTGAATGGAATTTTCATATTTCATTTCACCAACAGCAAAAAAAGATGCAAGAAACCCTGCAAAATTTTTTGTAACATGCAATTTTCCTTGTCTAATTGCTCATTGATTCAAACTTTTCACTTGTGATTAGCTGCAATGTTTTTCTCAATTCATTAGTTCAAATATTCCATTTAATAGTGGTGACGTAACATGAATAGTGGAAATATTTATTATTCTAAAATTTTATTGTGTCTATTTCAGTCAAAATTTATGAAGTTTTATCATTCTTTAAAATTTTGCTTCTACAGATATATTATGTTGGCGACAAAAATATGCGAACTAGCAGCGGACTGTAGATTATTGATTGTTTACGCGCGCAGTTCAAACCGGCTCACAGCTAAGCTGTGATACAAGAAAACAATTGCACTTATTTGACCAACAGGAGAATTTATTGTGCTTCAGGATATAACAGACTGAATAACAAACGAACAAAACACTAGCATCAAACATCGCAACAACGTCCGTCAAACACTCGATTTCATCCCGTAACACATTCAGGCTCTCAAAAGACGTGACACTTTTTTTAATGATCTGCAGGCAGCAGGAATACTATAGTTTTCGTTTAAAACATGTCATTTGCGGTGAAGTTTATACTTTTTAGTAATTAACATGTTCAATAATAATTTTTATCATTATTTTATTTTTCTTTTACCAAAGTGACGTTATATCAAATGCGATAGTGATAATTCAGAAAAAGCAGCACAAAAAATCAGTTAAATAGTGATTTTTATTTTTCAATAATAAGCAACATATTAGTGAACGACATTAACAAAGTGGTATCAGGGCGGTTTCAAAAGCAGAAATTCTTGTTTGTGGATTGCCGTTTGTGTTTGACTTGCTTAAAATAAACCCGTATGCGTCAATATCTTTACGCGTACATAAACAATAGACATAAAGGCCACAGAGCCATAAAGGCATGGATGGTAAAAAGCTGTTGATACCATTGTGGTACAACCTTAAATGTGCCATCAATACCCCACAGTTTGTTGTCTTAAATTGATATGGTATTACCAGATTGTGACGGTGTTCAAGAAGTCTGGGGGAGCGTTTTGCGCGGTTGTGATACATGGTGTCTCACTGACCGGATATAGACTGTTCAGAGGACGAATTGGAAGCTTCTTCATCGTAGATGGCGGGGATGGGTTTCGTTTCTTTGCCACTAGGCTTTTTTGAAAGCTTTCGATCACGGCCGTCACTTTTAAATCCGTCTACATTGCACTTTCGAAGCCTTCTTTGCCCTATACCAAAATAAACTAATCGTTAATAATTAGGAAAACCTGCTGCACATTCAGCGCGTACTTTTGAGCAAATGTAATGTTTCTTCTGTATACTCAATTTGTATGCCCTGCGTTCACATACAAGGGAAATACTGTTGCTACGAGTTGGTACAAGACGTTGTTCAGAGAAATCAGCCATTGTAAAAATAAAGAACTGAACAGAAAATGATTCAAATCGTAAAATCAGACGTTGCTTCAAATCTCAAATGTCAAGCTTGTCCTACGAATTTTTGTTAAATTTTTCTTTTCCTGTTTGAACTTGTTAGCGTAAATTAGCTAGCAACCAGAAACATCACTATTATGAGATTAACGAACTGAACAGGAAATAAAAATTTTCTTCTATCCCAATTCTTAAGTACTGTTCAAATGAATGTCAAGTGACTAGCTTTTATTTAAAAACAAAAATCTAGCTGACATTTGAATTACAAAAATGAATGTTTTCATCCCGTATTTTTCAACAGTTATTATACTAAACCGACTCTACGGTTCAAGTTCCATTACAAGAGCAACACAACAACATGCATTACGTGTGCATTACGCAACAGCAGAACAGCAAACAAAGTTAGCTTTCTATCAACGTTTCTCCATCACAGTATCTGATCCATCTTATTTCTTTGTTAAGCCTTTTTTTCAGCTAGATCAGTTAGATTTTTTTTCAAATTTAAAGTTACTTGACATTTTTGTCGACAACATTTAGAAGATAATTTTATTTTTCTCTTTTATGTTCCTTAATTTCATCATGCCATTTTAGTCTTTCTGAACACAATGATCATCAATAGTGCACCTTGCACCTTTCAAATGCACCAGAATCGAAGAAGAATCCTATTAATGATATTGTTGTTCTGGAATTTTTACAGAGTTGTGGACAACAGGAATTTAAGTCTCGGTAGCAAATGGAAAATCAATTTGAATTAATAAAATAAATTAATCAAATGAAAAATCAATTTAAATATATTTAAAATCAATTTACCTTCTGTGCTTGTTGACAAGGACAATTAGCAATGATTATATTTTGGAAGAACACATGCATTGCAAGTGTAAAATAACGGGAACACCTTTGATGGAAGGAACTTTAGATGACAAAAAAATTTCTTTGCTTTCTGTTTTGTTTGATGAAATAAATGCAACTGATCAGCTAATTCACAAGTGAACATTTTTGACCTCGTATTTTCAACATTTGGTTATCATTTTAATACAACAATTACAACATGAATATTTAGTTAATCCAGTAGTCAATTTACTTTGCATATTGAAAACAAATTCAATACAATTTACACAGAAGTTTCTTTCTTGTTTAATAAAATTACAGATTTTTATTATTTTTTTTCTGAACATAAAACATAAAAAGGAAAACAATAATTCTGTTGAAACGGTGCAAAAGAAGCATTTGAAAAGATTAAATTTGCAAAACAGAAAATTTTCAGAAAGCAATCCAGCTGAAATCAGAAAAATGTTTAAATGCTAACATTCGGCAATCACCACTGCCAGTTTTAGCTGACAACTGCAGCATCTGTAAACAATTTATCACTTGAGTTTTCCTTTGTGCTTGAATAGCTCTTAGCTATTCTTCAGAAAAGTTTCTGACAATTGCAAAAGTATCTTATGCATAAATCTCATAATTGTTAGATAAAACGTAATTTATCTGACGGGTGGAAACAACTGTTCGTTGACACTTCTTCGAACAGTATTTAAGCTCTCAGATAGAAGAAAGTTTTCTGTGTCTATTGTGCTCCGTAATGGCTGATTTTTTTCAACAGCGTCTTGTACCAAATTATAGCGGCAGTATGTACCTTGATTTTGAAGGAAGGACATACATTGAAACATACAAATTGAAACATGTTCACCAAGAAAGTTTTTTCAAATAAATCCAAAAAAATAAAAATTATTCGTCTTTGGTAACGACAAAAAAAAGTAGACTTGAAAATTTAAAAGCACATTTTTTGTCTGATTTCAAATTATTTGCATTATTTCAAATGAAACAATAAAGTACCTTTGAAATATAATCTCTGCTTCCATCTTGTTCAACTGATAAGTTTATCAATTTTTTTTATATTTCAAGCATGTGGTGATTTTCTTTCTCTCTCTCTCTCTCTCTCTCTCTTTCTTCTTTTTTTTTATATTCATAAATATAAATTAGTGCAATTTTCAAAAATTTAATCAATTCTCAATTGCACTATTTTTGCCTATTTATTCTTTTTTCTTAAATTATGAATTTATTATCATATCAACGTTTCATATTGTAGAGGAATGATCAAGTGATCAAGAGCATTTTTGTAGTGCAGGCGAAGAAGGTTAACTTCCGTTCTGTATTAAGATAACTAAGGTACTCTGAACATTAACTGTAACTGGTGAAATCACCAGCTAGTCAGCAGAAAATGAATGATCAAAATTGCAAAAGTATTTATACATAAATGAACACATGCATGCATGTTCAAAATTCTGCTTCGAATGAACATGCTTCCTTTTCCCATTTGAATGATCACTAATAAAATAATGCACTGTTGGAGAGGAAAAGCTTTTATTTGAAAGGTATGAAAATGAAAAGAAAATAAAAAAATAATGGAGATGAACACAGTGTAAACAAGGATGGTCACAATAAATTGTCAACGCTAGGGTCAATTCTGCTTCAAATACAATGGTCTAAGATGGACAACGTGGCCGAACAATTAAGCCTTTTGAACAGACGTGAAAAAGATAATAGGTTTTGTTGTTTCTTTGTGCAGACAAAAAAATCTTCACTCACAGATCATTGCATACAAAGCTAAAAAATTTTTTTCCTTCTTCAACATTATTCCAACAACAAATGACAAAGCAAGTTTACTTCTTCTTCTTCTTTCTTCTTTTTCTTTTTCATTCAACAAAGCTTTCTGGGGCAAAATTAGAAATTTTTACGGTCTTCAACAAAACCCACATTCCACGTTTACAAGTGATGTTCAATTTGGTCAACGGAAATGGTCAGTTTTCTGAAATTCACTGGATAAAAACCGTAAAAGCACAGTTTCCAAAGTTCAAGGATGTGAACGGAAAAATTTGCCACCAAAGAAAGCAAACTCTGTCTGATAATAAAACTGACTGAAGAATTGCATGCGTTTGGTCAAATCACTCTTCAATCTAATTTAGCCGCTGCTGGTGTCAAGGATATTACACACCGACAATTATTGCAAAGAAAACTTCAAGGATCATTATTTTTCATCATTTTATCAGTTGAACACAAAAACTTAAACGAAACATTATAAAACTGAGCAGAAAAAAACATTTCCATCGGCATTCAACAAATAATATCGCAACACTGCATGTATATATATATATATATATATGTATAATTATATATAGTATAATTTTTTTTCATTTTTATGCAAGCAAATCAAACAAAATAAATATTCAAGTGCAACTAAGCTAACAAGTAAAAAAAACTTCCGTTTGTATTAAATAACACTTCACATCGAAGTACAACAACAGATTGCTTCAAATTTTCACTTTTTAATACTTCTTCCAAATTATGCAAGTACTATAAATATTTCTTATATTGCTCAAAAACTGAAACAAATTTTTATCCATAATTATAAATAAAACTATCAATTTTTCCATGTTTCAAATATATATAAATTTTTATTGATGAAATAAAAAAATATACTGCTTTTTTGCTGTGCTACTATGATAAAATAAAGATATCATGGAACTTCGATTATTTGAACACATTTTGGCTAGCTGGCTGGCTAAAATGCATTGTTCATGATATTAAATTCAACCAACATTTTACTAATACTGTATACATTTTTCTGTTTGATAATTTTTCCATCCGGCATGCTTACTACTACAAAGAGAAAGCCTTTGAAAGTTTGGAGCAAAAACTAAGAAAAAAAAGCAAAAGTGTAAAGAAAAAGAGTGACTCTTCTTTGTTGCACGAAAGCTGCAAGTAGTAGCGATTGCTTGCAACTGTTGTTAGCTGGAGAATCAAAACGTCTACCAGCTGTGATTGGTGTGCAGAAGTTGCCGATGGTTTATGACTATCAGCCCAAAGTCTGTATGGCAGGAGATATGTTTTCCCACTTTCCCGCTGCTATGATAAGATATTTATTCCTCACGTTGAAATACACTAGCAGAAGACAAAAAACCAGGCAAGATGCTACTCATAATTGACAATGCACCTTGCCATCTCAGTAGTGAATTGATAGTCCGTAAAAATGGTTTGCTCAAGGTTGTTTAACATATTCGAAGTTTAAAAAATTAGTATAGGAAGGAACTCTTGCGAAGAACAGTCCTTTCAGATGATGTTGAAGCAGACAATCTGGTTAAGAACACAATTTGAAACATTGCTACTATATGATTGCGCAAGCGTGGAACACTACTTCAAGATCTACGCTGCGTATAAAGGAATAAACTTCTTGGTTACAATGAAGAATGTGTAATCCAGTCAACAGACTGTGATTATGACTGTACAGCTGTAATAAAAATGTTCAAAAATCCTGAATTATTGCAAAATAAAATTGACTAGTTGGTAACCGTTGATGATACCCCATTATTTAGAACAGGGGTAGCCAAAGTGATCATTATCGACCCTTTGGGGTCGATAAAGGCTTGAAGGTCGAATGGGGATAAATGAACTCCGAGATCAGATAAGAACTTTGAAATCCCATATGAGAAATTTCGTGGAAAACTATTTTCTAGCAATAATTTACAATTTTGTGAACTATCAAGAGACACCACAAGAAAGAAACAAAGCAGAGGAACAGGCTAAACTTGGATATGCGTGGTGACTTACGTCTAAAACTCACCAACTTCCAGCTATATATCAATGTCTTTGCTGCTACTCATCAAATACATCCTTCTCATTAAAGAGACCATGTAGTTAAATAAAAAAATATCAGCTATCTTTAACTTAATCTTGAAGTTGTTAACATTATTTTTCACATGGATACGACTATTATAGGAACAGATATACAAGATAAGAAGAAAGAATAATTAAACGTAAAGGTAAAATGAATCTGATCAAGAATCGGGAAGGGTGAAAAGGGTAAAGGATATCTTATAATAAAGAAATTTGGTAATATTTATTTTACAATCTTGGGAGTTGATGAGGCATCAAAGAATTCATAGGGAGTAGATGATATAAAAAGTTGGTCTATTCCTGATTTAGAACATTGCCCTGATTAATATGACAATGAAATATTCGAAGAAGTGAAAAAAGAAGCTAATAAATATGTCGATGTGCCTGATAAATCAAATGAACAACTGAACAATTCAGAAGCCTATTCTTACTTCAAAGTCGCCTTCAAGTGGATGTAGCAGCGGAAAGAATTCAGTGCTATTCTGCTGATCCTAATGACACATATCTGAGATGTTGCTGCCAAGAAGCTATCTTTGTTCAAACAGAAATTTATTACAGATTATGTGGAATATGACGCAGAAGAAACCTGGTTCTTTTTGAATTTACCGCTGTAAAATATAATTGTCCGTGTTAATAATAAACACTCACACAATTTAAACGAATAAAGAGCAAATAACGTCGCATAATAAACAGAATGTTTACTGTTCCGCGTGTAATTGAGCTTTATAAAAGCTATAAACACGCTTTATTTATGTACATACATTTTAAAAAATTAAAAATATCTGATTATTTGAAAATTCGATTGTTTGAATCGTTCCAAAAATCGTGTGTTCAGATAATCAGTGTTCCACTGTATATTTCATTTTAGAAATATACGACTTTTTTCAACATGGTATTCAAGTAATATGCTTAACAAAATTATTTCATAATTTTCTAAATTTGAAATGATCAATTTATTTAAGTAATTTACATTGCATATTTTAACATTGCATAGAACTAAGAAAGCATTCAAATATTTATTTGACAATTAAATGCGGCAACATAAAAAATTATTTTCACGGTTTTTCAGATGATAATGTTTTCAATAACGATAATATTTTTTAAGTAATAGCAGCAAAATGACCCAATAAAATTCTCTCCCTTTATTGATCATGGAAGTGGCACAAGCAAAACAGAAAGAAAAGAATTTTAACTACATTAACAACAGGTATATATTACACATATATTGTAATAAGTATTAAAAAAATTGATCTGTAATCAAGACTTACATGTATATGTATATATATTTAGGTTAAAATTTTGAATGTATTTCATAAATTAAATTCATAAAATTTCATAAATTAATTTGAAGTTGAAATCATCATTCAGTATGGAAAAAATTGAATTTTTTATTTCATTGCATAATTTGGAGTGATATTTTAAAATGCAAATTTTTCAAAAAGTTGCACTGTGTTGATAGAAATTTAGTGGTGAATTATAATTGGAGAGGGTGACAATTTTCAACTTTGCCGTTTCATCATCGTTTCATTATAAGAGATTTGAAAAATGATGTTATTTATTTTTTGTAAAAATATTTCTTCCGCTATTTGGCATAAAATGAAAGAATTGCATTTCTGATTTACGACTCTGACATTTTGTAAAATTATCGATTAGCCGAATTTGTTAGTGACCAGAAAGAGGATCGGCCTTCTTTTGCAAGGAAAAAGGGCGTGGTGAGTGCCGCTTTCGATTTCTTACAAAAAAAGCCTCGCTGGGATGGTGGTTTGCTTGCGACCAATCAAACGTTTTCATTTAAATGTAGTAAATGTCCGGCTAATAGCCATTGGTTATACGCTTGATTTGGCAAACGGGACGACATTGCTGTTATGGACCTCTGTTTTGCATAAATAATTTGTCCGTTTTGCAAATGTGACCATTGTTGTCAATGTACCTTAGTCTGATCGCACCGTTCAGTTAAACGGACTAAGATCTGCTGTGTTGGTGTTGTTTGCACCTGCAGCGAGAAAATTGCTTGCCTCTTCTATATGAAAAACGATTCACTATTATTAATATATTTTATTTAATTATTTAGTTATTTATTTTTCCTCTGGCAATGGCTGATCTGTAGAGGTAAGTTTTGGTTAACTTGGCTTACCTGATATGCATATTTCAATTAAATGTTGTTCTCTTATGGAATTGCCAGGACATTTTGCTGTACTTGAACAATGAATTGCAGTTAATTTTGATATTGCAAATCACATTAATTAAAGTTTATAACAAAATTCTTGCTAATAACCTAATTGCAGCTAAAAAAATGTGAACAAATTTTATAAGTGAAAGTTTATCATTATTTATTAAAAACAATTTTATTTGCTTTGTGAAATTTGTCCGCACAGTATTTTTAAACATAGCTAGTTAATGTTATAATAACAAGCAGTTTATCTGATGAATAAATTGAATTTTATTTCATGGTAACTTTTGTAAAGCATACTTGTTTTATGTAAATAAACAGAAGCAAAATTGCTTTTTCAAAAGTATTGCATGACCAAATAGATGAAGAAGATTTCTTACTTTTCAATAAAATAAAATAAATAAATAAATCATTCATAAGTAAATTACGTAAAATGCATTCTCTTTTCATTTATAAGCATGCACAACCATGTATTATCTGATTTAAATACAGCAGAAATTTTATTTTTGAAAATTTTATAATAATTTATTATATATTTGAAATTGAATAAACCACTCATAGATTAGCTTTTGATGAATTAATTAGTAACTATTAACTGATTAGTAATTAGTAACAAAAATATTGTTCATTTTAAACAAAAGTTTTGTTGAATTAGTTATCTGATATTTATCGCAGGTGATCAGATTGAAATTCAACTTCAAAATGATTTTTTAAAATAACAACTAAACTGTTGATAAATTTTTTATTGTTATCATAGAAATAGATAAGTAAATAAATAAATAAATAAATAAATAAATATATATATATATATTCATATAAGAAATTAACTTTATTTATCAATAAACGTTTGAAATGATTTTCTTGATCTAAAACAATTTATGATGACATTAAAATTTGATTCGCTTTTTGTTTTGATTTGATTTAATTTATTGAAATCTGTATTATTAAATTGGTGATTTTTGTTTATGAATTAAGCATGATTCGTGTAAAACTTTCAATAAAAAAAACATTTAATGAATAATGCTGTAAGCATATTGTGCGCATTTTACTGAAGATATAAAAAAAATTCTGTAGTAGTTCTCTGTTGTTTTCATTATCAAAAGATGATATGTTTACAAAATGAATAATAAATCGAATAAATAAGAAATATTTTTTATCCAAATTAAACTACATCCTCTGTGTACAGTCAGTCAGTTGTTCATAGATAAAGTTTAGTCAAGCTTATTCGTGATGGTGCAACCAAATCAATTCAACTGATGATACTGTAAGGTGGGTTTAATGGTAAATAATAACATTTGATAAGTGGACCTTGGCCAGAATTTTCATAAGTGGGCAATCAAAATTGCGATTAGCAACCGACTAGCATATCTTCTTCATAGTCTCAGCGTTGTTAAAGAAGACGGTCAAACCGGGTGAGAGGTCGCCTTTTGAGAAATATGACCGGACGCAATTTTCGATACAGGACAGGGTAAAAGTCGAATATTGTCCGTTCTCACACCAAAATTCTATTCAGGAACAACCGCTTGGCCTGAGCCAATCTTCGAAGTGACCTTTGTTGTCCAGCGTGTCAAAGACGCGCGAATTACTCTTTGTAGCTGCGCTGACCCTGCAACGGTCTCATAGCTAGCCTCTGGCTATTTCCACTCTTCTCTGTCGCGCCAATTTATACGCACATTATCCGAACATTTTTTTAAAAATTATCATTATTGTTACTATTTAATTTTTCAGAAATTCGCACCAAGCTGCCTGCATCATTGCAGTTGAGCTTATGTACAATGTCTTTTTACAAGTGCTTTATGCCCGCTCTGCTATTCTATTTAGTAGTAAGTTTTCTTCATTTATACAATTGAGAAAAATGCCAATTTATCATTCATACCGGTCACAATGGAAATGAGCCACAATTTGAAATTTAAATAAACAAAAAATTTTTTTTTCTTTTACCAAACCTGCTAATTATTTCAAAAAATACGATTCATTTTTTCATAACAGTGCGTCACAGACAAATATTTAATCTTGAAGCGTACGGATATTTGCTGTCAAATAGAAATTCAATATTCGCCCTCTGAAACAATACTGTTTTACAAACTTCACGCTCTCACATAAGCTGATAAATGATAAAGCAATGAAATGTTGACTTTTATATTATATTATATTATATTATATTATATTATATTATATTATATTATATTATATTATACTGTATTATATTATTCACGTTTAATAGTTAATTTTGTAGCAAAATTCATAATTTTTCATGTTCACAAAAGTATAATTTAATAATTTATAATTCAATAAATTGCAAAATAATCTTATTTAGAATAAGGAATTAAAAATTTTTTTCAATTTTGCCAACTGTAATTGTTTAAATGTGAAAAATAATTTGCTGAACTGCTGAAACACACACAACTGTAGAAATTTGGTATTGGTTTATGAACAGTTTTATTGCTAATTTCTATGAAAAAAATTCATAATACTTTTTGAATTGCAAACATTTTTTTATTAAGCTATTATTTAAAGGCATTATATATTTGCATTAAAATTTCTCTACATTTTTACAAAATAATGCATTCATTGTCTTGTCATAAGTATATAATTGAAGTTATTTAGCATAGCTGTATTGGTATTATTATTTTCATTTTTCTAAATAAAAATTATTAATTTTATTTTAAATAACACCTGTAATAAAAGTTATCTCAAATGAAAATTTTTTGTTTCAGATAATAAAAGAAAGTACGTCAGTCAAATTTCAAAATGACATATCTGGTGAGTCAAGTGATACTGATGTCACTGTTAAAGATCAATTTTTAATTTTAAATTCCATTTTTTTAATGCTTTGATTACAGACTAAAGAATTTTCAGTGTAAAAGCAACATTATATAATAAAAATAATATAGTATAACATGAAAATTATATGTTTCTTAATTTTTAGCAGCTTATTTATGTAATTACATAGTTTAGTAGTTGATACTGTTTACTAATGTTGTCAGTTTTATAACTTTAGTTCACTTTTTTCATACATTAACTGCTTTGTAAGGTACTCCCGTGATTGAATGCAATCCGGAAGCAATTGTTTTGAAGTTAAATACAACCATTGCTCCAGCAAGCAAAATTTTTGTACGAGGATTTCATGATGATAAAAACTGCAGCTTTGAAAATGAAAACGAGGTTCGATTTAATCTTCACGGATGCGGTACTATACGACATCGACAGGTAGATTTTAATTTATGCAGTAATATTCAATTGAAAAGCATAGCGTTGCTTTAGCTTCAACCAAAAGGTCTGGCTGTAACGACAACTGTCGTTGTTCAGTTGCATCCGTTGTTTATAACTAAATTGGACAAGGCGTACAAAGTACGCTGTTTCTACATGGAAACTGATCATATGATTACTTCTAATCTTGAAGTGAGGTAATTCATACTTCATTATAAAATTCTTGATACTGAATAAAATAAGATAGCTGTTATTTGCATGTATTAATTTCCTACATTTTGAATGCCTGAATTATATGTGTACATTTATTTATTTATTTATAAATATCTAATTATATTATTGAAATTATATTATTTAAATTGAATAATGTGAATTTTCAAGTATTAGCTAACTTGGTGTAATTTATTTTCAGCACTATTGCAGCTGCTCCAGTTGAAGAAACCTCACCTTTACCAACATGCAATTATTATTTAAAAATGGGCAGTCCTGATGGAGAGCCTGTAAGTTATGCAAAAGTTGGAGATCAAGTTTGGCATGTTTGGGAATGTGAATCTGAGAAATATGGTTTACTAGTTCATAGCTGTACCGTACAAGATGGAAAAGGAAACAACATCACAATCATCGATGAACACGGGTTAGTTATACTGTTTTACAATTTTATATTTTAAATCATTCATATATACTACACTATAATATAATATAATATAATATAATATAATATAATATAATATAATATAATATAATATAATATAATATAATATAATATAATATAATATAATATAATATAATATAATATAATATAATATAATATGATATAATATAATATAATATAATACAATATAATATAATATGATATAATATAGTATAATATAACATTATATAATAATTAAAAGTTACTTGAAGAAAGTTAGAAAATTGAAATTTATGGTTAACATAATTTAGATGTGCGCTGGATGATTTCATCATGGAAACACCTAGTTACAACGTAAACCTGACTCAAGCGCTTCAAGAAACTACCGTTTTTAAATTTGCCGATGTTCTTGCAGTACAGTTTCATTGTCAAATAAAATTATGCTTTAAATCAGATGGCGGATGCGAAAGAATTACGGTAACAGAAATGATTTTTTTAATTTTTAGCAAAGAAAACTAAATTTTTAGATCAAAATGTGATTTTACAAAATTCATTTCTGCTTATCTTCTCAGATTTTGTATTTTTAAAGTATTGATTTTTTAGATAAAACGTTGTAAATGTAAATGCCCCGTATAAATGCTGTATAAACGCAAAATATTTAAATTTAATTTCACTGTCGAAATGAAATTCTAACTTTAGCCACCTCTTTGCGGAGCCGACGCTATAAAAAAACCTATGACTTTTACGAAAGAATCTCTAAACACGACTTTTATGGACTCCAAAATGAACAATCTTGTTGAAGAAAAAACTTTTATTGAGAACAGCACATTCAAATCAGAACAGATGAAATTCGATGAAAACTTTATTCATGCTGTTGATGCAAATTTGTCAAACAAAACAAACGCAAACGGTGCTTTCCACAATACCAAAGACTCTGCATACATGCCAGGTGAATACTTAATTAATTTATTACTTAGTTATTGTTTAATTGACTGCATAACTGTATAACTTAATGTTTACAGAGGAAGAAAACTCTACTATTGCAGCGGTACAACTAAATAATGATAGCCTACCAGATGATGGATCTGGTGAAAACAACTTTGATTTGATGGATAATGAAAAATTACTTATGGAAATTCTAAATGACAGTCGTAGCCGAAGAAATGTATACGGCGAACCATGGTTTACTGAGTCACCTTCATACAGTAAACCACTGAATTTGGAAACCGATGTTAGTCAAGAAATGTTAGTCTTAGAAGTTGGGGATACCAAGACTTCTGCTGAAGGTAGCTCACATTAGTGAAATCAGTTTAAATGCCAGTATTTAAAGTTGTTTTAGGTGAAACTGCAAATACTATTTCACAAGTAGAAATGGCAAAATCTGGTCAACAAGAGCAACATTCCAATGCACAGAAAATCTGTTTGTCCACAGGCGAAACAGCAGCAATGGTTTCTGCATTTGTTTTTGTTATCATGCTCCTTTCATTTACTATTTTCATATTAATTATTCTCAAGAAACATGTCACTTCACGAGCTTATTTACAGTACCCATCTTACAAATTTTAATTTACCTGAATAGATCTTACCGTTAATGAAACTGACATATTAATGAACATTATTCACAGGTTGCCTTTTATTCATTTGTTTTATTGAATTTTACAACTGTTTTTATACATTTAGCAATGTTTTAGTTCTTAGATTATGCAAAAATAGTTCATAATTTATATTGGCGACATTTTAAAAAACTTGCCAAATTGATTTCGTTGTTTTCCTGCTACTGTCTTACAGTGCTTTCTTTATTTATAAAAGAAATAAATGCTTTTTGTTAAAATTTAATCTCTACTTTTGGTATGCCATAGGTGAATGCTGCCTCCGTAGCCATCAGTGAATTTCAATGACATTTAATTGCTGTAAATACACTATTTTTTAAGCAATATGCCAGAACTTATGTTCCAAGAACTGTGAAGAGCAATTTCAAAATGAATTCATAATTACATTTTTTTACATAAATAATTTCTCCATGTCATGCAGGAGTTGCTTCGTCAATTGTAAAGCAAGTAACAACATTAAAAAGCTCATTCATAACCAAAAATGCTGCAAATCTACAAAATAAGCAAAATCCTTTTTATATTATTATTCTTCAGGACAACTTTCGAATAGTGATGTTAAATTAAACAAAAATTTTACATTGACAAATATTAACAACAAAAGCTGGATCAAATTTACTATCAAGCATACAATTAACGATGACTATAATGCTGCTGGAATGGAATCTGTACTGCAAAAAGCTTATATAGTTCAACTTCATCATGACATTTCATGCAAGAACGAATTAATTAAGTAAAAAAAATAATAATTAGTCTACCTAACTTTCTGGGGATGGCAGCCATCATCTTTTTGACGAGGTGAAACTCAAAATTCAACAAAGAAGAAGAATAAGAAATTGTAACGCGTAAACAACACACAGGCAACTTTGTTAATGTTAAAAATGATTGTCAATGTAAGTTTTGTCGTAATGTCCAGAATATACATTCCTGCGTGTGTGACTGTTCTTCATTTGAAAATCTTTTTAAATAATTTTTTATAATCAAACATATTTTTAACAAATAAATAATGTAAAAAAATAGGACCAAATAATGTGGAGTTAAATGACATAAACTCAATTTTTTCCTTTTTAATCAAAGTTAAGAAAGTTGAATATGAATTTTATAAAAATTCAGCTGTGATAACCAAATAAATTAATCAATTAGGAATACAGAACTATTATTAAGCAATGTGAGCGTTTCAATTTTGCTTAAACTGCTTTTGAGAAACTGGCGAACACCAAGTGCACCGCTGGTGAAATAATCAAAAGAGCGAGTAAACAACAACCGCGCACAATCGACGTAACACGACCGAACAGCGCAAAAATCTCTTTAGACTTGAATTTATTAAAGCCATTACGGACAACAGTTGGATGAAAAATCAGGCTGATGGTTCAAAGGCTGATTAAAATTAATTTAATTTATTGCTAATTTGCTGCTTAATTTGAAAACAGCGAATTTCTGACAATTCGTCAGTTAGTTATCAAATCAAGAACAATCAACCGTCAAAGTCGAACTTACACAAAAGCATCTGGTAAGACCGTTTTTATTCAAAACTTTAAACATAAAAGAAAATAATAAATTACAACGATTTGCACGCGTCATGTCATGATTCACACACGATCACAATTACACACAATTTGTCTATAACAAGAATTCTTTTGATGCAATGAAATTTTCCATGTAAGATATTATTCAACTAAGTTTTAGTAAAATATCAGCATCACTGCTTTTGCACTTTTGTCAATTAATTTGCGTAATTATGGTGAATAAATTTTTATTAATTGGGATTACTGTAATGCATAAAAATCAGGTATAATTTTTTTGTCATAAAATTGGAAATTAAATGTAATGTGTAAATGAAATGATTTTTATAATTTTTTTGAGAATTTGAATGCAATTTTGCACCGTTATGTTTACGTTTTCTTTCATGAAATTTGTACCTTTATTTGTACCTGCATTTCTATAAGTTGACGATATATTTAAGCAAACATGGAGGTTATAAATATTTAATTGAGGTGATTGTTGATGTTCGATTTATTGATCTGCAGCATCTCATTGAAAGTTTAATTGTTTCAATTATTTGATATTTAAACGAAAGAATACCGCTGTCATGCAGCTTGTAGAATGGAAAGAAATGAAAAAAAAACAATTAAAAAATGTAATTCGACATTTTTGGAATTTCAGGAGTGTAACGTTAGCTAAGTTGGATAGTAAATTGCCTGACAAGTGTATGTTTTCAGTAGATTAAAATGCCAGTCTGCAGCATTGCATCAATTGCTCAGTTTTATGTACGTTAGGATTTCTGTCAAATATAAAATATGGTCTAGTTGTCAGCGATGTTAGATTATATGAATGAACGTAAAACGGATAAATTGGAATATTGTACTTCTAATGTTACTTTAGAAGCTGATGTGAACTGTGAAAGCAATAATGGGAGATGAGTTAAGGTGAACAATAAAAGGAACGTTGCCAATGACTTTTGAACGGTGATTGCTGTGCTCGATGCAGCAACACATGAGAATGACATGAATGTTGCTCAATTCGGTCCACTGTTTCAACAATAGAACTTTCACTGGTTAGCAATTTTGACCATAATTATATTATTATGATCATTTTATCATGGAATTGATTTACCTATTTTAAAATTTTAAATATTGATCACTAGCAGTTGTGTTTTTGTTAAATTTGTTAAAGGCATGCTCAGAATTGAAATATTTGTGTAATATGTATTCATTTGGGAGAAATGTAATTTCAAGGCATATGAAAATTGAAATTATTGTAAATCATTCAGAAGCAGGTGTGTGTGTGTGTAGTAAAGAGAATTTGTTTGCAACTTGGCGAATAATCAAATCAATGCAACCGGCATATGTTATGTTGTTTGGGTGCAATAAGATTCCACCTCCTTTCACTGGTGTGAATAATTCAGGAATGCAGGTTGCATCGAAGATGTGACAAAAAAGTGAATTTCTTAATTAATCAGTGCCAAACGCTCATAGTTCATCATTATAATGATGAATTCTGTGCGCTGTGAACTTTGCGTTTTTTAAAACTACTTTCCGCCTCTTATTTACTTTTTAATTAAAACAACATTATTAATTATAGCAGCTGAACAAATTATAATTCATTAATACAAGATCGTGTTCACGTGATCGTGATCGATTGGCTGTTTTTTGTCTTGTGTCGTACTGAATGGAAGAGTTTTCGTTTGTCCGCTTGCTCCGTCAGTTGTTTTGCTGCTTTGAGATGTGCTTACTCTGAGTCATAAATTATTGCAATTTTTACATTTACATTTCCAATAGCGAATTTTACTGCACAAATTCCATTCAGCTTGTCATCTTTTTATTAGACTTAGGCAATCAAATTTAACATTTTGCACAGTTTTCTGATGTTTTTATTTTATTTTAAAACGGCTGTATTTGACGTGAGCTGCCGTGTGTTTGGATGCAGAATGATTAGCTTGCGATGTTTGTAGTGGTCACTTGTTCTGCATTAACTAATATGTCGATTCATTATTACAGTATCCGACTATTAAAATCAAGAATGAAGACCAAGTGGTCAGTTTGGCAAGTCAAATACTTTGCATAGTCATTTAAATTGCACAGGTAAAGATAAATTGTTTTGTTGTTGCTTTTTTTCACGGATAACATTTAGTATAATTAGTATAAAGTTTTTGAGGTTCAGTTTTTCGCATGACAAAGTTGAGCACAAGGCAGACGCAGCACCTAAAGCAGCGGAAAAAAACCAATTTGGACAATTAAAATCAAACAAGAAAAATTTTTTTCAAACAAGAAATAAAAATTTTTTCAGGCAATCAACGCGTATTAAAATGATTTTGTAATCAATTTTTTAAACTTAATTTTACAATTTTGAAATATGTGCTGATAAAATAATTTGCAGTTTTTTAACGATTGGTATTGGAAAAAAATTATGTACGTAAATGTACGAAAAATTAACAGCAAATTCTTGATCATTCTTCTTACATTTTACATATAAAATTTTTGCTGTTTTTTCTCTTGCATGCATGCAAATCATGTAACGGGTAAATTGTGGCAGAAATGTGATTAATTATTTGTTTGCATGCACTTTATTGATAGATAGATTTTTTAAGCTACTTTTGTTTTGTCAAGTTCAAATGTTATAATTTTACACGTGTGAAAATTCAATGTGTTGATGATCAATGAAGCTATAATGAATATGTAATTGCAAGAGAATTGGTATACACAAATTGCAATGTAAACTTGTAAAGAATACGCAGACAAGTAAGAGTTTAAATATTTTGCCAAAGTGCCAAGAGCAAATGCAAAAATGCAACGTTATTTATTATAAATTTGCGTAACAATGTGAAAGAGAAATGTTATTTATGGATTGTTTGTTTGATTGGTCTATTAATGAATGACAGTTGAGGAAAATTGTTTAAAATTATAGCGGAATAAATAAATTCGTGCTCACGGGCTGTACATCCGGGGGTAATGTGAAATAATTTTCTTATTCAGAAATGATCACGAAAATAATTTCAATAATGCATCTTGAACAATAATTTAGAAAATGCAATTTTAATTGATTTCAACTCAAACACTTCAAAATTGTACCAGTGAAGTTGAACTCTAGTAATTTGTCATTTGCGCAAACTGAATGCTAATATTGATTTTTGTTGTTCAATTGAATATTAATAATTATCAAATGATATTTGATTGGCAATCGGCAATAAATTGAACATTTTTCTTTTTCTTTTTTTTTACTTTTATAAAAATAGTATATGCAGTAATAGTTTTATCTTTTTTTGTTTTTAATAAATTTTGTGAGGAAAAAACAGCACGAGTGAAATTTCGGGCATAATCAAATTATTGAAATGATTGTACATTTTGTGCAAATAAAAATGTGAAATTTAATAATCATGTTGAAGAAGAGAAGTAGGAAGTATAAGGAAAGAAAAGAAAAGAAAAGAAAAATTTTAAGTGATAAAATATTCTTTTATTCTATTAATCTAGTATTCAACATTCATACGAATGCATTATTGCATCTGCATTTTCATTCATACGAATCAAATTGATGTTTATTCAAGTACAACATTGATGCAGCATTTTGTGGCATGTAGCGAATTGGTCAGATTTTATTTAAATTAAAACGTAGCAGAGATTTTCAACATGTGAAACTTTGAATTTTTTGTTATATGAAAAAAAATAATTGTTGTAATGTAATAATTATTGAATTGTTTCCACATTGAACTATTTCACAATTGTGAATGTGCATTGTTGCAATTGAACGTCAACATGATCCATTGTGATAATGAAATTTATCCGAAAGTGTTGACAAGAAAAGCAATATGATTTGCATATTTTGCCAGAGACTTGCACAGGACAATTTGATTAACATTACTGTATTGAAATGTATAACGCGGTCAGTAGATGAGGTCAACAGGTCATCATTACACAGTTTTCTTATTCTTGAATTTCAAGGTTGTTCAATTTTGCATTTCAATTAAGAAACTTGCTATTATGAAATTGTTGCAATTGAAATTTGAAAAAATGTTATGCTGAATTCTGTAGAATGAAGAATAAAATAATTAAATGTAAAATATTTGATATTCTTTTTTCAGAAAAAAAGAAATGAAAAAAAATATGCATTTGCTGAAGATGCATTTTTTACATTTATCAACAACAACAACATGACAGTCGATCACAAATGATACAAAAACAAAATGGAATGTCATGGAGAAAAGGAATTATTTTATTTAGATGCAATACAACTGGTTTACAGCATTTGTCAAAGTCAAAGTTCACAAAATTCAGCAATTTTTTTCACTTATTGTTGACTATACGGACAAAAATTCGACAATGCTTTGACAATTTGCAAACTGAAATTTGTTTGTTTTGCATGCTAATTTATACTTTTATTTATTGATTTTTTTGCTCAAAATTAATTGTTTTTCATTTTTCATTTGAGATATTCAGTTGTTTTAATAATATCCTACAGTTCGAACTTCAAAATATGTAGAAAAAAAACTAATTTTATAAAATGAATTAATGTATATATATATATATATAAAGTGTATATTTGGATTGTCGATTTGGACAGACATAATTGAAATGAAGTCACTACTACTACTACTACTACTACTACTACTACTACTACTAATAATAATAATAATAATAATAATAATAATAATAATAATAAATATGCATACTGTTCATCAATATTAATCAGTAAATGATAGTTTTGTTTTTTTTCAACATAAGTAAACCGTTGGTCAATGTGCGCTGTGTTTACAATTTTGCACATTTCCAAAGTTAGGGATATTGTTTACGCTTAACATTTGCTTGTTATTCATTGCCTGGAAGGTACATTTCTTGAAACCACATTCAGTAAGCATTTCAATTATAACTGATATTGATATCCTAGTTTTAGTCAGAGATCTTTCATTTTTCACTTTGCGTTATTCAATGCAACATTGATAACATTCATTATCAGTTCAGATTAGTACACCAGTTTTGCCGTTTACAATTTGTGTCATTCATTTTATAATCAATAATGAAAAAATGTCCTACAATTATGACAACTAACCATAAAATGTCCGATATTATTGTGTTAATGATTTTCATGGATTCTCAAACTGATATCATAAATGATTTGCTTGCAAAATGAACGAACCTGCACAATGCCAGTGTTCACTTTAATCTGTTTCACGACAAAAGCTTTAATTAAACACAAACATGAATATCCTTATTATTATTTACTGTAGAACAATCTGCATATTAAAATTTGTTTTTTGCAGTAGTATCTAATAATTGTTCAAATGAATTAACTTTCCGTTTGGATAAATTTTTATTTTAATCAGTCAAACATACTTACTATGATAAATTGTTAATTTTCTTCTCAAATTTTTTATCACATAATGCCCATGCATTATGCGTGACACAAAGCGTACGTTTTGTTCAGATTCAATACGATCATTTATTATAAATTGTAATATTTGATAAAATGAATTACCACACGGAAGCTACATGTATGCACTAAAATGTGTGAGTTTCCAACCAAGTAAATAAATAAATTGTTCACAAAATCTGTTCATTCTGTTTCGACTGTTTCAAATGGTTCATCAAAAAATTTTTCTTGTGATTAGTGCTTTGTTGCTTTTTGATAACATGCTTTTATTTATTGCTTTATTTAAAATCTTTTTCACACAAGATATGCAAAATTAACATATAATTATCTACAGTTTCAGCTGGACAATTGCACAGTGTTTTCTAAATATTCAATGGCTTGTCCTTTTCTCATACTTTATTCTTGATTACTGTCATTTCTTTTTGTTGAATTGTATGTTCTAATTTTCAATATAAATTTTTATTATTTTTAAACTTTTCACAAAGTTTTCAGTTGTAAAATTTATGATTTTTTGTGAATTACTAATATTTATGATCCCACAACTTTATTTGGGTACAGTTTTCAATACTGTTTTTAATGAAAGCTTTTGTAACACATTCTGTTATTATTCACATGTGATTCATAATTTAATATTCTCTGTTTCAGGGTTTCCTTGATTGATAAATTCAACAAGTGTTTTTTGCAACAACATTTTTTGCATTAGTTTTGTTTTTGTGACCAGAACCCTAATGAAATACATGACGGCTTCTGAAGATGGCATATTGCAAGAGATCAAGAAAGAGCACAGTAAAATAAAATGTTAATTGTAAATTTAAAAATTATTATTCATTTTTTGTTTAGTTGATGATGTTGTTGATGATTTGATTGATGATATTATTACTGCATGGGAGCCCATACGTATCAAACATTCGTTAACATTGGTGAAGCAGAGAATTCCAACGGCGACCAAAGAATTTGTTAACAAATTGCATTGGTTTTTTACGTCTCGTAAATATGCTTGCTACTTGCACAGCCTGGTATTTATGTTGTTAATTTGCTTATACAATTTAGACATAAATGAGGATGTGATTATTACGGAAAGTTTGCTTCATCTCATGTCAGCATCTTCTACGCACAAAACAGGTAGGTATACAGTGTTTTTAATATTTGAACATAAATTAAAGTAACAGAATTTGAACAAAAATTTCACCATAATCGCAAATGGGAAAGTTGCATTCATTTTATTTTTTGCTCCAATATTAGACTGTTTTGTAGAGTTAACAAAAATTAACACCCATTTTTCTACTGAAATCATTAGAAATTTTAAATATGTAAATTTTGGTTAAAAAAGTTCATATTCACTCATTGTAGTTAATAATTGAATTTTCACTGTGCAAAAGTTGACGTAAACATGCATATTGTTGTAGTATTTCTTTACAATCAAAAATTTGATAAGTGAAAAGTTGAAAAAAAATTTTTTTATATAAAAAAATATTACAAGAAAGAACACAATTGTATGTATATAACATATGCATGTGGGTGTGTCTGTTTTGATTGAATGATTTTAGAAAAAATCTCACAGTGCAATAGACTTTTGCAGCATCTTGACGCTACAGGAGCGAACTGTACATTGAAAAAGTTTGACTGTATTTTTTGTGGTGAGAAAAGTTATTCAAATTTTCGAATGATTGTTCACAAATGTGAACAACATGAGATGAACATTGATGAGCCAAAAATGATTTGTCCCGAGTGTAAAGGAGAATTTCACATGATTGAAGAATACCAGAGCCACATCAAAATACACGGGCTCTACTATTTACTGCTTACAAAAGAAAAGCAGAGCGTAATGCAATCATGAGAATGCATCATGAACTGTTGTTGTTCATGTGATGATTTGCAAAAGTGCACAGTTCAACCAACACAAGCTAAATTTCCAGTCAAAATTTTCCATATTTATGAACATCATTTTTTTTGTTGTTGTTTTGTTTGTTAACTTGTTGATTGTTAGCATTTATTACTTATTTATCTGTTTCAATAGATTCAAACACCTTAACATTGCAGCTTAATTTCTCTGCTCTGTTTAATTTGTTGCTTGTTTCCTGTTTTTAATCGATATCGTTTGTATTGAATATTTTTTTAAATATAACAAATCAAAAAAAACATAATAATAATTCAAATGTTCGATTTTCCAAACAAATTCAACACATTTCCTATTGTTTGCACAAGTTGATTGATTGAAATTGTTCAATAGTTAGAAACAGATCATCCACTTTTGAACATTATTTTCTTAAAACATACAATCCAATTCCATAATTATATTACATTATAGAATACAATAGAAGAATATAAAACTGATTATAGCACTGGAATGTGTGCTGTTCTTGCTGCTTGAATAAAAAAATAATGTAAAAATTCATCTATTATTTTGCGGATCATACTTTTTCTTTTCAATTTAGTTTTTTAATTTACTCATCATACTTTTTGTATTCATGTTTTCTTATTCTTATTTTAAAATTATGATGTTCAAAAAATACAATACAATATTAAATTACCAGTTTGTTGTTCTTGTTGTTTAACATGTTTTATTTTACATTCGCAATAAGTTTTATAAAAAACAACCTGCTGCATTAATACTTAATTATCATTTTGTTGTACAGTACTTGCACGCTTGTGTAGCATTTTGTGCGGGTGTGTTTGATTCCTGGTGGAACAGGGAGCAGATGGAGAAGAAATAATGATGAAATTCCGTTTCGTGAATAAAAAAACTAACCAACAGAAGTTTGTACATAGAAAAAGGTGTTACCCTGAAGCGGACAACTCATACTGATAAATATTGAATGTATGCTGAGGTAAGCAGAATTGTCTTGGCATACCACCTTATTGCCATTGTAATATCTCAAACGAGCCATAACATGGTAATAATTGCGCGATTATTGCGTAAAAATGTTTTTTAAAGTTCTCCCACGGCGATCAAAACGTGCTTTCAGTTACTCACAATCATCTGACGATTCAGTTACGCGATTGTAAAAAGTATTTTTTTAATATAGCTCTTTTTGTAGCTAAAATCATTCCACACTCCCCACGGTAACAGGTCAATGGAACTGTAGCCGACAGAAATGGGGTCTGTATTCAACGTAGTGAACCTGAGTGTCATTAATAATACCGTAGACGGAAGTGACGGGAGAGAGAGGCTTGGATTTTTTGGGGAACGTGGTTACTTCGGAAAGTGTGTCGTGGTTTGCCGTTGTTAGTAGTTTGCCTTTAGTGTGTTTGTTTTCCTTAGTGTGATATTCATTGATTTCTTGTCTGATTATCCCCGGCTCAGTGTTATTTCTTTGAGTAAACTGTTTCGACTCTCATTCGAGTTTTGAATAACAGTTGTCGTCTCATGAGTCGAATTGTCTAGCTCATTGGACACTCCCGACCTTACAACGACAACTCAGATATACAGTCCACTAATATCAAAGACGAGTGACTTGTTGTTCCGCTCGTTACAGGAACTATTTTACTGAAAAGTGGCACCATTTGTTGGCACCCAAAATGCAATAAATGTACGCTTTCGTGAAAGAATATATAATATCCGTTGAAGACCGGTTTGCCCTTAACTTGTCCGCGAAAATTCGCCCCCATTTTTGTGATTGGCTGTTCGCTGATAGGTTGTATGGCGGTTGATCGGTAATTGGTTTTTGACTTCTGCTACTTTATT